>VDFB02271358.1:731332040-731362646 GCA_007258455.2 Sequoia sempervirens | reverse complement strand
GCAATCTTACATCACCCAAAAATAGTTAAATTTCAAGTTTCTCAATTTTTAGATGTTTTTACATTTTTGGATACCCTTTTCATCATAATGAAATTCCCAATCTATGGTTTTTTTCCCCTATTCATGGGTTGAAAGATATTGCAGGTTTAGTTTCTCAGATTTGCACCTAAAAATCTTTCGAGTGGGATTTGAGGCACTTAGAGCTCCCGGATAGGCCCCGAAACTTGCCGAAATTGGTGTAGAAAATTTTGAGTGCATTCTTGACTTCAAGACCTTTCCAACGGTTCAAACGGTTCACGAATCAGAGTCTCGGATCAAAAGTTATGGCCCCGCGAAGTTGGCGCACTTTTTAGAAGATACCATTACAAATGCTCTTTTGAAATTTGAACTTCATGTTGTAAATTTTTGGCGCCAAACCGCCTAAACTCAATTTGAATGTTGTTTTGGCTCCAAACTAATGAGGAGCTCTATTTATGGGTGGGTTTTCTAATTTTTGGGTAACCTTTTGGGGGACAAGCTCGCATATTGTGAAAGGGTTATTCTGTAGCTTGCATGTGTTGTAGAATTTGGGGATTTGAGATCCTCTGCATGTAAGAAGCTCCACTTTTTGAATAATAAAATTATTCTCTTGATTGTGGATTATTTTCTGTCTCAGGTTTTGCCCTCATCACCTACCAAACAATATGGCAAAGGGTATACTATCATGCAACGAATGGGCTCTGAAGGAAGTGGTCCTATAGGGAAAAGAAAATAAGGAATCATTGAGCCAATCCAACCTATTTCAATACATCCAAATGATAAGACAGGACTTGGATATGGTAAAAATACAGAAGGGTCGACTTCATAGAAAAAACAACTAACTCATGAAGGAGAATCAATTTCAGATAAACCCCATGAAGATGTCACTCTACAAAATTTTATGTTGCAGAATAGTTCAAACACTGATTCCAATGAATACGAATGGGATGATGTCTCTAGTGATACATTCTTAACAGAGAAAAGGGTGGATGTCATACACAAATTTTCACCCACGTTCTGATAAGGAGAGGGCTCAAGGCCTCCACTTGATTATGTTTTACAAAGCGATCATGACTCAAGTGATGACGATTCATATTTTAATGAGACTGATAATCGGCAGGAGAATACCATCATAGACCTTGTCCATCATAAAAATGACAACCATGTTATAACTTTGACGGCTCAAGACCTTACCCAACCTAATGATCCCATGCCTTTAGTTTATCCAGAACTTATTGATTGGGACAATGATGCACCTATACATATCCCTACATTCCATGATGATGAGGATATTGTAAATTTCCTTTGTTCATCTAGTCAAGAAAACAATTGTTTCATCCAAGAATCTCATAGTCAAGATTTTGATAGGGAGGGTGTCAATTCTCTTAGCTGCAAAATAAATGAAATAAAAGATGGATCTATCGGTGAAAACCAAAAAATGACAGTGGTAGATCACAACAAGAGAAAAATAAAGAGCGAATCTGATGGTGAAAACCTTTTTGAGGTACTAAAGGATGAGAAACTTGACAGTCTTCCCAAACATTATCAATAAAGATCTTCTATTTTGATTGAGTCCACGGAATCAATTAGCATAAGTACAAAAGAGCAGCCAAAAATATTGCAACTAGCAGCATCATTAGCAACGGAAGAAGTACAGAAATTCATAGGCTTTTTGAAGGAGAATCAAATCAATTTCGCTTGGTCATATGCTAATATGCCAGGATTGGATCCTATTCTGATAATGCATCATCTATCCATAAACGAAGGGGAAAAACCTATGAAGCAAAAAATCAGAAAAATGCATCCACATGTTGCATTATTGGTTAAAGAAGAATTAAAGAAGCTTTTAGATGTTGGATTCATCCGGTCTATTGACTATGTAGAATGGATTTCCAATATCGTACCTATTTCAAAGATGGATGGAAGGATTAGAATTTGTACAAATTTTAGGGATTTGAACAAAGCAAGTCCCAAAGATGACTTTCCTTTGCCAAACATAAATATGATTGTTGATTTAACTGCTGGCCATGCAATGTATTCATTGATGGATGGATTTTTAGGATATACCAGATAAATATTGCACCAGAGGATCAAGATAAAACAATGTTCACATGTCCTTGGGGTACCTATTGTTGGAATGTAATGCCATTTGGGTTAAAGAATGCAGGAGCAACTTATCAAAGAGCAATGACAACTATTTTCCATGACATGATGCACACCTTCATGGAAGACTATGTGGATGACTTATTGGCCAAATCTCGCACAAGAGAAGGACATCTTGAAATCTTGTCAAAAATATTTGTCAAAATGGAGAAGTTCAATGTTCGACTCAATCCAAAGAAATGTGTCTTCGGCGTTAAATCTAGAAAACTCCTGGGATATATTGTTTCAGAAAAGGGCATAGAGGCTGATCCAGAAAAAGTACAAGCTATAATAGACATGCTTGCACCTTGGAATATCAGTCAGCTTCGATCTCTGCAGGATGCCTACAATCCATCAAGAGATTTATAGCTCAACTGGCAGAGAAAAGCTTACCATTTACACATCTATTGCATAAAAATGTCCCATTCAAATGGGATGAAAAGTGTGAAGCAACATTTAATCAAATCAAGCAATATCTTCTGAATCCACCAGTTCCAGGCGAGCCCCTCATACTTTATATTTCAGCAATAGAAGTATCTTTGGGAGTGCTACTAGCACAAGAGGATTCCACAGGTAAAGAAAGGGATATATACTATATCAGTAGAAATTTAACAAGTCATGAATTGAACTACACTTTCATTGAAAAAGCTTGCTTAGCAGTAGTTTTTGCTTCCCAAAAGTTGTGACACTTTATGTTGGCTCATACAGTTAAGCTCATAACCAAAATTGATCCACTAAAATACCTCTTAAGCAAAGCTACCTTAACATGAAGACTTGCAAAATGGGTAATGATCTTAAGTGAATTGTTGTTGTGAAGACATATGCATTAGGAAATTCAATGTGCATTGGGTTTTCTTCATGTAAAGGTGCTTCGGCCAACTGATCTGCGATAACCTGTCCTTTTATAGCTCTTCGATCTACATTTCAAAGACAAAGGAGTAGGAAAATATTCACTATCCCTCTCTACCTTACCTCCTCCAAGGTCACGTGGTCAGCCAACCCTATCAAATCAAAAGATCACAACAGCCTCTACATCGCAAGCTTCTATGACAATCACAAAGTTTTATGGACAATTCATTGAAGCTAACACCAATGAGGAAGAAGCCGAAGATAGGGACATCCTCAGCTGGCTATACAAAGATGAAGATGAATCTCTCTTGCACATCAAGTTACCTACTGAAAAATATGGCAAAGGGTATACTATCATGCAATGAATGGGATATGAAGGAAGTGGTCCTATAGGGAAAAGAAAAGAGGGAATCATTGAGCCAATCCAACCTATTTCAATACATCCAAATGATAAGATAGGACTTGGATATGGTAAAAATACAGAAGGGTCAACTTCACAGCAAACACAACAAACTCATGAAGGAGAATCAATTTCAGATAAACCCCATGAAGATGTCACTCTACAAAAATTTTATGGATTAGTTTTTCAATTACAGAATAGTTCAGACACTGATTCCAATGAATACGAATGGGATGATGTCTCTAATTATACATTCTTAATAGAGAAAAGGGTGGATGTCATACACAAATTTTCACCCACGTTCTTATAAGGAGAGGGCTCAAGGCCTCCACTTGATTATGTTTTACAAAGGGATTATGACTCAAGTGAGGACGATTCAGATTTTAACGACATTGATAATCGGCAGGAGAATACCATCATAGACCTTGTCCATCATGAAAATGACAACCATGTTATGACTTTTACGGCTCAAGACATTACCCAACCTAATGATCCCATGCCTTTAGTTTATCCAAAACTTATTGATTGGGACAACGATGCACCTATCCATATCCCTACATTCCATGATGATGAGGATATTGTAAATTTCCTTTGTTCATCTAGTCAAGAAAACAATTGTTTCATCTAAGAATCTCATGGTCAATATTTTGATAGGGAGGGTGTCAAGTCTCTTAGCTGCAAAATAAATGAAATAAAAGATGGATCTATCAATGAAAACCAAAAAACGGCAGTGGTAGATCACAACAAGAGAAAAATAAAGAGCGAATCCAATGGTGAAAACCTTTTTGAGGCACTAAAGGATGAGAAACTTGACACTCTTCCCAAACATTAGCAAGAAATATCTTCTATTTTGATTGATTCCATGGAATCAATCAACATAAGTACAAAAGAGCAGCCAAAAATCTTGCAACTAGCAGCATCATTAACAACGGAAGAAGTACAAAAATTCATAGGCTTTTTGAAGGAGAATCAAATCAATTTCGCTTGGTCATATGTTGATATGCCAGGATTGAATCCTATTCTAATAATGCATCATCTATCCATAAACACAAGGGAAAAACCTATGAAGCAAAAAATCAAAAAAATGCATCCACATGTTGCATTATTGGTTAAAGAAGAATTAAAGAAGCTTTTAGATGTTGGATTCATGCGGTCTATTGACTATGCAGAATGGATTTCCAATATCGTACCTATTTCAAAGCCGAATGGAAGGATTAGAATTTGTATAGATTTCAGGGATTTGAACAAAGCATGTCCCAAAGATGAATTTCCTTTGCAAAACATAGATATGATTGTTGAGTTAACTGTTGGCCATGCAATGTATTCATTGATGGATGGATTTTCAGGATGTAACCAGATAAAGATTGCACCAAAGGATCAAGATAAAACAACATTCACATGTCCTTGGGGTACCTATTGTTGGAATATAATGCCATTTGGGTTAAAGAATGCAGGAGTGAGTTATCAAAGAGCAATGACAACTATTTTCCATGACATGATGCACACCTTCATGGAAGACTATGTGGATGACTTATTGGCCAAATCTCACACAAGAGGACATCTTGAAATCTTGTCAAAAATATTTGTCAAAATGGAGAAGTTCAATGTTCGACTCAATCTAAAGAAATGTGTCTTTGGCATTAAATTTGGAAAACTCCTGGGATACATTGTTTCAGAAAAGGGCATAGAGGTTGATCCAAAAAAAGCACAAGCTATAATGGACATGCTGCCACCTCAGAATATCAGTCAACTTCGATCTTTGCAAGGATGCCTACAATCCATCAGGAGATTTATAGCTCAACTGGCAAACAAAAGCTTACCATTTTCACATCTATTGCATAAAAATGTCCCATTCAAATGGGAGGAAAAGTGTGAAGAAGCATTTAATCAAATCAAGCAATATCTTATGAATCCACCAGTCCTAATTCCACTAGTTCTAGGAGAGCCCCTCATACTTTATATTTTAGCAACAGAAGTATCTTTGGGAGTGCTACTAGCACAAGAGGATTCCACAGGTAAAGAAAGGGCTATATACTATATCAGCAGAACTTTAACAAGTCATGAATTGAACTACACTTTCATTGAAAAAGCTTGCTTAGTAGTAGTGTTTGTTTCCAAAAAGTTGTGACACTATATGTTTGCTCATATAGTTAAGCTCATAACAAAACTTGATCCACTAAAATACCTCTTAAGCAAAGCTACCTTAACAGGAAGACTTGCAAAATTGGTAATGATCTTAAGTGAGTTTGACATTCACTATGTAGATCGAAGAGCTATAAAAGGACAGGTTATCGCAGATCAGTTGGCCGATGCACCTTTACATGAAGAAAACCCAATGCACATTGAATTTCCTAATGCAAATGTCTTCATAGCAACAATTCAGAAATCATGGACATTGTACTTTGATGGATCCTACACGCAACAAGGCTCAGGGGTAGGGATTTTTTTTGTCACATCTAAAGGATATACCATTCCAAAATCATATCGATTGATGTTTCCTTGCGCGAATAACATGGGTAAATATGAAGCATTGCTCATAGGAATAAAGATAGCATTGGACTAACAGATTATAGAATTGCAAGTCTATGGTGATTCACAACTTGTCATTAATCAAATCAATGATTATTATCAGACTAAAGATGATAAGCTGCTACCTTACAAGAACATGGTGGATGATTTTAAAAAGTATTTTGTGGCAATCAAGTTTTCAAAAATCCCAAGGATTGATAATAAAGTTGTAGATGCAATGGCTACAATTGCTTCCTTGTTACAATTATCATAAAATAAATGGTACGAATTCATGGTAGAACAATTGTTTTCTCCCACCTATGATAATCCTAAGACCCAAGTCATATGCCATTTAACTAGTTCTGATACACCCTTATATGGCAAGATTTATACCTATCTGAAAAATAACATCTTACCTCCGGATTTATCCTAAAACCAAAAAAGGAATTTCATATGCCAATCATCTTGTTATACCCTGATCAACGATATTCTTTACCGATGTGGTCTTGATGGTACACTCCTTCGATGTCTTGAACGTGATGAATCTGAAAAAGCCTTACAAGAGGTTCATGGTGGTATTTGTGGAACTCATTCAAGTGGTTTAACCTTAGCCAAGAAACTTGTTAGAATGGGATATTATTGGCCTACCATGGAGAGAGAATCTTTTATTTTTGTCAAGAAGTTTTCTAAATGCTAGATCCATGGGAATCTTATTCATACACCTGCACATGAACTACAGCCTTTCATTCTGACATGGCCTTTTTCTCAATGGGGACTAGATCTTGTTGGAAAAATTCATCCTTCATCATCAAATGGGCATAAATTCATCATCACGGCCACAAAATATTTTACGAAATGGATCGAAGTTGTTCCTTTGATGACCGTGACTGGTAAACAAATCTCTTCATTCATCCTAAATTACATCATTTGTAGATATGGAATTCCTAATTCTATCATTACTGATAATGGGAGGCCTTTTAAAAATCAGGATGTTGATGAACTTTGTAAAAGGTTTCACATTCAACATAGGTTCTCTACACCTTATTATCCACAAGGAAATGGTCAAGCATAAGAGTCAAACAAAACAATCTTGAAGATCTTGAAGAAGATGGTAAATGATGTCGGTCGTGATTGGCATGTCCAGTTAAATCCAACTTTGTGGGCATACAGAACTAGCATTCGCACACCAACAGGAGCTACCCCATATGCCTTGGTATATGGAGTAGAAGTGATCTTACCACTAGAGGTTGAAATACCTTCACTAAGGGTCTCACTCAAGGGATTGATAAATGATGAAGACTACTGAGTGTCTCGTCTGCAAGATCTTGAATTGTTAGATGAAAGATGTTAACATGCAGTTGATCATTTGAAGGGTTATCAACAGATTATGTCTTGTAGCTACAATCAAAGAGTTAAACAATGGACATTTCAAGTAGGTGACTTAGTCTTGAGAGAAAATCCACGTAATCAGCAAGACAGAGAAAAGAAAGGAAAATTTGAACCAAGTTGGCTTGGTCCATTTGTTATCATTGCAGCATATGGTTCTGGAGCTTATCATTTATCTACTTCAGAAGGAGACCTATTTGAAGAGCCAATCAATAGAATTCATTTGAAGAAGTTCTATGTCTGAATCATCAAAACCTAAAAATTCCAAAAAAATCATAAAAAGTATTAAATTTTTTTCAAAAAGATCAGAAAAAGTCTTGAAAAAATCCATTAAAATAAGAAAAGTCTTGAAAAAGGCAATAAAAACAAGTGGTGAAAACCTGGCAAACATGTGCTATTTGTGATCAAAATGGGCTCATTTATCTATTAGCTTATGTCTTGCATTCGCATAATGGCATCATCTATCCATATCTTTCATTTGTACATATCTATCATATCCATATCATGCAACGGGAATCCTTGTTCATCATGGCTTGATGAAATTTGTACATATCCATCATATTCAAGTTGTGTTTAAACTTGGGGCAAAAACATATAATGAGACAAGAGAAGGGCAATGAGTTTTTAAAACATCACAAACGGACAAATGACAGTTTGATAAAACACAACATAGATTGACGCATCAAATCAACCACAACACCAAAACGATCACTCAATGCTAATGACACCAAACAATATGGTCAAAACAATGATAATCAAAACACAAACATCAATGTTGATAACCAAGTTGGATGATCTTAATATGAATAATGTTTGGAATAATTTAGGAAAAATTTGAATTGTTGGTTGATTTTCTATCATATCTCTAGAGCAATTCTATGATGTACTGAACTAGAAAAGCAAGGAAGGAGTATGATTTTTCTTTGTCTGTTGTTTGCAAGGACATCATTAGTACTATGCAAATTGGTCGCAAGACATGCTCTACTACATACCATTGATGATATTTTAGAATTTGAATGGGAAATGGATTAACTCTTGTTTGTTTATGCAAGCAATACTCAGGTCATCCCGGTTCAATTATACCTAGATGCTTGTATTATCTTGCTATATCAAAAATCATGAAAGCAATACTCAGGTCATCACTGGTGCTAACATACCCTTTGATGATTGTATTAACTTTCAACATTTCAATGCTCTATGATGACACAAAAAGCACAAATAAGCTCTCATAATGGCAATATTGTATAGATACCCTGCATGGTTAGTATAGATTGCATTCATTTTAGAATTTGCATTTTGCATTTATCAATTTTTCCAAAAGCTGGCAAAGTATCAAATGTTTCATGTATTTCCTCTAGAATGACTGACTACATTTTGACATTCACAAAAAACATCATTTCATACATTTTTCATACATATTTGCATCAGAAAATCATAAAAAAAAAAGCATACATTATAATCAAAACATTCATAAGCATTCATAAGTTGTACCATCTATCATTTCATATTCATAAAAGCATTCATCAATAGATTGCAATCATATCATGGACATTGCACTTTCATAAATCATATCATAAACATCATGCATATATAGAAAATTGATGCACTCATCATAAATCATCGCTACATATTATATATCTTGAAAATGAATGTCAAAATGTACAAAGATGTCCATTATGTATGACATAACATCATCAAAAATGGGATCACATCAGTGAATATACAAATGTCTCGCAATGATAAAACATCATGCACAAGGCACTATGCTATGCTATCCTCTAATGGTGTTGGTCTGGGACCTATCCCACCTACACCTAATGGACCTACTCCGCCTACCCCTGATGATCCTCCTGGCGGTAATGGTTGTGATACACCCTTGCTCATAGCCCGAGAATGACTATGTGTAGACCGAGACTGTGTATAACTCACTCTCTGCTCAGGTGGCATTGCATCATGATACCTGATCCTATAGAACTCAACCTCTCAGATGGCTCTGGTCAACTCTCTCGTCATGCTATCACTTGTTGCTACTCTCTGAAGACTCTTAGCTAGAGCCATGGCCTCCTCACCCTTTCGTCGAGCTGTATCTCTCTCAGCTGTCACTACTGTCAGCTATCCCTGTAACTGTGTAGCTAAGGTTTGTGCCTGTAATAACTGACTCTACAAACTCTACACCCTACCCTGCAAGGTCGCTATCTGACTCGATGATGTTGGATCTACAGAAGATGACAGAGCTGACTATCTCATCCGTGATCCACCTCTGCCACCTCTACCACCACCTCTACCATCTTTGCCACCTCTACCTCTACCTCTACCCCCACTACTATCACCCCCACTCTTCTCATCACTGCTATCTCCATCATCATCTGACTCATCATCATCCTCCTTAGTATCGTCACTCTTTGCAGTTGCCTCTTGCTATTGCCTATGACCAGCTATATGTGGTCTCTCCTCTACAATAGGGATAGGCTCATCAGGATCAAATAATCGTGGTGCAGGATGATCCAACACATATTGACCATACTCTATCATCATCCCTCCATCAAGAATATCAAGTCTATTGTCCCACATATGAGCTCCCAAACTGGTAATCTACCACCGCTGCATCATATGAAATCCAGGAACCCCACATTGTGACCTCCTATTGTCGGTGCGCATACATAGCAGAACCCATGGGCATACCTTGAGGCTGACCAAACTATCGACACACCTGACCAACAAGAAACCTCTCAATAATCCTAGGTGTCTATCCAATAAGATATTTAGCAGTAAACACATAGGGAATCTCCCTAGTATCCTCTAGCCATCCCTCACAATCTACATAGGATCGCCAAAAAACTATATCCAGATCATCTAGAAGACACTGCCAATGATCTATTTTACCCATCCTGAGTTGAGTAATGATATCTGCATATCTGAATTTGTATGGCCGACCAGCTGGCCACCATCCTCGAGTCAATGGTCACATAATAGAAAAATGCTCCCATGCCCATATCTGTAATAGCGAACAACCAACTGCAAAACTACGACCTCCACCATATACAATGTGATGTAGCTCATCATACAAATGTGCAAGCATGCATGATCCCCAAGCATAACGTGTGCCCTACATCACCATCCTCTCGAGTACATGACCCCATCCAACTGCAAATCCCTTTGACCTATGGTGGGGGCACAACACACCTCCAATAAAGCCTTCAAGTATGGAGGGCAAGGGTGCATATGAATCTGCAATCTCACCCCATGGGATGAAATATCCAGCAATATGATCATCTTTGAAAATCCTCCTCAAAGCATCAATCTCTCCTGCCTCTCGGCCATCAAACTTCACTATCTCCCCCATCATTGGGATCCTCAAGATACGGTACACGTCCTCAGGAGTCACGGTAATCTCTCCTATCGCCAAGTGAAAGGTGTTCATGTCGCTGTGCCACCTCTCTGCAAGTGTTGTCAATAGACCTCTGTTGAGGCACACCTGAGGCGTGTTAAGCAATGAGGTCAATCCACATGCCTTGATCACATCTCGATCTACCTGAACAAGCTATGGAATCAAACTCCATGTCCTTGGGAAGGTCTCCCATAGCTGCAAAATGCCCAATCTCTCCTATTGAATAGGATGAGAACATTAAGACCAAACAATATCAAAATCAATTCATCATGACAAATCAATTAAATCTCAGTGAAAATTAATCAAATCCTATTTGTTTTTAACAACTTTAGAAGAAAACTTATCAAATCAACCTATTTGTTTTTCATCATCATGGAAAGAAAATTTATCACAATCCTGTTTGTTTTTAACAACTTTAGAAGCCAAATTATCAAATCAACCTATTTGTTTTTCATCTTCATCAAAACAAATTTATAAGAATCATGTTTGCTTTTAACAACTTTAGAAGAAAACTTATCAAACAACTGTTTGTTTTTAACAACTTTAAAAACAAATTTATCAACTACTATTTGTTTTCCAACAACTTTGGGAACAAATTGATCACACCAAACAACATCAAATCATGGGCGCTACAGAAATCCTAATGGGCACTACAGAATCATAGGCACTATGAAAATCATAATAGGCACTATAAAAAGCATAAAGGGCGCTAAAAGAATGTGTAAAGCTACAAAAAGGTTGGGAAATGTACTCTAAATGGAAAATTTTCATATCACAAAAGTTTAATAGGGTACATACCACAGGTCCATAGTGTGTTGGCCACTAATGTCCTCAGATGCACTCAAAACGATGCTGGTGGATAGGAAGTGCCATCTTTCTCATTCTAGAGCTCAAAAATTACAATTTTTACTAGGTTAAAATGGGAAAATGACATGGAAAATGACATTTTTAACCTATTTAAAGGAAAAATTGGGGCATTTTACCACATTTTGTCATAGTAGGGGAAATTTAGGTCATCAATTTTTCATCTCACATCTTTCCATGTCAATTTCTTCATATCATCATTTTTGAACAATGAATCGACATCTTCAAAAATCATAAAAATCGAAAAAATTCAAAAAATCCAAAAATTCATAAAATCAAAAAACTTCAAAATCTTATCGATTCATCGTCTGTGGGGGCATATACTGTCAATATTCGACAATTAGCATCTGTGGAAAATTTCAAAATTCTTAGAAGCAATGCGTAAAACACATCACTTCAAAGAGGGGAAAAATCTATACACCTAAAAATGGTCACATCACAATAGTCTGGTAATTAATTAAATATTTTTAATATTTAATTAAATCTCTGAATTCAATATGCGTATAAATAAATCTAAATAATTTATTTATATTGTTCATTCTCTCATTTCGATTAAATAAATAAGTTTATTTAATCACTTTTCTTATCCATTTCTTAATTAATTAAATAAACATAATGATTTATTTATATTAATTATCATATAATCTTGGCTTGAATATTTTATTCAAAGAAAGATTAAATATTCTTCTTCCAAAAATCCATTCACAAATCCATATTCTCAATATTTAATTAATTCTTATAAAAGTCTATTTACAATTAAATATTCCAAATATTTAATTAATTCTTCTAAAGTCCATTCACAATTAAATATTCCAAATATTTAATTAAATCTTCTATAGTCCTAAAATCAAAAATCAAACTCACATGAAATTAAATAAATCTATTTATTTAATTTGGATTATCTTCAACAACCGTGAAACAAACTTCCAAAAAAGAAAATTAATTTCTCTGTTCCTGTGCAAGCTTGTTCCTTGGGTTGAAGACAAGCCTCCATTCTTCTCTCCAACCTCCCAACATCTTCCATCTTCCTCTCAACCTCTCCATCTCTCACCATCCAAAATTACCAGACAATCTCACAGCCATTGATCTTTTCCAGCTAGGCTCTTGCCTGTAAAAAGCTATAAAAGGGACTGTCAAGTCTCTAAAAAACATAGAAGCTTTCCTACAGGAAAACTATAGTCAATTAGCTTTCCATCATCCATAGCCTTTAGAATCATAGCATAGCATAGTTTAGCATATTAGCATTTCATATCATGGCTTATCATCCTCATATCATAGTTTTAGAAGCATCCATAATCCACAGTCCCTGTGCATTATCTGCAACCCCTGTGCATATCAGTATCAACATTTCACTCCATCAGCATATAGGATAGAAGTACTCTCCTTTTTGCATACTCATTCTACAAGATTTCCATTCTGAGAAGCCTTGCTTACACAATTTGAGAGCAGCAACTTCAAGAGAATCACTGGAGATAGAGAACAATGCAACGGTTCTGAAGAAGCTCTGTTTGTTTTGATTTTATTTCAATTTATCTTGTTTTCTTTATTTTAATGTTGCATTGGTGTGTTTATATTGTCTCATATTGATACTAACATTTCCCACACACACTACATAACTCTCACATGGAAATAAGAATATTATTTTATTTTAACTAAAGAAATTGTGTGTACTCTATCTTGAAAATTACTAATT
Source organism: Sequoia sempervirens (assembly GCA_007258455.2). Lineage (NCBI taxonomy): Eukaryota > Viridiplantae > Streptophyta > Pinopsida > Cupressales > Cupressaceae > Sequoia > Sequoia sempervirens. The sequence continues at coordinate 731,349,398 of VDFB02271358.1, read as the reverse complement.
AATTTTGAATTATATAATTATAATTTAAAATAAGAGCATCCTTTGTAACATGGAATAGATAGGTTAATTTTAATGAAATAAAATATGTTTTTATATTAAGAAAAACTTTACAAATATATGGAACTCATGTTGTGCCCTCAGTACACATGCCCCGTTTTGAACGGGGACCCTCTTTTCTTTCGCCTTGTCGGGTTGTTTTTGTCACTACCTCATTTTGCGTGCCCCCTTTTTTGGTGACCTGGATGGTCAATGTTGCTTCAAAGTCTCACCATAAGTTGACTATACCTTCCCCTTTTAATTTTGTCAAGTTCTGGTGCCTCGTAGAGTCTCTCTGGTAGTTTGCCCCTGCCAATAGCCCCAGGCCTTGCCAGGCCCGGCCATTTGGGTTTCCCTTGCCAGGTTTCCCCGTTGCACCCACTGTCCCTGATGGAGAATGGGTTGCGTCTTCCCAAACCCTGGGCCCCGGCTCCATAATTGTCATTTGAAGTGTTTGCGGGGAAATCTTGGCTGCCGTCGAGTGCTCTGGAGCTGGACCTCCGGACTTCTGAGTTCGGAGTTTCGTGAAGGTTTCGCCGTCTCTAATGGTGGACCTTTGGTGGAACTTCGCCCTCCAGGCCCTGACTCTCTCTTTGCTGCCACTGACCCCTCTGAGTTGAAATTTCCAAATGGCTGTCACATTGCGCCCTCCAAGTCGCCGGAGCCCAAGTCTCTCACCGCCGTCAGTGGATTCAAAATCACCAACTTCCTTGCTCATTGTACCTACATTTAGTAGGTCCATTAATGGTGATTGGGGTATAAATAGAAGGTTCATTCCTGTCATTTTCACTTAACAGTGTTGCAGGGAGTGATCAGAGAACCTGCTAGAGGAGCCCACCATCTTCAAGACCTTCATGCTCATCACCCTCACTGTCACCTCATCGATCATGAGTGGATCCCACACCTCCCCGCATCGAGTGTTCGAGGTAGGTCCTCCATTCACCCTCCCGAGCACTGTTTTCATGATTTCTAAGGATTAAAATGAACAACAACCATCAAAGCAACATGTGAAGGATAAAATACGGCATCACGAACAAAACCCATGTCCTCGAAAACTGAGTAAATCCACTTAGCATCCCCATGACCAATTTAGAGCTTTATCTCTGCGCGGTTATTCTTCGCAGGGTCATTTGGGTCCCTCAGGCCCGAACACCCCCTTTTTCATCAGAGACTTAGCAGAAAACAAGATTTTGAAACAGCTTTAGGTTCTCTTGAGCCCGGGTGTCCAGGATTCCACCCCTCATCCTCCGTCGATGAGACCTCCCTGATTCGGCAAGACCTTTCGCCGAGCAAACCCTATTTTGTCGAGTAACCTGTTGGGGAGACATTCATCTATCACTAGGACTTCCTGGTGAAACCCTTCATCTTGGCGAGCCCGGCTCCCCTATCAGGGTGACTTTGTAAGGTCAGCAGGAGGTTACGCCGACAGGCCTCTTCGTCAGCGAGACATCGCTGGTTCGCCAAGACCTTTCTCCGACCCAAGGAACTTGCACCAAACACTCATTTTGTTGGAAATACTCCCTATTCACTGCAACCTCATGGTGACATCACTTTCCTCTTGGAAAATACCCGATGTCCTTCCGAGCTCCAGGCTCCAGACCCCCGTTCGCCACTGGGAACCAACTTGACTAAATGAACACCCTAGGCTGTGACAGGCTCCGCCATCCGGGAGTCCTTCCCTCATCCGTCGTTCCAAGGGGAAAATCTCACTTGCCCCTTTGAGCTCTGGGCTCCGCCCTTCTGACCACCGCAGGACTGAAAATGAAATCGAATGGCAGACCCTCGTGGCAGGTCCGGTCTTACTCTTGGCTGTCAGCGAGACAATCATCTCTCGCCAAGACCTCACCTTGCTGCAAGACCTTATGCCGACTTGCCTTCCCCTATGACCACCAATACTCGCAACGGGCCCCAACCGTTGGGCCGCCCCCTACAGACTTCCACCCAACAATAGCCGTTCCAAATGGTGAAAGATGAATGGCTTCCCTGTGCCTCAAGCCTAGGCGCTCAAGTGAAAATCAATCTTCTGACCGCCCTGCAACTTGCCAAACCCCAGACCTCGGAGTTCCACCTCTTGAATCCTATTTCTGATCTGCCATTCCCAAATAGCCATCTCTAGATAGCTTTCCGACCTGGCACCCCCGAATGCTCCTAAACTAATCCAAATAAGCCCAATTCAAAATTTGATCTCGACCCACATGCTTAATCTTGGTCTTCTTCATTGCAAACCTTTCAAATTATCAAATTTGACCGAAGAGAATCTTCGAGAGCCCTCCGCCCTATGTACCTCTCCAAATGGCATTCTTGCTAGGGAAGTTCAGCCTTCCGGGCACACACTGTCCCAAAGCCCTCGACCAAAAGACTGATGACATTAAGAGATAAAGTATTATGTTATGCTTGATAGATTACTTAAAATGGATTTCATCTTTGGGATTTCAACTAACATGAATTTTTTCATGGTTGATTGCACTAACTACGCCTTTGTTTGCAGAATATATGAAATCTGGTGTGGGACGTTTAGGGGGACCCATCGAAAAGGACAAGGGAAAGAAGTCAGGAAAAGCTCCTTGAGGGAAAGAAGACAAGGACCAGATGAAATACCAATTTCAAGGTGAGCCTCTACACTCAAAGATTACCACAGATTGGAAGGAGATCACAAATACCAATATCGGCCATGTCGATATTGATGAATTCACACAAAGGGTTAGGGTCAATCCTATGACCAAAAATGCAAGATTGATAAGGCAAAGCGGAATCACAAAAGCTGTTGGATTCCCTCCATCCCTCATGGCCCCCGAGTTGGTCATGGCTTGTCAGGAGGCATATCAACCCTTCACAAGGACAATCATTGATAGAGAAGGCAATGTCCTTGTCAACATGTCAGCTGAAGGGATCACGAATACTTTCCATATCCCCACTTTCCAAGAGATGGAAGTCCCCACCATAGAAGAATGTCAGGCAGCATGGGATGATAATTTGATGAGCTATAAAAGGTCAATAAACTAGCATTAGCTTAAAGAAAAGTGGGGCAGTGCTATGAAGGTTCCTCATGAGCTCTTCTATAGTGATTTCCATGAAGATCACCATGACTTAGTCACAATGCTAAGCAGAGTTATTAGTCTTCCTATGATAGCCTTTTTCCAAGAATGGATGGTGTACTTCACTAAGAAAATTCTTCGAGGGAATGAGGACGTCACCACAAAGACTTCATTTTACTGGGGAGGAATCATAAGCGACTACTTCCATGAGCAGTTCATCAATATAAAGAAGAGCTCCAAGTTCTATATGACTTCCTATCTCGTCTATTCCTTGGTGGACCAGAGGTAGTACAATGGGTTGTTTGTAGCATCCAATCAGGAATAGGGTCGGAAACTCAAAGCCTATGATAGGTACCCACAGCTCCAGTACCAGAACTTCAAGAGGGAATACTGTAGAGTGAATGACGCCTTCATCTGTCATTATCAGAGTGATTGTCGAGGACTTTGAGAGGAGGGTCTCCCACAGTGATAGGGCATTTTTGAAGCATTATGCATTCCTCTTCATTCAATACCCGAAGTTCATATACATCCATGCCCAGGGCTTCATTGAAAGACCAAATAGGTTGCCTCGATACCCCAATGATTGAATCATCCTACTGGAGCTTTCTCAGCAGCTCCAACATATATAGGTAATCTTCAGTAATAAGCACATAGCGGGGATCTCTTATCCCATGACTCTCGGCCAAGGCATGTACCGACTACAAACTTCCCAATGCACTGCTAACTCTGAGAAGGAGCTAAAAGATTGCCATTTTCACCTACACACTACTCACCCATGGATAGACCCATATGACCACATAAGAAAGGTGCTAGGGCCAGGGTTCGCTCATCTCCACCACATTGAATACTTTTGGGGAGATTGCTAGGATGATAAAGAGGTGCGTGCAAGGCACTATATGCAGATGACAATGTATTTCATAAGAAAGGTGCAGCCCTTTCCCATCTCGGATCAAGTTCAAGAGGACGAGAGCACCTTAATCGATCCCAGGTATCCTGTGGTTGCCAATTTGTCGATACCAACAATTGACTAGGATGAGCAGGAGGTTGATGACCTCGATATCATAACCAAGCCAGTCTTGGCTCATACTAAGGAGCGTGTTGATGGACGGGTAGCTCAATTGAAACAACAAAAAATAATCTTGCCTTATGAAGGGCTCAAAAGTGAGCCCAATGCCACAAGAGATGCCGCTGCCACCACTTCAACTGGCGGGACCTCCAAGTCTCCTCCACTCACCAGGTCCAAAAAGAGGAAGGAGATAGAAACAGAGCAGTCTCCTGACCCCAAGGTCTATGCAAGAAAAGAAGTGGGGGGATCACCCTCCAAAAAGCTCAAACAAATAGGGGGCACCACAAAACAGCCCTCAACCGAAGAGGAGAAAACAAAGGGTATGGATCAATTGGAGCCCCTCTTGGCTCTCCCTACCCCTGCCATTGCACCACCTACCTCCCTAGCTATGATCACCACATCCCCATCGACAGTGGACATTTCTTTCCATCTTGCCCCTTCACCTCCGGCCGAGTCTGTAATAATTGTTTACTCTTCTTCTACCATAACTACTCCCCCATCCTCCGCTACCATGTCACCAACCACATCGCTCCCTCTAGAAATAGTAACAACGCCTATTCCCACTTCCACCATTCCTGAGGCACTCTTGAGACATATGCAGAATCTTCCCCTTGAGCTCTCCCAGATCCTAATGGATCCCACTCTTCAAGCAGCCCTTGCACAAGTCCTCACTACTGCTCAACCTTCACAATCGCTGATTGGGCCACAAGCTATGGAAGCCACCATTTTAATCTCTAAGGAGTGGGAGGAAAGAGAGCGGGAAGCCACGAAGCCCTTTGAGGAGGAACCCAATGAGTACCACGAACACCCAGAGTATGAAAACCAAACCATTGACAGGGTAGCTTATGAGGATGAGGGAACGGGATCTTCCGAGAGTGGGGACAAGGTGGATGACAGTGGTAAGGTAATCGTGTGAACCTTTGATGATGATCTTGAGGAAGATCTAGCTTGGCAGCTGAAGGACACTGAGGTAGGAGCAGAAAGGTCACCCCATGACGAAGAAGGACAACCACCAAAAGATAGTCCAAGAGAATATTTACCTGAGGGTGGAACCCAAGTTGTCAAGAGCCTCAAAGTCAAGCAATCCAAGGAACATGTGCATGAAGTTGAGCATGCTGAGGAAAGAGAGTCTTGTTTAGCAACTGTCTACCAGGCTTCCTATCAAGCACCTCATGTTCGTCAAGGATTCTGACGAAGAAGAGGGGGATGCAACTAAAAGGGGAGGGAGGACCTCTGAAGATAAAGAAATGGAGACTTTGACCGAGAGGGGTGAGGATGATCATGGATCACCTAAGGGAAAGTCAGTTGTACCAGAATGGTTGGAAAATCAGCTCGAAAAGAAAACTCCTATACTAAAGGACCCAAGGGAAAAACTAGAGGATATCTTAGCCCAAGCTCAAATCATGACAAAGAAGGAAAAGAAGCTTAAGATCCAATCCAAGGTAACGATGGATGCTTCTAGGTCTCGAACTGTGCAATTAGCCACGCCTGTGGTAGGTCAGGAAGGGATAACTTACAACATCTCCACCATGGATCTGGGGACCACCACCAGAGAATAGAAGGTAGGGCATCTTGAGGAGTCAGTGACCACTGTGGTACATTTGATAAGGCAGGACAAGATTTCAAAAGATGAGTTTAAAGCACAGGTGGCTGCTTTAACAGATTATATCTAGCAATGGTCCTCGATGGATGACCTGCCTACCACATCTACAACTACGCCTGAGCTGCTATCCAAGGAGAAGATCGATAAAATGGAAAGGAGAAAGAACTTGGAGAAGACTACAGAAAGCTGGTTCTAACAGGTCTTGTACGTTGGAAGCATGGGAATTGGCCAGGCTGTTCAAAAAGCTAACAAGTTCTTGGACCTGCAGCAATCTCTGGAGGGCACGAGGAAGCTCTGCACTGACTTCCCTGCGGCATACGGCTCCACCTTTCCAAAGATCAAGGCTATCCTTCAATTTCTAGAAGCAACGTGGGAAAAGGAGCTTGCATTTAAGAAAGACGATCACTAGCTGATGGATGTATGGTGGTGGGACTTTGGAAATACGAAGGAAAGGTTGAAGTAAATAATGAGCAATGTGGATCCAGATATAGAATCGATAAAGGAAATCAGGGTAGAATGCGCTCGTTATCTCAAGATGATGACAGAATATGATATGCCTACAGTGCAAATGGATCTAGAAAAGGTAAAGCCTTACTTCCACAAAAAGATGGAGGATGGGATGTCAAGTGAAATAACAATGGATTTCATGAGTTTTTCTGACCATGCCTTCGATCAGTTAGAGCTATTCAAGGACCAGGGCGCCAAGTATGATGAGGACTAGAAAAGGCTAGAGGACAATGCAAAGGAGTGGAGCTACCAAGTGCTAAGATACGAGATTATTGAAGTGGACAAGCTCCAAATAGTTATCCTCAAGTTCATAGAATATGCAACATCCAAGAAGCAGGAGGACAGGCCTATTGATGATAAAGAGCTTCCCAAAGAGTAGCTATAGTAAAACAACAATTAGCAAAGGAAGAAAATGCTACAGTGTCGTCACTAGGGGACAAAATAGGGAAAAGGACAAAATGTAATTTTAAATTGTGATATATTGGGGGTAGGTGAAACCCTATTTTGTAATGAATCTTGGCCATTCATTTGATCTTTGGGACACTATAAATAGGGCTCTCCTCTCACTTGCAAAGGGAGTTGAGTTGTTGTAAAGACATGCTACAGAAATTTATAAGGAAAAGACATTGACTTGGTGCATTTTCTGGAGTTTCTCACATGTTGCTTGATTCAATCTCCATTGTTAAATGCTTGGCTTAGATTTGTTTTTCTATTTTAGTTAGTTGTATGCTCACTTTAATAGATTTTAGGAATGTTCTATGATTGTAAAAATTCTTGCTATGTAGATGCCTTCTTAGTCCATACTTTTTGCTATTTGTTGATGGTAGATAGTTGTGTAAAGTTAGCCTGGACTGGAATTCAAAGCTGCTCCACACTTTCATCTTTGTTCATACATGCATATGGTGAATGGAAGATGAAAAATTTGCAGACCTTAGCAAATAGCATGAATTCCATGAGATTGTGAGATCTCTGGTTAAGTGGAATATTGTTTCCAGGAAGCTGTTCATTGCAGGAACTCCATTATCACTGTTCACAGTTAGTTGCAGGTCTAGGAACTTTCTCTCTTCCCTACTCTTTTTCATTTTATTTAAGAAGTAACCTATATGAAGGTTCATTGCACATTGTAAAGCTAAATCCAATGATAAAAATGGAGTCCATAGTTGCTATTTGAACCTATAGCTAATTCATAATAATTCTCCCATCTTAGGAACTCCATTTCAAGATCCAACTCCCTATGCTTTGTAACCCATCCGTAAGTCCACCTTGTGATTGCAGAAAATCACATCAAACAACTAAGATATTCCAAGCACTGTCAAGACTTGAAATTAGAGACCTTGGGATAGTGTTCTGTAATCTAATTATGAAAGATTGTCTTTCAAGAGAGGTAGTGCACCCACGCACTACCTATGTTGAGAAGTGCATAAAAAACACATCAACAACTCATACATTGAGAAATTGACTAAGATGTAACTATGTATGAGAATTAAGATGCTTGAATAATTTATATACCTTCTTTCAATAATTAACATTAGAAATTAATACTTGGCTCATATTGTATACCCACCTCCCAATGGTCTTGGAATGGATGCATTTAGATGGAGAAGGATTTCAAAAGGCTCATGGTACTTGTGGACCCCTCAAAGGCATGATATATAACACATGAAATTTGTTTATGAGATTTGGTCTTTGGTTGTTGGCTTCTAGTATGAATGTTATCTATAAGGTGGAATTCTTACTTGAGACTCTCAATCTTCCATTGTTGGTTTCTAGTGTGATTATACAATATGCTTGCCAAACTGTATTAATTTCTTTGTTAATTATTCAAAGAAGGTTTTGTTTCATAAGAAGAGACCTATGTTGACATATTCCAAGGCATGTTATTATCCACAATGAATGACCCTTCTTCACGTCTCTACCAAGTTCTAAACAGATACAGATCTACCATTTCCATGGAGGAGATTGATGATTTAAAAAGAAAATATCATGCCATTTATTTCTTGAGAAGTCATGTTTGCATTCATGATTTGCAACTTCCATCTTCATCCAAAAAGAAATTATGTTATCGTTATGTGCCTGATATTAAAAAATAAAAACCTTCATTTGAGCATGATCGCCAACACAAAGTTAAACGAGTGGAAACAAAAGAAAGCTCGGTTAATGGCTTTCAGCATGTTGGTGGAAAATCTACATCTTTTTGAAAGTGGCTTCCTACCTTATCAGTCTTAAGTTTAGTAAGGTTTTGTAATCTCCACTGTGTTATGTATTCGAGTCACAGGTATATCTAGTATGATGTCTTGTTTTGGGTATTTTGGGTGCATAAGAGAATTTGCATATGTACTAATGTATTCAACCAATGTGCTTTTGTAATGTTGTAATCAGGAAATTGGTCATTTGTACTAGGACCTCACTGGTTTGTTTAATATTTTGTAAAAATTGTTGCTCGGACTACAACTGGGGGTTTTCTTGTTGGTTCTTTCCCGCCAGTATGTTTGCCTGAACCAGCTATATGTAAAATATTATATATAAATAAAATTAGAAGTGGTCTCCCACTTTTTCTTTAAAAAAAAAAATTCTTGTAAATGTCCACATCTTTTTCCTTGACACAGTTGCTATTTCTTAAAAGTTTTCTTATGATTTTTCATAATGTTGCTCAATACTTTACTGTAAATATTCTATAGTCATGCTCTTAAATTTCATAAGAATATGTCATAAGAGGATTTCATCTTATAAAGCTATAATGATATTATATGCTCTTAGAACATCTTAGACACCTCCCTTGAAGCATTCAACAAATGACAAATAACTACCAACACAAAGTGAGATGCCTCATTTTCTAATATGAGGACAAAATAATAAATCAAAATATTAGGATGCAAGGTCGACCCACCTTTCCCAATACTTGGCTAAGTTTATCATCTATTGAGGAGTGGATCCCAACAACAATTGTGAAGAGTGCTTAATACTAATCCAAGGAATACCTATTCATTTTTTCTTTATTGTATGCCTAATGACTCATCTCAAGTTAAATTGTGGGAATAGATTTTATGCCCTCCCTATGACTAAATGGCTACAAGGAGGTGAATATGATATTGTGGAAAACCAAGATGTTGGTTTAGTTCTCATAAACTCTAAAATAATTGAATTTCTATCCTAACTAGAAATACCATGAGGGGTTTAGATCCCATTTTAGACAAAAAATATTCTTATACTAATCACTAGTTCACTTGGACCAACTAAAGAGATGGTGAACTAAGGGAAACTTAGTTGTATTGATAGATTAAAACTTAGTTATTTCTCTTTCCATTGTCCCCTCTCCACAAAACGCCCTTATTTAAGTAGATTCTATTAAACCTATCTCACATATCACCTTCCAATTCTTTAAACTTTTCAAACTTCTTATTCCTCATACCTAATAATCTATCCTTCAAGCTCAACACTTCCCACCTCAATCAAATTGATCACCTTGCTTCCCTAATATTCGTTTGGTTGATGTTCCTAGACCTCATCAAAATGGTAAGTGGATACAATTGTGGAATGATGTGATTAAATCTATTGCACTACCTTACTATGATCTTACAATAAGAATATGACTAGAGAAAGAGATCTAGAATGGAGATACCCAAACAATGACCAGATTCCATTGTATTTTGTTCAGTAGTTGTATGCTGAGGTCCATTTGGGCCTCAAAGTTAACTACCTGGACATTCCACCATATGTTGGTTAGGGGCGTGGTAGGATTGCTGATAGCCCACCTATCATCAAGTAGATAGACCACCCCCAGTCTTTAGGGTATTGGTTGGTGAGAGGTCTCCTGCTCTCACACTAGCTCTAGCCCCCATAGCAGATGAGGTTGTCATTGCTTCCCAAAAGGAAGCAATTGACACTGTAGGTGACATTACAGCTGCCACCACTAGGATATCTGATGATCGTGTAGGTTAGTATTTGATCTCCAGACATTCCTGATCCATGCTATTTTCAGCACAGTGGACTACCATGGATCCTTTTACAATGGTTAGCATCCCTACTCCTACACAACTTGATGCACTTATAGGAGATATAGCATGCATGACTCTGCATTATTGTGTTGAGGACCTGTTGGAGGTATATGCCAACATTGCATCAGACAATGGGATCGGTATAGAGCATATTAGAGATCATTTGAGATGCAGAGGTCGTTCAGTTCTAGGATCCCATCACTCTCAGCCAAGCACTAGTGTGCATCAGGATCCACCTACAGTTCATTCGGCAGTTGCACAGACTATGGGTTTTATTGATATGTTGATTGGTTCTAGTTCATCATCGTTGATGCCATCTCACCTTCATAGTCCTCTACATTCATCATTTATGGAACGACATGGGATAGATTAGGTGGATGCAGATGTTGATTGGTCACTTGACCGTTTGGTGGATATGGTGGAGGCAACCGTTTCAAAGGACTTACGTCATCTGATATCAGATGATGTGCATGTATGTGTGCATGTGCATGTTTCAATTCTTTTTTCATTATTTAAAAAAAAAAATTAAATAGATCTTCATGTAAGTTGATATATATATATATATATATGTATATATATTGTTACAGGTGGACATACCTCATATCACTCCTAGCCTTGGTCCAAATTGTGTACATGATTGATGTGACTCTATGGATGAATCTGCTGCTAGTGGACATGTGAGTTTTACATTTTTATATAATCACACGTGTATATGTACATGCACTATTTATGTATGTATAGATCTAGATTGATATTTAAAAATACAAGTTCATTTAAAAATAACTTTCATAAAATTTATTTAATATAAATTATATGTATTTAACATCCTGTACACAATTTTATTTGTAGGGCTCAGCACATCCATCAAAGTAGGACCGTTCTCATTCAGATGGCCATTTGACTAGGAGTAGACATTCATATTAGGCCATGCACACTAGATTTATGATATTTACCACATTATTTGCTTATACATAATGATCTTTAGTATTTGAGATTTGATGATCTCTAACTTACATTTGCTTATATGATATACATACATTTGCTTATTTTTTGATCTTTAGTTTTCAACTTTTGATGATCTTTAATTTACATTTTTCTTATATGATATGTACATATATTTTCTTATATGATATATACATACATTTTCCTCTTTTCTTATAATATGTGTTATGTTTATATGTATTGAATCCCTTTACATGTATGTAGATGTGTTTGCTTATGGTTTAAACATGTTTACACATAATATATGTATGCATTTGCTTTAAATATTCAATATACATACATGTTTTCTTATTTTATGATCTCTTACAACTTACATTTCCTTATATCCAATATACATTTGATCTCTAGTAGAATTTTAGGGAAATCAATGCCACTTTATAATTAAGTTCATTCATGGATCACAATAAATATTTTTAAAATGACTTAAGCAACAGAACCATTGAGTTGAGAACAAGATATAATATTTTTGACAAGTAACTCGAAATTCAATTCAAATATAATTAAGAAAATTCAATTCAAATTATACCACTATTATATGTTTTTGACAAGTAACTTGAAATTCAATTCAAATATAATGAAGAAAATTTAATTCAAATTATACCTCTATTATACATTTTTGACAAGTAACTTGAAATTAAATTCAAATACAATTAAGAAAATTCAATTCAAATTATACCTCTAATATACATTTTGACACTTTAACAAAATTCTAAAATTACTAGATATAGGCTACCTATGAATTAAATAACAACAAACTCCACAATGAAATAACCTGCTTGTTTACTACTTGATTCATTTAAACTAGGATCTAGTTCTTCCATGTACACTAGAATAATTTTTTTCCCATCCCATATGCATATAAATAGAAGCTTATTTTTCATTATTTTGGATATCAAATTGCAAGATTAATTCTCATTTATATCACTTGGAGCGCAGATTTTGGAGAAGAAGTTTTTGCACATTTATCAAGGAGGCAAATATTGGAGCTCGACAACTTTTCATTTTTATCAATAAAGGAAAAATTGGAGGATAATTTAACTAAGTTGGTAGAGGACTTGTTTTGAGTCATCTTTAAGTTGAAGAAGAAAATGGGACAACAAAGAAAAAGAAAAAAATGCATCTCAATGAAAATTGTCAAAAGAAGAACATAACAGGCGTGAACAAAACTTAGAAAATTATCATAGAAAAAAACAAGGTACATGCTTGTTTCTTCTTCTCTCTCTCTCTCAAGTGTGTGTTTAGGAATTTTAATTTAAAAAAACATGAGTATTCATTTGATGGGATGGAGTCCATAATTTGTGCATTACTCCACCCAATAATTTGGTTAGTACACCTAAACATAAATTTGTATGTGCATAAATTTTGCATTGGCTTTCTTATTAAAATTAAAAATGTTTAATGTATGAACATTTTTCAACTTACAATACCCCAACTTAAAATGTACTCTTAAACTAAAATATTGTACATTAAATCCTTCCCTACAAACCTTACACTTATCTTTTACCAATACCTTTTTTTAATGTTTTTGTCATCACATTATCATTGTTGAGTATTGCATCTACACAATTTTCTCTTTACTTTGTTCAAGAAGAAAATGATAGTGTACTTCAATACATGCTTAGTTCTCCAATCAAACCCTAAATTTTGTGTCCCCCTTCTATGCCACTTTGATGTTCATAATTTTTTCAACCACATTAATTATTTGGTGATCAATATCCCCTATCCAATCTACATTGCAACATCTAATTAGCTTAAGATTTTTCTAAACTCCATTTTAATTTAATCTAATGATCAATAGTTCCTTAAAAATATTTTTTAAATAATTTAATAAATACCCAATTCTAACTCAAGCTATATGGTGCCAAGGAATAATAGTTATATATGATAGATTATTCTTTAAATTATGTCTTAACACACATTTGTTTTGAAGGTTTCTAACCATCATTGCACTTGAATGACTATAAATACTATTAAATGTCCTCAAGTCATCTTGGTCATGCAAGTTGCAATATTTATCTAATCCTTGACTCCAATTCCTTAAGCCAATTCTTTTTGTTTCAATATTTGTGTTTGGTTTTAGTTGATTATTTGGGTTGTGTTTTATGTCCCATAAATTTTTAACTTTTTTCATCTTAGCACATATTGGAAATTTATTTGAAACCTTGAAACATCTTATAGCATAATTTTTTTGGGGTTCTTTGGATCACCTTGTTATACTCTAAGGGTTTCCTTCGCTATATCACAAGCCTAAAAGTTCTAAGTCACTTGTATGCATAATCCTCAAACTTTGATGCTTGGCATGGAATTTGACCTATGTGTATCCTATCCTTGGCTATGCATTTATGGATTTGTTTTCATACATGTGCATGTATTTGTTTTGTGTCTTTGGTCTTTTCTTTTCATCACTTCAAAGTTCTCAAATTATTTTTATGTTTTATGCTCTAGGGATTTCTCAAGCTGGAGTCAAGCCAAATCTAGATATTGGATCAAACGAATCCATTGAAGAACACATGGACCTTGAAGTTAGGGAGTAGACCCAAGTTCAAACAATGGTTGTTGGAGAGGGGTCAAGATCACTTCCTTCTACTAGTATGGATGAGCATATAAAACTAGCACAAAATTCTCTCACTTATAGCATCATGTTTTATCAGTTTGTTTGCTTGCATACATAAAATTAACTTATATAACATCACCTCTCACTTTTGTTTGCAAAATATTTTTTGACATGTAGGAAGGGCTCAACAAGCAGGAAGTTTTCATGCTCAAGTCGAGCCAAATCTAGACATTGGATCAAATGAATCTGCTCAATAATGCATGGTCCTTGAAGATAGGGAGGAGGAACAAGTTCAAACATTGCATTTTGGAGAGGGGTAGGGATTATTTCCTCCTACTTGTATGGATGAGCATATAAAACTAGCTGAGAAGGTGAGGAAACAAATTTCTCATAGAAATTTAGATCATTTACTTGAAATGGATATGGAGAAACTGAAATATTATGCTAACCAGCCTTATAATAAGAGAAAGAGGTCAATGACTAAATATATAAATGGAATGATCAATCATCATTTCAATCATCTTGATACACTTGAAAAAACCTAATTTTTATCACATTTACTTCTTCGTGATGAGCTCAAAGAGTCATTACAATTGTTGGGTGTACATTCAGCATCAAATAGGAAGAAACACATGGGATTACAAAAGGATATTGTTCAACATGTTAAAAAGGGTTTAGATTCCATTGGGAAAGGATCTCAATCAGTGGATAAGGCCACCAAGAAGGGTGATGTTGACACCATTGTACATCAAGATATAAAGAAAAAGAAAAATATATACACTTTCAACTAAAATTGGTTATAGTAGATCCACATTAAAAAAATATGAAAAGAGAAGTTTTGGATGAGAGTTTAGAAGGAAATTGGGAAATTATGTAGATCTCCCATTCTGACAAAATTGAATATTTTTAGAACTTGGTCTTAGGTTTTTGGCATGATCAAACTCGTCCATCATCAAATACTAGAGATGTTATGAGACACAGGTTGGACCTAGTATTTATGAAAATCATATCAAACATTGGCTAGACATAACACAATTTGAGATGTATATGAAATTTTGTAATGCATATCCTCATATAAAGATTGGGAAAACAATGTTTCAAAGATTAAAGCCATATTATGTGAAGATAAAAAAGTTTGTTGAAACTTGTTGTTGTCATTATCATATTGAATTTGATCTCTACTATCAAGTGTTTCAAAAGATGAGAGAAGAAAGATGTGGTTTCAAAATGCACCTCCTAAACGCAAGTTTGTTCATAAAGTCTATATTATGGATCATGAAAATGGACCTCAAATAAACTGCATAAAAGGAATTTGTGAGACATGTGGAAATTTGGCTAAATTTCCTTCAAGAATTGAGGATATTGACCTAACAAAGACAGTAAATTGCAAGAGGTAAGTACTATTTTTAGAGAGTTTATTTGTTTCAATTTAACATAGATTGTTATTTGGATTCTCTTTGATGTAATTCTTCATTGGTTGTGTGTTTATTAGTTATTCACATATTTTACTGACATAGGTACAAGTATGTAAAGTTGTAAACAAATTTTGGGAAAGAATCCACAAGGTTGAAATATGTAGAAGAGGAGATTCCCATTGGAAAATTTATGGAAGATTTTCAAAAATTGATATGACCATACATGCAGCATTCCTTTTTTGCTAACTGGCAAGCACAACAATTCCAATCATTGAGAGATACTTTCCCACATGGAACAATTCTATCAGTAGTTGACTTTGCAAAAAATTACTCCTTTGTACATCAAAAGGAGATTCAATTAGAGTACTACTTTTCAAAGCAAATCACTATTATGGTTCATGTGTGTTATTGACATGCACAATCAGAATTGGATGGTGTTGAGAGTACAGATGAAGAACGAGCCATTAATAAAGAATATCACTTTTATATTAGTGATGATAAAGAGCATGACACACTTTTTGTCCAACATTGCTTTACAATATGTTTTGAGAATTTCAGAAGCAGGGGTGTAAAATTTGAAAATCATTTTGTATGGTCAGATGGATGTGTGGCACAATTCAAATCTTCACAGCCATTCTATGCACTTTGTAGATAACATAAAATCTACAAAATACCACATGTTTGGATTTTTTTTAGAGTGGGAATGGAAAGGGTGAGCATGATGGAGTAGGAGATTGCATAAAACGAGCTTTAAGAAAGCATCAAATGAGTTATCCAAAAGATTGTCTAGACAATGCACATGATGTTGTTGAATGGTGCAAGAAACACTTTGCATCAAATGTGGTCAGCACAACTTCAAGAAAAAACCGACACATTCCACATAGAGTGTTTTGGGAGATATCGGGTATGTATAAATTACATTAAATCAAAAATTTGAATTTATTTAAATTTAAAATATATATATATATATATACATATTTGTTCACATAAGGTTTTTGTTGTACATATGTATCTAGGTGTGGATAGAATATTGATGCATGGATGCAAGAGGGTAGGAAAAACAAGATCTTTGCTTTGTGTTAGGAGTTCAGATAGTTGCCATGGATGGATATAAACATTAAATATACATTGTACAAACCTTGAGCACGAAAATTTTGCAAGCGTTCATATGTCTTACCTTAGGTTCATGATTACCATGCAGGTTTTGTTGTAGTGCAAGGGACATATCTAAAACAAGTCAAAGTTGTTCAACATGGGATTCATTTTGTTGACTATCAACCTGATAACAAGGTATATCAATATAGTCACTTAATAATTGCTACCACTCTACATCTTCATGCAGTTCCACATGCACGTGGCCGAAAAAAATGGAGACTAGGTAGTGACGATCATCAAAAAATTCTACATGTTATAGAAGAGCGAGCTGAAACAAAATCTTTGACTTAGATATATCCATGGTTTTCAAATTCACTTCTAACCCTATACATGTTCAAAGGAGAACTTATAGTAACTTGTACATAGTTGTAAATCATTTTGTGAAAATTACAATTATATGTACATATTTGTTCCATGGAAAATTATTAATTTCAAGAATCTTTGATAGCATAATCTCTCACTTTTTTTGGTTGTACATAAACCCATATATATGCTTCAATCCCTTATTTGAAACGAAAGAATTTTTCAAAACCATTTTGCCTAAATTACAATTATATGTACATATTTATTCCATGGAAAATTATTAAGTTCAAGAATCTTTGATAGCATCATCTCTCACTTTTTTGGTTGCATGTAAACCCACATATATGCTTTCAATCCTTATTTGAAACATAGTGAAGTTTTTTAAAATCATTTTACCTAAATTACAATTATATACAACTTATATTTGTTTCATGGAATTCTTAAGTTCAAGAATCTTATATACACTTATATACAACTTATATAATTTGGTCCATTGAATTGTTCCATGGGAAACTATGTAAATTTTAAAATTAATTATTATCTAATTATAAAATTATGGTACACATATATAAAACATAAATCAATACAAATTAAAAAAAAAACCCTAACCCTTAAACCATTAACCCTATAACCCTAAACCCTTGTATCCCCCACCCTCTATCTTTCTCCCACTCCCCACCTCTCTCT
>VDFB02271358.1:731306346-731330599 GCA_007258455.2 Sequoia sempervirens | reverse complement strand
CTCTCAAGTATCTCCCTCCTCCCCCCACTCTACCTTTCTCTCCCACTCCCTCCATATCTCTCTCTCAAGTCATAATTTAAAAAGAATATAATTTATATTTATATTAATAAAAAATATTAATTTTTAATAGTGGGGGTTCAACCGAACATTTTTAGAATGTTCGACTGAACCCCATTCAAATCTATTTTTTATTGTATGTTAAATGGGTTCAGTCGACACTAGTTCGATTGAACCCCTATTCAACCGAATAGTTGTTTGACTGAACCCACTTATTTTCACCCACATCCTCTGAGGCACCAAAATTGCTCAGAATTTTGCACTTCGAAGCTCAATTTGAGAATGAAAATGTAGGAGATCTCAGAAACCCAACTGGTATCAGGTTGCCCTCAAAATTAGCTATCTAATGAATATAATTTTAATATGTTTTGATTATATTATCTATTTGTTTTTTAAGTTTTATTAAATATAGGTTTTTCACCGAAAACAAAACTCTTTGTTCTGCATATGTGGAAAAATAGAAGATTATAAAAAAACAAAATTAAAATATGAGTGCACTAGATATTGGAGTCCTTGATCCAACAAAAAATAAATAAAAAATCAATACATATAGTAAAATTTACGCATTATACGGTCGCGTTATTTTTGAATTGTAATTGATTTGACTTTGAAACATGATTAAAGAAAAAATATTTAATAAAAAACTATCTAACAAAGTGGAAGCACTAGATATCGAAGTTAAAAATCTAAATTAGAAAGAATTAGAATTTTATCTTTCAAGGAAAAAAATTTATGCATTATACGGTGTGCGTCACTTTTTAAAAATGTTGTTTTTTGAAAAAAATCAATTTTCGTGGGAGATGGAAAAAGAACTGCAATCTGATTTCAAAAATTTTGAAAAAAATATTTTTAGAATCTATAGAAAAAATGTGACAAGACTCTAGTTTGCATCATCTTCAAATTCCTCACGGTTTAACCACTATAGATGATCGAACGCGAAGATTTAGTTAAAAAACAAAAAATCAGTGTCCAATTTGGCCAAAAATTGTAAACCACTATTGTGGGATCACCCCTATCCAAATTCACCTAAGGGGTGAGTAACCAATTAGGTTTTTACTAGTAAAGGGTTTGAAAATAGTATTTGGATTGCAGCTTTCATAACACCTAGTGTTTTGAACCCGCAATTACACATAGACTATATGAATGTAATGGAAACATTTTTTGTTAATTACACAGTAAGAACCCAATTGGTTGGTCACACCTCAGGTGATTTTTGATACTTTTATGCATCCACCACAAAAAATTATATTGATAGTATGAATGTATTCAAAATTTTATTTTATTTAAAGAGAAAGAATGTATAGAAAGGAGCCTTCAAAATTCATCACAAGTATTAGGTAGACTAAAAATTGTGTTTGAAATTCCTCATATGATTGAAAAAGTATATATTTTCTTACAACAAAAAATACAAAAAAAATGGAACTTTAACTGTCTGTAACACTTGCAACATTTTTACATATTATAACCAACCACAAATGCATCATTTGATTGTGTGTATATTATGTGCATTCTATTTATCTAAATATAAAATATATCATTAGGTAATTCCACCTGGAGTCTTATTTTTTATGGTAGCTTGCTTATAAATTAAATAAAAAGTCTGGCATTTAAATTATTTGAGCTCAATAATGTTTAATATAGCCGTCAATGGTATTCAATAGAGTATAACAATAAATGTTTTATATGTATAAATGAGGGAAACTATTTTTCTCATCATGGATACTTTCAAATGAATAATGGTATTAAATGCTATTTGTAATAGTAAAAATGGAATTTCACTATCTCCATATGATTGCAACAAAAAAATGATCACATTATTTGTAATGTTGGAAAGCACACTATCCCCTGTTAGTTATTTATTTGTGAATAGTTTTTGTTTTGTAGGAACCAAGAATTTAGTGAATTCCACCTTCAAATTTTTTTTCTTATGATTGAAAAAATATATTCTTGCTTATAGTAGACGGTGCAATAAATTTTGGAACTTTAACTGTCCATAACACTTGTAACGTTTTTACATATTACAGCCAACCATAGATGCATACTTTAAAAGTCAAAGTGCTTCATGCAATGACAAATATTGTTGAGGTGGGCAACACATCTAATAGGGTGTGTAGTGGCACATCTCCTTCAGGATGGTCACATTTGACAGATGTGCGAGTATGATCCACCTCTATATAACCTTTTTATCCTCCTAGTTAATTTGAATCTGTGACAAATAGTTATGATGTTGACTAAAAAGTGGGAATTTTTTAGCTAGGAGGCCGGAAAGGTTGTACAAAGGAGGTCCCCTCATTTTAGGAGAATGTTGAGGTAGCGACATGTTTGATAATTGATTATGAACTTCCAATTACTCTTTCCTTCCAATGCGTCAGTCATAATTATTTACAATTTTATTTAGAATTTTTTTTTTTTGTTCTGAATATGTTGGTTTTGATAGTATCATGTGGTGCAGGAGCACCATGACAACCTCATGCTTCCATGGTGAAATTCTTGAATTTTGATTTAATTTTGGTGTTTCAACATTGTAACAAGGTCATATTGATCATTTTTCATGTGTCTGGGTCACTAGGGGTTCAATATTTAAAGTTGTGTCCATTTTGCAAAAATTTAAAAGTTGTCATACAAAATGTAAAATTGCAAAAAGATGCAAAAGTGGGGAAGGTGAAAGGTCATTTTGGTTTAGGTCATTGGAAATTAGTTGGAAGTTGGTAGGACATGTTTAAATTTCCTTTTAAAGGCCTTGTAAACATTGAGAAAGGCATGGGTGATTGAGATTATGAATGTGAGAAATAAAAACCACTGTTTTCTTGCATATTTCTATATAATTTCACTATTTTCTGATGCTCTATGGCCTTGTACAAACAATAATTCACGTCTAAATAGTTTTAAGTGATGTTATATTCAATAAAATTCCTTCTAGAGTTTGTTTCATGCAAATTGATGAGGTTTTGTGAAAGATATTGTGAGTTTTGTGAAAATAGTCATAACCATGTCCTAGGGTAAATAGAGGCAAAGAAATTTATGTTTCTTTCATTGTATCTAGTGGGAATCTCTAATTTTTGGTGAATGTACTCCATATTTCATATACTCTCATATTCTAAAAGTTGCAGATCAAAAGAATAAAGCCAACATATTAAATGGTTAATGCCCTAATATGAAAACAAAGGTTTGTAAATAGTCAAGTGGTTTAGAACCTAAGATTTGATAAAGAACTTTAAAAAAAAGGACTCTTGGTGGTTTAATAAGTATGAGTAGATCCAATAAGGGTATTTTGAAGGATTGGTTGTGATAAGTTGAGTCTAAAAGTGGTAGAATAAATAAACCCTATGTAAGCAAAGCCAAATTAGGCCTATTAGTAAGCCGGGGATAGTCAGTTTTGTGGTCTAAGTTACAAAGAAGCCTATATTGCAATTTTGATATGTTTTAAACCTTCTTAATGGTGTCTAGAAATCCACTCATAGTCTTGAGATGAGGTTGATGTCAAAAATTATGGTTGACAATTTCTATGTGGAACCCTACTAACATTAAAGGAAAGTTTGTGAGGAAAAGCCATTGATTGATGCATGAAGGTCCTTGGATGTAGTTAGTTGGTTGAGTTAGAGTTATTGAAGGGTAAGAAAGACTTGTGTGGTCTTTTTTGAGTCTGAGAAGGTGGAAACCTAAATTTTTTATTGTTGTGGGTCATTTCCTTAAGAGGTTTTGTTGTGAAACTTGAAGAGTTGGCTTGGTGAAACCCATTGTTTTGAAATATGTCTCCAATAAGTTGAGTTGAGAATCCTTTGTATTGCATCATCTTGTTCCTTCAATTCAGGTCACCCTCTATAGCCTCTTCCTCTTCATCATGGATTGTAGCATGAGCATGATTGATTCTCACTAGAAATGTTGTACAAAGGAGGTCCTCTCATTTTAGGAGAATGTTGAGGAAATGACGTGTTTGGTAATTTATTTTGAACTTCCAATTACTCTTTCCTTCCAATGCGTCAGTCATAATTCTTTACAATTTCATTTTAAAAAAATCATTATTGTTACAAATATGTTGATTTTGACAATATATTGTTCCTTTGATTAAGGTCAAGAATTAGGGAGATGATCACACTAATGTTGTAGTCCATGATGAAGAGAAAGAGGTTGCAGAGGGTGAACCTAAGGATGAGGGGGTGTGAATGAAGCACATGTGATGTGGAGGATGGGAACATAGATATAATAACTCAATTTGTACATTATTTGGATGTGTGTATATAGGTTGTGCATTCAATTTATTTTAATATCAAATATACCAGTAGGCAATGCCACCTGAAGTCTTATTTTTTATGGTAGCTTGGTTTTTTATGTTAAATTATTTGCAGTGTTGGAAAACACTCTATCTCCTATCTGTTATTTCCTTGTGAATTTTTTTTTCCCTACACACCAAGAATGTAATGAATTCCACCTTCAAAATTTTGGAATAACTCCTTGGTAGGGTAAAAATGTCATTCACTATCTTCATCTAATTGTAACCAAAAAAAATGATCGCATTATTTGTTGTGTTGGAAAAAACACTATCCCCTATCATTTATTTTCTTATGATGTGCTTTTCTTTCCTATGCACCAAGAATGTAATAAACTAAACCTTCAAATTTTGGAACAAATATTTGGTATAGTAAAAGAGGAATTTCACTATCTTCATCTATTTGCAACAAAAAAATATTTAGATTATTTGCACTGTAGGAAAACACACTATCCTTGGTTCCTTCAGAGCAAGAAAGTGGAAGAAAGGGTAATTTTGAAATCTATTTTTGAATGTGTATTTTCATATTTTGAATGAATGAGTTTCATGCATTTAAATTTGATGTGAAGTTAACATTCTTGACATTACAAGGTAAGGATGAATAAGGAAGTGATGGGTGTGAGTAGGCTAGTGTCCATTTGGGATAGGAAAATGTTCCTCGGCTGCACATCAAATATTTGATTCTCTTTTTCTGCACTTAGATCTGATTTTTCCTTTTCCTTGTCATCTATTTCTAATACAACAATGTATTAGGATGAGGCACATTTTCATTTTTGAATTGGACACCAACCCACAAATTTCTCAATTTCCTTCAATTTTTGGCAAAGAATCGATAAAATTAGGCCTTGACCTTATTGGAAATGTTTCTTGGTCCATCTTTTTTTTCTTTTTCCTTCTCATCTATTTCCAATTGTATTTTTCCTCCATAGGTACATATAAATGATTTCATTCCATATATATAAATTTGTTATGAAAGTTGTATGTATTTTTCAAATAATACTTTCATCTCTCACCCCAACTGATCCTCTTTCTTTGTGCTTAGATTTAATTTTTCATTTTCTTTATATCCATACATTAATTTTTGAATTTAGTCATTTATATTGATGAGTTTGTTATAGGTTGAAGGTGTTGAAAGTGCAATGGTTGAAGTAGAGGCTTTACAAAACCCTCTTGTTACACATACAACAATGAGGATCTGTGCAAGTGGAATCACCACACCATTAGTCCCAAGGACCCAAAGAAACCTATAATATTTTATTTGAGTGTCTCCTCAATTGCACATAAAAGGAATTTTTTTACACATACAACATTGAGGATCTATACGAGTGGAATCACCCCACCATCAATGCCAAGGACTCAAAGAAGCCTATAAGATTTTATCTGAGCATCTCCTCTATTTCACATACAAGGTAGTGTAGGAGAGGATAAGAGAGGCTAAGAATATTCATTTTGTGTTTACTCTTTGATCATGTAATTATTGAACAATTATGGTGTGGAATTACATTATTTTCATATGTTTGAAGAATATAGTCTTATGCCAATAATGGCATGGTGTGATTGTTAAGTTGTAATGTTAATCTTTCCATCCAGTTTCAAATCTCATTGGTGTGTAATTTTTGAAAATTTATATTGGGATGAGGTCCCCCATTTATCACCTCACCAGTTCATATCTCTCGGTCAAAAGTGTTTATCCCTCTTAAAAAAGGATAAGACTATGTTCTTGCAAATTTCATATAACACTTTTTGTTGCCATGTAAAATTTCATTATAAATAATGTCAAATGCCATCAAATAATGGTAGGCAATGCCACCTAAAGTCTTATTATTTATTCCATCTTACATTTAAATGTAACAAGATGCAATGAGCACTTTCTATTCTATAAATTGTAACAAAACAATGTATTGAAGTTCACCTTCATATTTTATAACAACCCTTACTTTGAGTAAACATTGAATTTCAATATCTTCCTATGTTTGGAACAAAAAAAGAACAAAATAGTTTTAGGTTGGAAAACATAGTGGGTTGTGACTCACTTCTCAATTCTTGTTCAATCAACACTTTTTGTTATGTAGAGTGTAACAACATAATGTATTGAACCTTACCTTCATATTTTATAACAACCCTTAGTTTGATCAAACAAACCATTTCAATATCTTCATAGGTTTGAAACAAAAAAATCACAAAATAGTTGTAGGATGGAAAACACAATGGGCTGTGACTCACTTCTCAATTCTTGTTCAATGAGCACTTTTTGTTCTCTAGACTATAACAAAACAATGTATTGAAGTTCACCTTTATATTTTATAACAATATTTAGTTTGAGAAAACATTCCATTTCAATATCTTCATATGTTTGGAACAAAAAATGTACAAAATAGTTGTAGGATGGAAAACATAGTGGGATGTGACTCACTTTTGAATTCTTGTTCAATGACAACTTTTTGTTATGAAGAGTGTAACAAAACAATGCATTGAAGTTCACCTTCATATTTTTATAACAACCCTTGGTTTGAGAAAACATTCCATTTCAATATCTTCATACATTTGGAACAAAAAATGCATAAAATAGTTGCAGGATGAAAAACATATTGGGTTGTGACTCACTTCTCAATTCTTGTTTAATGAGCACTTTCTATTATGTAGACTGTAACAAAACAATGTATTGAATTTCACCTTTATATTTTATAACAAACCTTGTTTTGAACAAACATTTCATTTCAATATCTTCATATGTTTGGAACAAAAAATGCACAAAATAGTTGCAAGATGGAAAACACATTGGGTTGTGACTCATTTCTCAATTCTTGTTCAATGAGCACCTTTTGTTATCTAGACTATAACAAGACAATGTATTGAAGTTCACATTCATATTTTATAATCCTTAGTTTGAGAAAACATTCCATTTCAATATCTTTATATGTTTGGAACAAAAAATGCACAAAATAGTTGTAGGATGGAAAAAACAGTGGGTTGCGACTCACTTCTCAATTCTTGTTCAATGAGCACTCTTTGTTCTATAGATTGTAACAAAAAAATGTATTAAAGTTCACCTTCATATTTTATAATAACCCTTATTTTGAGAAAACATTGCATTTCAATATCTTCATACATTTGGAATAGAAAATGCACATAATAGTTGTAAGTTGGAAAACACAGTGGGTTGTGACTCATTTCTCAATTCTTGTTCAATGAGCACTTTTTGTTCTGTAGACTGTAACAAAACAATTTATTGAAGTTCACCTTCATATTTTATAATAACCCTTAGTTTTAGAAAACATTTCATTTCAATATCTTCATATGTTTGTAAAAGAAAATGCACATAGTAATTGTAGGTTGGAAAAGACAAAGAGTTGTTACTCACTTCTCAGTTCTTGTTGAATGCTCAAGGGTATAGAGTTTGAGATCAAGTTGCAAACATATGAAGGTAAAAAAT
The DNA here is from genome assembly GCA_007258455.2 of Sequoia sempervirens. Lineage (NCBI taxonomy): Eukaryota > Viridiplantae > Streptophyta > Pinopsida > Cupressales > Cupressaceae > Sequoia > Sequoia sempervirens. Next base: position 731,322,842 of record VDFB02271358.1, on the reverse strand, counting down.
GCACTGAATAATTGTAGGTTGGAAACAAAGTGGGTTGTGACTCCTCAATTCTTATTCAATGAGAAATTTTTGTTTTGTAGACTGTAACAAAACAATGTATTGAAGTTCACCTTCATATTTTATACCCCTTATTTTATGGAAACATTACATTTCAATATCTTCATACATTTTTAACAAAAAGTGCACATAATAGTAGCAAGTTGGAAAAAATAGTAGGTTGTGACTCACTTCTCAATTCTTGTTCAATAAGCACTTTTTATTTTGTAGACTATAATAAAACAATGGATTGAAGTTCACCTTCATATTTTATAACAATCCTTAGTTTGAGGAAAAATTGCATTTCAATATCTTTATATGTTTGGAACTAAAAATGCACATAATAGTTGTAGGTTAGAAAACACAGTGGGTTGTGAATCACTTCTCAATTCTTGTTGAATGCTCAAGGGTGTAGAGTTCGGGGTGGAGTTTCAAACATATCAAGGTAAAAAAAAATGCATTGAATAATTGCAGGTTGGAAAGCATAGTGTAGGAAGTCAGTAGATTTTTTTATGAAACCTACACAGATTCCAAACATCTCCTCATTTATTCAATATGATGGAAGTTGACAGACTTCTCCCTTCTCCTACTACAAGGGCCATAGTAGAAAATCCTAGCTACCACTCTCCTATTCTTATGTAAAGCATTACCTTTCATATGTTAATTCCAACATTTTACAAATATTAATATTTAAAATGAAATTGTAATCTTTCATTTCCTTTTTGAAGGGAAGAAAGTTAAGGAACACATCTATTGTGATCTTCATCTTTTCTTAATGCTTCGAGCTTTCACATTTGTAGCCTTTTCTCCACTCTAGCAACTAATTTAGTCAATGTATAGTGCTCAATTTTTTGATGTCTATTTTAAAAAAGCATAAGATCATAGGACTTTAGGTGTAAGCGAGATTTAAAATGTGAAATCCTTTTTTCTAAATGAAACCATGTTGCAATTTCTGCTTCAATTCTTGCTAGCATGTTTTGACAAATAACACACTGAGACTCTACCTCAGAAAATGCATGAAGGAACCTTAACAATTCACCTCCTCTATGGTGACTTCCACTAGTAAGAAGACCACTTGGATGAAAATTTCCCATTCAAGATTTATAGTTGGAGATTGCATATCTCTATGACAAGGAATCTCCTTTGCAACATCTAAATTGTTACAAACTCATGCACTACGAAATACAAATTGCATAGCTTCTTCAATTTCATTTTCATATGCAACAAGAGATAGTTCTAGCCTTATGTTTCCATTGCTCACCAATTTGGCTAATAATTTTTGAGTTATTGAAAAAATGGTATGGGCTTGGATTTTGTTTAAAGGGATAATCATTACTCTTCTATGTAGATGTCCTATTTGAAGTGGGAGCTTTCCTTTCTATTCTATATCCACTACCATGTTACACAAATTCCATCCTTGACCAACCTCCAGTGAAGCTATTGTTGTGGCATCTTTAACATTTATAAGTTGTGCAACATCTTTTACTTTTGACCTATCAAAATGCTTTACAGGACCATTATAGGTAAATTGAACATTTCTTAATCGAGCCTTGATTAGCCTAATATGATCCTTCCACTTGGGAACTATGTCAAATTCTTGGAAACACTCATTTTATAATATTTCCATGCACCCTTCTTCATGGGAAACACCTTTCGTTGTTGTCTTTGTTTTCTCAAATTCATGTCTTTTAGATTGCAGCTCTCTTTGAATGGTGTTAAGCTCCTCTTCTTTTGACCGTGACAACTTCTTCTAGTGTTTTAATTCCTTTTCTAATTGGTTAATTTTAGTCTTTGGTTGTTTTTCTCCACTTTTAACACTTCCAATTATTGATTTTCCATCTACAAATTGATCATCAATATGTTTTTCCTCATCACCACTGCTCTTACCTCTTAACACCCCCTGTTATTCCTTTTCATGATCTTCTAACTTATTTTTCATATATTTTTCTTCAATCATTAGATAAGTTGCTCCCTCATCAACCCTTAGGACAACAACATCCCTTTCTTAGATAGAGTTAGGAATTTCTTGAATACTTTTATGTGCCTTTGCAGTTGCTTTTAGGTGAGTTTTTGTAGTGTCTTTATCATTAAACTATGCATATGTTTCTTTTGAAAAGCTTGTTACAGAGTTTTTCTACCTTTTTCAGATAATACTTTCATGCCTCCACCCAACTAATTCTCTTTTTTCACACTTAGATATAGTTTTTCCTTTTTGTTATCATCCATTTCCAATTGTATTTATTCCATGGAATTGCTAAGTTCAAGAATTCTTGGCTTCATTTGTTCAACTCCACCTATAGTATCATCTCTCCCTTTATTTTCTTGCGCAAATTCATATGAAATACAAAACCTTTAGAGTTAATCCACTTTTTCATTTCCATTTTCCCCTCACACATACTACACATACTCCTTACTCAACTTCTCATGAGCAAGAAGAACCTCTTTAGTCAATACATTATCTATCTCATTCACTTTGGTCTACTTCTTCCCAAGTGATTTTAGAGTAGATTCCTTTTTCACTACATGCTTTCTAGTACATACTCTTATTTTTTATTACTAGCATCTCATAGAATTCTCATAACTTTTTTTGGGGATTTTGTTTGATTTTTTGTAGGAAAAGGGATAGAGTTTTGACTTTATTGAATACTTTTATGTACCTTTGAAGCTAATTTTTTCCCAACTTTAAGAGTGTATTTATGATTACATAGTTCATATGTTTCTTTTAACAAGTTATTTACAAGTGCATTTATGATTACATAACTCATATGTTTCAAATAAGACTTTCATGTCTCCACCCAACTGATTCTCTTTTTCTGCACTTAGATCTGGTTTTACAATAGTAAGTGGGTTGCAATTTTTATAGAACCCAGTAATTACCAATCTGTAGTTTTAGAAAATAGTATTCATGTAACTAAGACCTTTTTGTTTTCATAAATACATTGTGATATTTATTTATTCTCTGAAGTAGTGGATGAAGCAATAATTTCAAGTAAAAAATAGTAATACAATATACAATTTGAAGTTGTTATCTTTCATTGAACATTATTCTTTCAAACAAGTAATACAAAATATAATTCTAGGATGTTATCTTGCATTGAACATTAGTCTTTACAAATATCTGATGGATCCTATTCAGATTTTATATTTTCATTTTTGGCCTTGTCTAAATAGTGAGGGAATCCTAAGCCAAGATTATAAATAAGATTTTGATCTCTTATTGGCATTGGCATGGGGCTCTCTATTAGTGTGCAGAGGGCATGAAACACCACCTGTATATCTTCTTCGACATGTGGCTCTAATACATGACCATGCAATTGCATTGCATGGTGGAAAAAACTAGGACCATAATCTTATAGGTTGTTGGTAAAAGCTACTCTTACAAACCTCAAATTCAAGGATTATTGAAACAAGGAATGTGTAAAGATGCCACTAATGGGGTATATACCCTCATCAACATCATACCTTTCCAATGCTTTGTCCAGGTTTGTTGTATTGACCATATAATGTCTTACATACTTTACATACAAAATGTGGAGCAGATTTTGGCTTTTGAGAAGGTCCATAGAGTTAGAGAGGAAGCCACATGCTATGTTAGCCCTAGAATAGGGGAGTGAACGTTCCATGGGCATCAAAAATATTTTGATCTTGTAAATTGTGTTTTTGATAGTCTCACAATTGAATTTAAAAGTACAATGTAACTTGTTTGTCGAGAAAAAATTACTATTAATTTCTTAAGAGTCAGTGGGAGGCTAGCCAATGTGAATCCTTATGTTCAACATCTTCAATTGTATTGTAAAGAAAGGAAAAAATCGTCAATAATAGATAGCACTAAGGGCATGTAGAAAAAAATATTTTTTCTCCAACTACTGCTTCATCCACTACTTCAAAAAATAAATAAATATCGCAGTGTATTTGTGAAAACAAAAAGTATTAGTTACATTAATACTATTTTCTAAAACTACAGATTGGAAAACACTTCTAGTGTTATAAAAATTGCAACCCACATGTACTATTGTAAAACCATATCTAAGTGTAGAAAAATAGAATTAGTTGGGTGGAGACATGAAATTATTATCTGAAACATATGAACTATGTAATCATAAATAGACTCTCAAAGTTGGGCGATAAGAATCTACAACTTAGGTACATAAAATTATTCAATAAATTCAAAACTCTATCCCTTTTTCTACAACAATTCAGAAAAAATCCCCAACAAAATTATGATGAGAATTCTATGAGATGATAGTAACAAAAAAAAGAGGAAATAATAGAAAGTTTGTAATGAATAGGAATCTTCTCTAAAAACACTTGGGAATAAGTAGACCAAAGTGAATGAGATAGATAATGTATTGACTGAAGAGATTCTCCCTACTCATGAGAAGTTGAGGAAGGAGCATGCACAATATGGGCAAGGGGAAAATGGAAATGTAGAATTGGATTAGCTCAAAAGGTTTTGTATTGCATATGAATTTTTTCAAACAGAGAAAGAGAGAGATGATGCTACAAGTGGATTTGAACACATGAAGCCAAGCATTCTTGAAGTTAGTGATTCCATGGAACAAATACAATTGGAAATGGATGATAAGGAAAAGGAAAAACTAGATCTAAGTGTAGAAAAAAGAGAATCAATTGGGTGGAAGCATGAAAGTCTTATCTAAAAAGGTAGACAAGTTTTGTAATGAGCTTGTGAAAAGAAACATCTACTAGTCTAATGATAAAGACACTACAAAAACTCACCTAAAAAGATTGCAAAGGCACATAAAAGTATTCAATAAATTCCAAAATCTATCAAAGAGAGGGATGCTATTATCCTAAGGGATGGTGAGGGAGTTGTTAGGGTTCAGGAAGATTGGAGAAATAAACATTAACAATTATATGTAGATTAAATAACCCAAAAATAACAACAAAGAATAAAATAAAAGAGATCAACATAGAATTTTAATGTGGTTCACCCAATATGGGCTACATCCACAGGAACTCAGCCATCCAATGATTTTATTATCTAATGTAAAATAGATTACAATCTTGTGAATACCGTACCACAACATACATCCTAGTTGCTTATAACAAGATTTTTGGAATCTTCTAGAATTAGGGTTTTAAAAAGTCATTTTTTTCATTTAACCTATTAAAGGGAAAAATATTGATGTGTTAGTGGAAAAAATTATGAGTGTATAGTATTTTCATGATCAGTCACCACATACCAACAATCTCCCACTTGGAGACTGATCCTAGATGACACCGCTACACTTGCAACTCCCACTAGATTACAGGTTTGGATGGTTTCTTATTTCCACCATTACCAGTCATGAAGGCCAACAAAAATTGATGAGGAAATTAGTTTCTCCCATGTAACTTCCTTTGTGAACATATCTGTAGGATTCTCACTTGTGTGAATTTTCCCCAACTTCAACTGTCCATCCTCCAAAACTGACCGGATGAAGTGGTATCTGAGTTGTATGTGCTTAGTTTTTGAATGTAGATTTGAATTCTTATCAAGATGAATGGAACTCTAGCTATTAGTGTATAAAGGGCTATCTTCTTGTCATTGTCCCAATTCAACTAGAAATCATTGTAACCAAATCATCTCCTTGCTAGCTTTTGTAGCAACAACATACTCAGCTTCAATGGTTGAAAGCACAACAACCTTTTTCAACCTTGAAATCCAACTGACTATAGTACCTTGTATAGTAAAAACATACCAAGTAGTACTCCTACTATCAATATCACCCACCAGATTAGAGTCAACATATCCTTTTAGAGAAAAATTTGTTCCTCTAAAACATAGCTTCTTTGAAGTAGTACCTCTTAAATATTGGAGAATCCATTTTACCACATTCCAATGTTCCATTCACAAATTGCTCATATACCTGCTCACAACTCCCATTGCATGTGCAATATTTTTCCTTGTGCATACCATTGCATACATCAAGCTACCAACTATTGATGCATATGGTATCTTGGATATTTTGTCTTCCTCCTATTTTGTCTATGAACACATCTCCTTAGTAAACTTAAAATGACTAGGAAAAGGTGTACTAACTACTTTTGCATTTTGCATTTTAAACCTTTTCAACAACTTCTCTAGATACTCACTTTGAGACAAAAATATTTTTTTGTTTGTCTTGTCCCGTGTGATCCTCATACCAAGGATTTATTTTGTTGCACCCAAATACTTCATAGAAAATTAAATTTACTAATGCATGCTTAAGTTCATTAATATGCTACATGTTGGACCTGGCAATAAGCATGTCATCAACATAAAGCAATAGGATAATATAGCTACCATTATCCAATTTCTTAAAATAAATACAATAATCAGAATGAACCTTTTGTAACCTTTTTCAACCATAAAACTATAAAATTTCAAATACCATTGTCGAGGTGCTTGCTTCAGGCCATACAAACTCTTCTTTAACCTACACACAAATTCCTCCTTACCCTTGACCTCATATCCCTATGGTTAATGCATGTATATTTACTCTTCCAAATCCCTATGGAGAAATGTTGTTTTCACATCTAGTTGTTCAAGATGTAAGTCTTTCATAACCACAAGACTTAGAATAGTTCTATTAGAAGTCATCTTTACAATTGGGGAAAATATTTCATCAAAATATATACCTTTTTTCTATGCAAAACCTTTTACCACGTGTCTGGCCTTATATATATTCTTCCCTCCATCTTCTTCATTCAACCTATGAACACATTTATTTGGCATTACTCTTTTACCTATAGGTAATTGGACTAAGTCCCAGGTATGATTCTACAGTAATGAATCTATTTCCTCTTTCATGCCTAGCTCCCAATGCTTCTTGGTATCTACCTACATTGCTTCTTCATAACCTTTAGGTTCACCATAATTAGTTAATAATATAGAATATAATGATGGAGAAAATATTTATGGAGGTCTAGTTATCCTTATAAAATTTCTAACGCTTGCAAGAGTCTATGGGATAACTTGTTGTTGCTGAGCATTAGGTACCACTAGCATTTTTTTTTTTGGAATCCCATCCAACACCACATATTTATTTTTGGCTTGTGAATGCTTCTTTTCCCACAATTGATCCTTTTACATGACATTCTCATTGAATATAACATCTCTGGTCCTAATGATTTTATGATTTTCATAATCCCATAATCAATAACCAAATTCATCTACTCCATATCCAATGAAGGTACCTTTTTTATACTTAGCCTCAAGCTTGGTTCTATTTTCAATATAAACATGGAAAAAATCTTCAAAACCAAAGGTTTTCAAAAATTAATAGTTTACCTTTTTACTCGTCCATGCCTCCTCTAGAATGCCACCAGCCAAAGGATTTGAAGGTACCCAGTTTATTAAATAAACAATGATATGCACAACATCTGCCCAAAAATGTAAGGTTAGTCCAACATGTAATCTCATGCTCCTTGTACACTCCATAATGGCCCTATTCATCCTTTCTAGCACACCATTTTCTTGTTGGATTCTAAGAACTATTTTCTACCTATAGAGTCCATTGTATGAATAGTAATTTTCAAATTCTCTTTTACAATACTCACCTCCATTATCAGATTTGAGGCACATGCAAATTTTTTCTTGTCTCATTCTCAACCAAAGCTTTCCACTTTTTAAAAGTTTGATATACTTTTATTTTTTGTTTTAGGAAATACAACCATGTTTTCCTAGTCGCATTATCAATAAAATTAACATAATAACAAGAGCCACCAAAAGAAGATTCATGAGCTAGTCCCCATACATCCGAATGCACAAGCTCTAATTTCTCACCCTTCTTCTCTTTCCCAACTTTGAGAAATTGGACTCTTTGCTATTTTCCATAAACAAAATTTTCCTAGAACTCCAAGAGAATCTACTTTAGACCTAGTAGAAACTTTCTGGAGTGAAGGATCTTCATTCGTTTCTCACTCATGTGGCCAATTATATGGTTCAACAATATTGTTTCTATCCCTATAGAAAGTACTATAATTGTCTCAATAGAAATTATTTATGTAGTAGTTAAGGTAAAGTAAGTATTACCAGTACACAAATACAATGTGCCTACCTTTTAACCTTTAGCTACTACTAATGCACCTTTAGTGACCTTCCAGAGTTTGTCTAAAAAGGTAACTATGCAGCCTTCACTACCCACTTATCCTATAGAAATTAAATTTCTTCTCAAATTTGGAACATGCCTTACCTTCTATAGAAACCACTAATTTCCATTCTACAACTTGATTTTTATATTTCCTTTACCAACAGTCTGATAGGGCCCATCATCACCCAAATATACCTGTCCAAAATCACCTTGAACATAATCTAAAAAATATTTCCTATGGGGTGTGGCATGAAATGAAGCCCCTAAATCTATTACCCATGAATCATTAGCATTATCTAAACACAAAATTAAAGCATCTTGAAATTTATTACTTGCAACATTAGCTTCCTTACTGTCATCATGTTGTTCATCTCCTTGTTGTCCCTTTTGAGACCAACAATTCTTCTTCAAATGTCTTGGCTTTCCATAATGCTAGCAATGCATTCTTCCTCTAGATTTAGATCTACCTTTATTTGAATTCCCTTGTGACTTCCCATGATTTTTTGGGCTTTTCCCTCTCTTCTTTATTCTTCCCCTATTCTCTACAAGCAAAGCATTACCTGATGTTGAACTCTCACCTATGCTTTTCCATCACATTTCCTTGCTAAGGATAACACCAACAAAATCATCTAATTTCAATGTATTTGAACCAGAGATAGAGTTACTTATAGCCATTACCAAGCTATTCCATCTTTTTGGAAAATAACATGAAACCAAGAGATCCCTCACCTCTACATCAAAATTCACTTTTATAGAAGCTATCTAACTAGTAATCATATTAAACTCATTTAAATGATTTTTCACATATCCAACTTCAATAATTTTCATATTAAACAAATGCTTCATGAGAAATAACTTATTAGAGGTTCGGTGTTATTCAGAAAATTTAGCCAAATCTTCTATCAGATCCTTTATTGTCTTTCCTTCTATTATATTGAACACCACAGATGGTTCTAGGAACAACTGAATGGTTTATAGTGCCTTTCTATCTAGAATCTCCTATTCTTCACTAGAAATCATAGCCTCTTTCTTTTCTTTTCCAAGTTGCAATGGCCACCATAGATCCTTTTGATACAAATAATATTCCATTTACATTTTCCATAATTGATAATTCTGGCCTTTGAACTTCTCAACCTTAAATTTTCCTTCTTCCATTGCTCCCACTCAAATCTAGAGGTTTCCTGCCAATCTCAATCAAAATGCACATGAATTTGATACCAGTTGTTAGGGTTTAGGAAGATTGGGGAAATCAACATTAACAATTATATACATATTAAATAACCAAGAAATAGCAATGAAGAATAACACAAAAGATATCAATACAAAATTTTAACGCGGTTCACCCAATATGGGCTACATCCACAAAAACTAAGCTATCCAATGATTTTATTATCTAGTGAAAAATAGATTACAATCTCTTGAATACACTACAATAACATACATCCTAGCCACTTATTTTACAAAGTCATTTTTTTCATTTGACATGTTAATCGAAAAACCTTGACGTGTGAGAAAAATTTTTTTTGCATGATTAGTGTAAGCAACAAGGATATGTTATGAGTGTACAGTATTTGCATGATTAGTCACGACATACCAACATGAGTAGCTTATATAAAGATTGCAGCAAAAGATATGAAAAAGTAGTTAGAAGATCATGAAAAGGAATAGTAGGGGATGCTAAGAGGTAGAGTAGTGGTGATGAGGAAAAACATACTGATGATCAATTTGTAGATGGAAAAGTAATAGTTGGAAGTGTTGAAAGTGGAGCAAAACAATTATAGATCAAAGGTAACCAATTAGAAAAAGAATTAAAACATAAGAAGAAGTTTTCTTGGTCAAAAGAAGAGGAGCTTACTGTTGTTCAAAGAGAGTTGCAATCTAAAAGACAATAATTTGAGAAAACAAAGAATAAAATGGAAGGTGTTACCATGAAAAAGGGTGCATAGAGACATTAGAAAATCAATGTTTCCAAGAATCAGATGTAATTCCCAAGTTGAAGGATGATATCAGTCTCCTTAGGGCTTGATTAGGAAATGTTAAATTTACCTATAATGGTCTTGCAAAGACTTTTGATAGGTCAAAAGTAAAATGTTATGTTGCACAACTTATAAAAGCTAAAGACATCACAATAATAGCTACATTGGAGGTTGGTAGAGGAATTTTTTTTTTAAATGTGATAGTGGATACAAAATAAATAGGAAAGCTCCCACTTCAAATAGGACATCTATATAAAAGAGTAACGATTATTCCTTTAAAAAAAACAAAGCCCATACCATTTCAACAACAACTTAACAATCAATTGCCAATTTGGTGAGAAATGGAAACACAAGGATGACACTACCTCTTGTTGCATATGAAGATGAAATTGAAGTAGCTATGTGATTTGTATTCCATAGTGCATGCGTTTATAGCACTTCAGATTGTGCAAAGGAGATTCCTTATCGTAGAAATATGTTCTCTCCAACTATAGCTCTTCAAGGGGACATTTTTCATCCAAGTGGCCTTCTTACTTGTGGAATTCACAGGCGAGGGGGTGAATTCTTAAGGCACCTTCATGCATTTTGTGAGGCAAATTCAACATGTTATTCGTCAAAACATACTAGCAAGAATTGAAGTAAAAATTGTAACATGGTTTCCATTAGAAAAGAGGCTTCCACATTTGAAATCTCGTCTAAACCTAAACTCCTATGATCTTTCTCTTTTCAGAAATAGACATAAAAAAATGAGCACCATACATTGACTGAATTGGTTGCTAGAGTGGATTAAAGGCTAAAAATATGCAAGCTCAAAGTGTTAACAAAAATGAACATCACAATAGACTTGCTACTCAACTTGCTTCCCTTCAAAAGACAATGCAAGATTATAGATTCATTTTAAATATTAATGTTTGCAAATGTTGGAATTAACATATGAAAGGTAATGCTTTACATAAGAATAAGAGAGCGGTAGCTGGGATTTTCTACCATGGCCCTTGTATTGGGAGAAGGGAGAATTAAGGGAGAATTCTATCAACTTACATTGTATTAAATAAATGAGATGTTTAGAATCTGTGTAGGTTTTATAAAAGCATCTACTAACATCCCACACTATGTTTTCAACCTACAATTATTTAGTGCATTTTTTTTACCATCATATGATGAAATTGAAACCCAAGATTTAGTCCACCCAAGAGCTGTTATAAATTTTGTAGGCGCCTTTCATTAAATTCTTAATGTCTAAAAAACACAAGATTTTCATTACAACCATACTCTCTACGTATAATTGGATGTTGGAAAACATTGCGTGCTATATAACCTACAACCCACATACTCCTTCACAACTCTCTACAGACAACAAACCAATTAGTTAGTAAGCCCTCATCTCCATCTAGTTACTTTTATGTATCCCCCACACTATAACTCCACCTCAAACTCTACACCTTTGAGCATTCATCAAGAATTTAGAAGTGAGTCACAACCCACTATGTTTTCCAACCTGCAACTATTATGTGGATTTTTTGTTCCAAACGTATGAAGATATTCAAATCTAATGTTTACTCAAACTTAGGTTTATTATAAAATATGAAGGTGAACTTAAATACATTGTTCTATTACAATCTATAGAGTATAAAGTGTTCATTGAATAGGAATTGTGAAGTGAGTCACAACCCACTATGTTTTCCAACTTACAACTATTTTGTGTTTTTTCTATTCCGAACATATGAAGATATTGAAATGGAATTTTTTCTCAAACTAAGGTTTGTTATAAAATATGAAGGTGAACTTCAATACATTGTTATAGTGTACAAAACAAAAAGTGCTCAGTGCAGCAAGCCATTTCATGTCATACAAAACATTTTTGTGTGTGCATTTATCAAACATCTAAAGATACCATTGAAGACCATGCTTGATTATAATGTATATATGCTTGGATGTGTGTGTGATCTTTCATGTGTGAATGCATATTCAAGATATAAATATTAATCAAGAAAGAAAAACCATAAACCTACCTAAAAACATGGATCAAGATGAGCCTAACATATCCTCCATCTCCCATCTCATACTTCAAGATCTTTTTTCAGTTTCTCCTTACCGACTACTTTAACAATCACGTAATATCCATGATCATGTATCCCATAAATAGATTACTAGAGATTCTAAACACCATCCAAGACACCATTGAAACTGATACCCAAGTCATGTCACCCTCCATGTGATCCTTTTCCTCCATTTACAAGGGAAACCAAAATGTCTTCCATATTCAACCAACACCCATCCATCCTATTTCACCAAAGAAACACCAAAATTCATCCTTAAAGGAATACAAGAACTGATGCAAAATCCTATTTCACAAAATTCTAGCCCTGTCTTCTAGTTCCACTCACTTTCACCTCATCCATCCCATGCTTAACTACCTCATCTATTTCATGTTTTTCCACCTTCATAACACCTATACAAATTCAACCATGTCACTCACTTGACCTCATTGATCTAAAACATGACATCATAGATCCCCTTTTATGTGAACATCAAAGTATTCCCTTGATCCTAGTCCATATCATGATTTCATTCCATTTCATGATTCCATACCATCTCATGATCCAAGTCTCTAAACTCCATACCATAATCCTAGTCCATAAGTTCATTTAATAAAGCTTTTCATCCATTCAATAAATTCAAGACCCCTAAGGTATAAGCATTTCCCTCACATCACATGGTAATCCTAATCTTTCACAAGATCCCATTCATTAACCAAAAACATATAATATTGATTCATCCACCTTTATAAAAGTTGGTTTTCTCCTACAATACTAAACTCCTTCATGAGCAAGGTTTACTTGAACAACCTAATATTAAAATGGTGCAAGTGCACCCTAGCTTGAACATGCCTCAATGAGGCAATCCTTGGTTTTTGATTTATCATAAAAGGTTTCATGTTGTAATTAGGTCTAGTTGACCATTTTGAGTATGTTTTAGGCCACATTTAGTCATTTTTGGGTTATTGGGCATTAAATGTAAAAGTTGCAAAAATTGACAAATTGTTGTCATGTCAAAATTGTAAATTCAACATTTTGTAAAAGGGAGGAAGATGAAGAGATAGGTAGTTGTAGAGTTAGTTCTAGGCATTGGGTTTGATTATTTAAAGCTTGTTGATGCCTCACAAACTTTGAGGCTAGATGAGGAATGGTGTATGATCAAGAAACTCAATGGAAATTCTAGTTTTCTATTAATTTGCAGTGTATTCTTTGATTGCAGGCCATTGTACTGTCATAATTTGTGCTCAAAACCTCTCCTCATCCATTGGTAATGATAGCCATGTGAATCTTCTTTGATTTGCTTCTAGTTTCATGTAATTTGATGAGTTTTTGAGTGAGATATTGATTTTTTTTGTGAAAACGGGTAGAAATCCTATTCTAAGGTAACAATGAATATAGAAAATTGTGTTTCCTCAAATATAACCAATGGTAAAGTATAAATTTTGGTGAGTAGGCTTCTTTTAACATATTCTTTCATATTCCAAAGATTCAGACTGAAATATAAAGGTTATCAATTGAAATGATGATTCCCTAGGTCTATGAGGCCATTTTTCCTGGTGAGGCATTCTTCTAACCAATGAGGGTGTAAAAGTACAAAGCTATGTCACACTTTTATAAAGGAAACAACCAACATTGATCTAACTTTTAAACTTGAATCACTAGAAATGGCATATATGTTTTGAATTTTGAAATGATGTAAACTAATAAAATGTGTATTTTTAGTACATTTTATGTTTGTATTTTTTTGACAAAATTAAAAAGTTATTTGAATATAGTTTTTTATAAATTAACACTATAATTTATTTGTTGATAAAATGTTGAAAAAGGATGTTCCACTTGACGTCAAGCTTTATATAGTAATTTTTTTTTCCTTCAATTTTTTTGTGTATATTAATAATTTAAAACTTTAGGGCATGAATATTTTTTTTTGCAATTTTAATAAATAGATATTTTTAAATAAATATTTAAATGAGTGTGTAATAAAACATGACTGTTTCCACTCAACGTCAACTTTTATATTAAATATTTATCTAAAATAGACAACAAATTATACTATCTTAATCTAGATTTCATCATATCTTTTAAAAAAAAAAATTAATAAGTTTTAGTATTTTTCTTGACATGGCAATCAACTGAATATTTTTGTGTTGATAACCTAATTTTAGTAAATAATAAAAATAAAATATAAATAATAATTGAATTATTAAAAATATATATATATTTGAAAACTACACTTATGGATTTACAAAAGGGTATTTTTACATTTTTAAAAATATGTTATTTATATGAGTAGGAGTTGTTGAAACATTTATTTTTCAAATAATTTCATTCTTGTGGTGCTACATATGCATTTAGCCAACAATTTTAGTTGGAAAAATTATGGACATATTTAATTTATCTAGAATGAATCTTAATAGATCATATGTTTGACCAAAATTGATTTTTAGTTATAAATACTAAAATTCACTGGTGCTAATAAGTTGGCCAAAAGTTAGACACAGCTTTGTACTTTTACTCAAGGTTCTTTGGTCAGTGAGACCATTTAGGCCAGTGAGGCAATTTTAGGAGTGGTTTTTGTACCCCAAGAGGGTTTTCCACTCAGGAAATTCACTGTGTTATGGTTCTTTATTTGGTTGCATTTGTAATCTTACTGTTTCATAGTTATACATTTCTACACTTACCTTTATGTGATTAAGGATCAACAATTTAGATTGGTTCACATGTTAGCTCTTGAAACATAATTCATACTATTCTCAAAATCTTTAAAAAAGGATTTTTAAAAGTCAATAAATTGAATGAATTTGTCTAGACATTGATTCACCTCCCACCCCTCTTAGTGTCTCACGTACTCCAACACCTCCATATCACTTGGCTTCCATCTCATGTTTCCTTTCATATCCATTTATCTTCCATATCCATGCCTAAAGAGGTTTGAGTAAAATTCACCAAGTGTTTAGACATAGCAGAAATTTAATTGTGGAAGGCCATCCATGGGTTTTTGTCCGTGAAAGTTTTTTTGTGAAATGATTTGCAAATAGTGTCAAACCCTTCAGCTTCTGCATTTTTCAAAATGAGTCAAATCTTAAGGAAATATGTCTAGACACTCTTTCTACCCCTTTTCCCATGTGCCAAAATTGAAAATATCAAATTTACCAAGTTTCGTGACTTTGTGGGAATTCACTACAGGTTTCTGTGTGTGGGTTTCCATCTGTGGGTTTCTGTGCGCAGGTTGCCATCTATGGGTTTTCATGTATGGGTTGTCGTACATGGGTTTTCGTGTGTAGGTTTCCATCCACGGGTTTCTGTGTGTAGGTTTTCACATGTGGAATGCCATTTTTTTAATGGCACTAGACTCTTTGGCTTCCGCATTCCAAATAATTGAGAAATAGGTTTAGGCACCCTTCTAGGGTATGTGTAGGATCATCATGGAAAAAATAGGCCCTTAAGTGGCAATGAAAATTCAGAAAAATCAAAGTTAGGAAACTTGACATAAAAATTTGAATAAGTTATCTATATTATTTCAAAAATATGTAAGAATAGAATTTGTGGAAAATTGAATGTAGTTTCTAAAATACTAAGTTTTTCTTTCTTTTTTTTTAAGTCTATTTGGTGAAAATTTGAAATTTCAATGCAATAGTACTTAAATTTCAAGGAAAAAATAAGAAGTAGGTGTCTGTCTGACCACCCTAACCACAATAAAATGATAAAAAAAAATTATAATATTTTAGATATAAGTAGAGGACTCATGTCCAGATGTGACACATATTTTTTTATAATTTTTTCTAAGTAAATAATTAATTATGAATTTTTTATTACAACTTTTAAAAAATATAAAACCTCGTATGTCTGACCACCTTAACTTGGTCAGAAATTCATGAAATTTAATTTTTATTTTTTTTAATCCTATAGTATATGAAGCATAGAATGTGACGCATATTTTGGATTCAAAAAATATGATACCATTTGAAAGTTATAGATATTTTTCAATCAGCCTATCAATCAGAACTTTAGTCATAATTCTATTGGAAATTGAATAATAATTATTTATTAAATTCAAAGTAAAGAATAATTTGTATTGGTGGAAAGCTGAAAGTCTCCTCTACAAACCCTTTTCGTTTCATCAATTTTGGCTAAAAATAAAGTCATCAGCACATGGACGAAGTCTAGAAAAAGAAGGTGAGTTGTCAAACACGTATTTTGTGTTGACTTCTTAGGATTGGCATGTACAAGCCAAATACCAAAGAAAACCCAAGGCTAATCCCTAGGCAATAAATTCTTTGTCAGAAATATCAGATATTTGTTTCAAATTGGATATCCATTTTAAATTGGATATCCGATTTGAATCGGATATCCGATTTGATTTATATATG
>VDFB02271358.1:729521794-729885811 GCA_007258455.2 Sequoia sempervirens | reverse complement strand
GAGTTTAAGTTTTATGTATTTGGTAGTTTGATACCATTGATTCATGTCTTTCACCTGAATTTTATCCTTATTCTACAGTTTGTGATCATTTGCATGTTATCCTTATTCTACAGTTTGTGATCATTTTCATGTTTGAAAATAAAGCATCAGGCAAGTAACAAGTGTTGAACTTAGTCAAGTTTCAAGAACTGAATCATCTCACAAGTAAGCACTCTCTCTTTTTCCATAGATTAAATGTACTCTATTTATTGATATATATTCCAAAAATTCTGTTCTAAGAAATAGGAAAAGCCCTAAATTAAGGATAGGCTTAAACAACATACACTAAGCATTGATCATTAGTGTGGGCCCCCTTAATTGCAACTCTATTTCTCCTTCTCTGTTTCTTTAACTGTGTTATGCAACATTTTTTTGTAATGCAACCAACCATCTATATTTCTCTTAAACAATCAAATCATACTTTTTATATAAAATATTATATATTTTTATTTTTATTATATAAATGTTAATGAAAAGCCTAAGTAGCCAGTGAAGTTTCCTTTTTGGTTTTTGGTTTCTAATCAAAATCTAGGAAATGGGTATGTTAGTATGTGTCTGTAAGTAGTTTGGGGCGGGTCTAGCCAGTCTACAATTGTAACTCTTTTGGATAGTAGCGTATGTATTTTGATGGCCTAAGGTTGTTGAAGTGTATGTATTGGGGTGGCCTAAGGATGTTGACTCAAACACTGTAAATGATGGCTGTAGGAAAATTCACCGCCAGTAATTCACCAATGGAAAATTCACTATCAATAATTCACTGCCACGGAAAATTAATGGCCAAAAATTTATGCAATTAATTTTTTTCCCTACAAATTGTCATGGTGATAAATTGTTGGCGGTGAATTTTCCATTGATAAATTTTACGTAAATGATATATATTAATATATATGACAGCTATTTAACTATCAATATATATATATATATATATAATATTATAATATAAATTTCTATAAAGAGGGGCGCACATGACGCTTAATGTGCGCTGTTTAAATTCGCCCATGAATTAAGACTTGCTCTGCGGCGTTCTCTCAATTTTAAATTGTAAATTTCGTAAATTGCATAATATGATTCTGAAGCTTGAAATCGACATGAATGATTTATTCAGATTTTGTGTAGGATGAGCGAATTGAGAGAAGGAAGGAGAAGGTCAAGGCGTACTCGCATGAAGTTGCCAGAGCTCCCGAATGAGATAATAATTAAAATAGCGGAAAAGTTATCGTTGAAAGATGTTGCAAACTTGATATCGTGTTGCAGAGGTGTGGCATCCCAGGCAAAATATTTATACGAGCAGCGTCGTAGGGTGGACATGTCGTGTTTCAAAAGCGTGACACCATCCAGCTGCAACCGCCTCATCAATCGCTTCTCGCGCAGCCTCCTCGTGAGCCTCCGTTTCTGCTATGATGTTCACCGCCACTACAAATACAATGAGGAAACAATGGACGCCATTTTGGGATACTTTTCCTTTTCCACCCACCCGGAAATCGACCTCTATGGGGGCACACCGCGCATGGTGGACATCCTTGCGCATGGTTACTTCCTCCACAAGTTTCTTTCATCTCAGCAGCAGCTACAACGGCTGGAAGTGGACTCGGAGCTGAAGTATGTGAGAGGAGGAGAGCACAAGGCCTTGGTGACGTTAGACATTGTGGGGAGGAACTGCCCCAGGCTGGAATATTATTGGCACTATTCCCTATTCAACCCACCACGTGTCCACACGGCCTTTCTGCAGGCCTGCCCCCACCTCAAGCATGCCAGATTCCACTTCAAATTGGGCATTGAGGAGCTGGATACGTATGCAACGCTGACCTCCCCACTCGAATTAGAGTTTGCCTTCTTTTCCTTTTGTGGATGGCATGACCTCACACAACAGAAGCGTAGGATAATATTACGATTAAGGAGGAGCCTGTGAAAACGAACGCACCTGAATCGGACCTCTCACTGCGGAGGAGGAGATCCGTCGGTGAGATGATCGCCAATCCTGACTGGCTGCCTGAGGGTTGGATCACAGAAAAAAGAATCAGAAAACGCGGTTATTTTGATAAGGTGTTCTATAAGTATTTTTTTTCTCTTTTTCCAACTTTCTCAGTTGGAAATAGGATCTGATGGGATTTTTCTAAATGTGAAATTTAATCGTTTTTTTAATTGTTTTGAAAATTCTCAGTATTATATAGAGCTAGCTACTGGTTATAGTTTTCCATCAAGGCCAGAGCTAGAGTGATATTTAGAAACAGGAACGAGGAAAAAGCCAAAGGGTAATCTTTGTTAATATTAAAATCTCATTCTATTTAGTTTTATTTGAATGCATTTCTGGATGGTTATACTATTTGATTTATCACAGAAACATGCAATAAAAGGGTGAAAGCAGGTCCCCAGCTTTCTGTTCAAGTACCTGTCATGAGAGGCCAACTCTGGTTGGCTCAGGTACAAGCCTGCAAGAATCAAAACTGTCATCTACTGTCGTTGGTTCAGGTACATGCCATGATAGGAGAACATCCATGAGAGGCCAACTGTCGTTGGCCTAGGTACAAGCCATGCAAGAATCAAAACGGTCATCTACTGTCGTTGGCTCAGGTACATGCCATGAAAGGACAGTAAATGAGACACTTGCCAACAGGGGAAGCTTAGAAGCCTGCAGCGAGAGCAGGAACATGGGAAACTCGGCATAAGCTAATACTATATAGACAACCTATATTATTTTTTTTGGTATAGTCCATATTCACAGCCACTTATAATCCTTTTTCTAAAGTGATCTGATCATGTAATCTCTCCACTGCTGTAAGACAAACTGTACAGGCAGATTTTGGTTTGCATATGGCGTTACATGGTATAGCTGCTAAATCAATGATGATATAACTAATGTAATTATGTTGTATGCATTTAAACTATTATTAATAAAAAAAATTCATTACATATGTAAAATCTTCAAATGGATTTTAGACACACATTTCAATAGAGATATATGGTTTGAGGAAAATGTAGGAAATGGTTGTTGTGAATTTAAAAAAATATTTTGTTGAAAATTAATACTTTTAAATTCACAGCAACTACTTCCTACATTTTCCTCAAACCGTATATCTCTATTGAAATGTGTGTCTAAAATCCATTTGAAGATTTTACATATGCAATGATTTTTTTTTATTAATAATAGTTTAAATGCAATATAGGTTGTCTATATAGTATTAGCTTATGCTGAGTTTCCCATGTTCCTGCTCTCGCGGCAGGCTTCTAAGCTTCCCCTGTTGGCAAGTGTCTCATTTACTGTCCTTGCATGGCATGTACCTGAGCCAACGACAGTAGATGACCGTTTTGATTCTTGCATGGCTTGTACCTAGGCCAGCGACAGTTGGCCTCTCATGGATGTTGTCCTATCATGGCATGTAACTGAGCCAGACAGTAGATGACAGTTTTGATTCTTGCATGGCTTGTACCTGAGCCAACGAGAGTTGGCCTCTCATGACAGGTACTTGAACAGAAAGCTGGGACCTGCTTTCACCCTTTTATTGCATGTTCCTATGGTAAATCAAATAGTATAACCATCCAGAAATGCATTCAAATAAAACTAAATAGAATGAGATTTTAATATTAACAAAGATTACCCTTTGGCTTTTTCCTCGTTCCTGTTTCTAAATATCGCTCTACCTCTGGCCTTGATGGAAAACTGTAACCAGTAGCTAGC
This sequence comes from Sequoia sempervirens, assembly GCA_007258455.2. Taxonomy (NCBI): domain Eukaryota; kingdom Viridiplantae; phylum Streptophyta; class Pinopsida; order Cupressales; family Cupressaceae; genus Sequoia; species Sequoia sempervirens. Next base: position 729,882,096 of record VDFB02271358.1, on the reverse strand, counting down.
TCTATATAATACTGAGAATTTTCAAAACAATTAAAAAAAATGATTAAATTTCACATTTAGAAAAATCCCATCAGATCCTATTTCCAACTGAGAAAGTTGGAAAAAAAAAAAAATACTTATGGAACACCTTATCAAAATAACCGCTTTTTCTGATTCTTTTTTCTGTGATCCAACCCTCAGGCGCCAGTCAGGATTGGCGATCATCTCAGCGACGGATCTCCTCCTCCGCAGTGAGAGGTCCGATTCAGGTGCGTTCGTTTTCACAGGCTCCTCCTTAATCGTAATATTAAAGGTTATTGACGTAAATGAATGGGATGCGTTGCCGAGAGGAGTAGAGCATGTGAAGATAATCTTCCATTGGCATAGCCCAAGCTTCGATCAAGGCAGAGAAGCGTTGCTTGACAAATTCATCAACACTGCTCCTCGCCATCTTGAAACATGTTCCGTCTTTGGTGTTCGATCAATATTATCAGAAGACTATATTTTCCTTAAGACGTTGAACCGTGGAAACTTTGCTATCAAAACAGCCTTACCGTCTTTGGTGTTCGATCACTATTATGGGAAGACTATATTTTCCTTAAGACTTTGAACCGTGGAAACGTTGCTATCAAAAAAGCCTTACCATTTAGACATTGTTTTCAAATAGAGAGAATGCCTTGTTAAGAGACTGTTCTATGTTTCATTGTCCTATCATATTCTTATGTAGAGAAATAAATACCTACTGGCTTATAGAGAGTACTTCCTGAGCTACCCTTTTATTTTTTATTTTATTTTGCATCAATGTAATTGGCAGTAAGTATATTGAAATTTAATTGTTTCTCTTCCTTAATATGGTAAATCTTGGGTGAATTGTGTTAGGATTTTTGCATTACGAGGGTTCATTTTTCTAGCTGAATCAAATACATGAATATAATATAGCATAGACGTGAAAAAGATTGTTTATTTCAAGAGGAAAAGAGGCAGTTTAATGTGTGCTTGTTGATAGATAAATCTTTGCAAGCTATCTTTTGTGTTTCTGATAATGATCGATCATTCATATCCATATACAAAATTTTCTATAATATGATTATTCATGATTTGCCATTTTCTCAAACCCAAAAATAAATACCCACACATACTTAGAATAGACTTCCTTCCTAAAAATAGCCCAATTTAATTTAGAAGTCAAACTTTCTTATTTCCTATATTTTGTTTAGAGGGAATTCGCATCAGCTGTTGTGTCCAATTTTTTTTACTTCTTTATGTTTTTAATTTTCCAATATTTGGGCACTTTATTAATGTTTTAAAGATGCTTTAAACCTTGAATCAATTGAGTGTAATTAGGGTATTTTGTACTTGGGAAATATTTTTGATTATTTCTTTGTTCTTAGCCCCATCATTTGGAATATGCATTTCGAGTTTTGGATTGTATCATCTGTATTTAGGACATAATTTTGTAAAATGTGAAGCTCGAAAAATCTTATGGGAAAATTGCATGCAGAAAGCAACATGTGAAAAATATGATCCTACAAATAGTAGGGAAGAGGGGCCCGTAATGGAGCATAGTCCAATAGTGGGGATAGAAGTAGTCCTCAGTGGGCGCCATAGTGGAGCACTTTAATATCCAATTGTGAAACACTTTTTATCCATAAAGTGCACAAAGTGACAAATCATGTGATGCCACATTAGCACACCAATAAAACATGACATAGTGCACAACTATTGGTCTCACTTTTTTTTTTGTCCTTTTTGGATACCCCAACAAAAGCGTGCTGATGTGGCATCATATTTGATGTTGTGGCCCTGAAATCAAATATAGAAGAAAATCAGTTGCCAAATAAACTATTGTACAAAACTGGGATTGATTTGAAATTTCCATATAGGATTTTGAGAAACACAAAGTTAGGTTGCTCCACTATGGGCCCCTCTCCCCTACTAAAAATCTAAAATTAAAAAAATCCAAGAGTACCATGAGAAAGGGAAAATACTTGTATATGGAAACAACTTTATTTTGTTTAAAACAATTTTGTAAGAGGTAAAAAATCCTCTAGAATTATTCAATTGTTGAAAGGTCTTGTTTTATGTAGACTACAATTAGATTTTAATTGAGGGTTGGTTTCATCCAATATCTTCATTCTCCTATTTATATTCTTATAACCTAATACTTCAGTCCTTAGCTCTCTAAAATGTGGGCTTATTCATTATAAGGGAAGATTTCCTTTATTCTAATATTAAATACTATTATTAGGCGATCTATTGTTGTTTACACTAAAAAAAGATTGAGGCCGATCTACTCTATAGATTGATGGTCTATCCACTATAGATAAAAGTAAATATGAGGGATAAAAAAATAATATTATTATTTTATAGTCCACGATACCAGGTGATCTGTTTTTGAAAGCCCAATATTATATCAATAAAATTTAAAACTCCTCAGTAGGACAAGGCAATATATGGATCATATCTTGATTTACTTTTAATACCGTTGAACATTCTCTAAATCCTTGATTCTTATATATTGCTTCCAAAAACAATTCCTAAAATATCAACATGCTTATAGCCATCTACAAACTTAATTTAACTTAGCTAAGATTCTAAATTAGTGTGTTATCCTTTTTATTTTTCTCTTACTATTCTTAGTTCTAATGCCATCATCAATCATTTCTCTAAACTTGGGATGGCAATCACATCTCTAAACTTTTGTATATAAATTTATAATTAATGATTAACAAAGCTTCCCAATTTTTTATACAAGTTTGGACATGCATCTTATCATTTGTAGACCCATCATATAATGCAGGTTCATGTTAGACGTGAATGTTTGCATAGTACTTGTTCTTAGTTGTTGTATGATAGCTATTGCAAACTGCAACACTGGATTTCTCTACAAAGTACTTAATAACCTCAGATAGCTTCCTCTAAACTTGTCTTTTTCCTTAAGCTAGAACGGTGTTCTCTGCAAAGCATCCAATAACCTCCGATAACTTCATTTAAGCTTGTCTTCTTCATTAAGCTAGAATGTTGTTCTTGGTGTTTTTGGCTTGAACTCTATTGATTTCCTAATATTGTCATTTTCAAGCTTTTGGTAACATAACTGAAGGTTTTTATATTGTTAAAAATTAAATGTATTAATTATAGTTGTAAATTCTTATATACTTTCATCTTTTAGAACTTCTCTAGCATCTTTCATTCATAGAACCAACTATATATAGATGAATTTTCCTACATTCATCATACTCTTTAAAGCTTAATGCTTGATAATATAGCATAATATAAACAAGAGGGTTAAAATTTGATAAAATATCTATATATGATAATTTCTATGTACTATGCAATGCAACAATTTTTATGGATGGTAACCTCATTATTACACTATATATTTGAAGGAAAAATAATACAAAAATGGTGATTGCTAATCACAACACAAGCAATTACGCAAAAGTCCAAATTTCTTTAAAGAAATAAGAGGTAGGGCATCTATTATATAGAGATCCAGAAAGAGGTTACATTATGGCACACAACCATATTCACCAATAAGTCAACTACAATATTTACTATGCACCAGAACATTATTTATGATAGACACTAAAGTCAAGAAAGGTTGCTCCAATGGGCATTATTTTTGTCATTCTCCCCCATAATGACCATTGGGAAGAACATGAAGTAGATCTCTGAGTTTATGGAACCCTTCACGAGCTAGAGACTTTGTGAAAATATCTGCTATTTGATCTTTTGTACTATAGTACACAATCTCAATCAATCTCTGTTGAACCAATTCTCTAATATAGTGATGTTGAATCTCAATATGTTTGGTCTTATTATGAAATACTGAATTATTTGTGTAGTGCCCCTCCATTTGCATCGTCATGTGATGTTTTCTATCTCACTACGAAATTAGGCATGGTTTGGTATTGATTCAATTTGTTTGATTTGTATTTGAGGTATTATGATAAATTAAATAAAAAATTTAATAGTTTTGTGACTTTGACAAATAAAATAATAATAATGTTTAAATTGAATTAAATAAATCAAACATGAATATTATAATAAAATAAAATTTAGTGATTGTAGAAGTAATTGTATTTAAATTGTTTTCTAATAATTATTGATAAATTACTATCATAAAGGATAATAATTTAGATATAGAAAGTAATGTGATTTTTAATTGAATAAAGAGATAAGTTTTCCCACTGTTGTTAAAAGCAATTGCTTTTACAAATTGATGCAGCTGAGAACATGCAAAAAATAATAAGCTAATTTTAGCTTGTGTAACAGAAAAAAAAATTGGAATAAGGGGAAATTATTAGATTCCTCCAATGAAAACTGATCTCTGGGATTTTAATTGGGAAAAAGGATAAAAAAAGGACAGTCTTCCGGAGAATAAGACTTTCTCTGGAAGAAAGGGGTTGGAAGAAAAAAAGAAAAGGAAAAAGAAAAAAATTATTCTGGTGATTTCAGTAGGGGAATGAGAACTTGGTCTGAGAAAATTTTCTGATTCATCACTGCGAGAGGAGGAGATGTTTGGCAATCTGGTTGCTCCATCACCCTACACCCTTTCAGCTGTCTTTTTCCAAGTGTAAGCGATATCAGGTAGGCTTTCTCATTTCCTAGCTGTCTACCAAATGATTACTACTCTTCTGAATTATTAAGGTAAATGTAAAATAGTGTGGTTGCTCCCAAATAGACCACAAAGAATTCTCAGTTTATCATTGAATTCATTTGTAGGAATTCCGTACCTTTGAAATGGTTTAAATAAAATGGAAACTTGTAATTGAATGGAATTTCTTTTGGGATAACCAACTTCGAATCGACTTAGATCATAACCATTAAATTCCGGGAGAGATCACATATATCTGATTGAATCTCAAATTCCTTGTTGCGGAGGTGAATTTTAGTTTGTCATAATCCCTCTCTTTTCATCGTAAATATATATATGGGATGCCGTTTGTGCGTTTTCACCTGCTATTTTCTTTTGTTCTGAATCATTGCAAGTGCAAGCCTGTTATTCAGATTGTCTCATTTGGCATCACCTCTATATACTCAAGATCATCGTATCTATTTTATGGGGGAATCGGTTCACATCTCTCTGGACAATTTCTCTTGCAACAATCTGGAGATGCCTGTGGCCTTCGTCCGCTAATATAAATCTGCAATTTGTGCACCAAATTATTAACTATGCACATGTAATTCTATAGGGATTACTGATAAGTGAAGTAAGCGCAACTCCATCCGCCAATTCCCACATGGCTGGGTGCGCCTAGAAAACAAATAAAGCTCTTAATGTTAGGTTGCGTTCTGGAGTGCTTCATTAGCTCTAAGATTTGAGAGAGCTTCCGGGGAAATCAATTTTGTGTATATTCTGTCAAACTATTTGCATGCCTTGTCTCATGCTTTCACACTTTATTTTCCTGCCTTCCAGCGCTGTTTCAACTACAATATTTTCACCAGATTCATCTATCATATTCCCTTAGGGATGTGCATGCCCCGTTCCTAAGCTTCCATATATAGAGGCACAAGCAGTGCGGCTGCTGGTAAAGGTTTCAAGCTTATCTTTACACCTGCCAACTGCATTTGTTTGAATCTATTTTTTAACACAGGCCTATCTTTCTATTTGTTTGAACCTTTAGTATTTCCAATAATCTCCTCTTGAACCTTATCCTTCTATTCGCTCTCTTGGCTCTTGAAAGTATGTTAAAAATAAAATACAATTTCCGAGTCATTTTTATGATTAGGATTTCTTGATTTTGTTGGGGAAATTCATGTGTCACCCTTGGGTCTGCCTTGCTGCTGGGTGGAAATGGAATTCTTTACATGTCTGGTTGGCTATGTTTTATTTGGTTGGAAATTTGATCTCATATTTAAACAATCTTTGATGTTGCTATTATTCTAAAAGCCATTTTCTTTGACCGCTGAAGACACTTATTTTTAGAATAGTCTATATCCATAAAGAGATCTTGATATCACCTGCTTCAAATCTATGGACCGGGCTCTCATAGCCTTCTAAATTAGTTATCGCTGAAGCCTTGCATTCTCATGTGCATCGATTGATATGGATTTATTAATAGTTAACTCATATTTGTAATTATGTGACTCTGTTTTGCAATTTTTACCCTTGCATGCGTATCTTGTATTTAGCTCATTGTGAGACCGATATCATAAGGTTGGATTTTATTTTAAATGATTCCTTTTTATCGCAGGCTTCCTCTATTCCCTTGTGTGAGTATTATGAGGCACGACTATTTTGGTGATTTCATTTAAAAATCAACCATAGTAGGGACATTTCCTTATAAAAACAAAGAATAGCATAAGAAGCATCGCGTGAAAGTCATAAGTTAATGTAAAACTTAAATTTTAGGGAGATTCGTGGAAATGGGAGGGGGAGTAAGTCCCTTAAATTTTGTCTCATGTAATCTAATTCTTATCTTAAAGGGGAGAAATAAATTTAAAAAAAAACTGAGATTCCATAATAAAGATATAAAGTGAGCCCACCAAAACTATTAATAATTTCATGAATAGAGTTAGTAAATTATTAACAAGGTTAGTAAAATAGTAAAGTGTTATTATTTATCAAATAATTTAGCCTTCAATTCTTTTATGAATTAAATAGTAACTGTTACAATGGTGGTTAAATCATTAATGGTTTCTTTAATCAATTTTAATAAGTATTATTATTTTGTTTATTTATTAGTAATGATTTTATCATTCCATTTTCTGAAAGAAAAAGGGTAGAAAAGGTTGGTTTTAATAAATTATAGTTAAATATTAATGTGTTTATTTGATTTTTAATAATTTCCTTCAATGAAGTTATTAAAATTATTTTTATTTCTAGGAAGAGGATACTTTTGATAACTATCCTCGATGTTGAATAATGTTACTATTGCAACCGTGTATTGAATTAGTGTATTGGTGGGATTGTAGCCTCTTTATGAAATTAGACAATTATAATATAAGTTCACATTGTAATAAAAATTAAATAAATAATGGTAATGTAATCAAGGGGAAAATTTCCTTAATTTCTCAATATTAAATATGAGTGGCGTTGTATTCTTTTGTAAATTATTTAATAGATGAAGCACCAAATTTTGAGAACACTTGTGTTTGTTGTCACGATTGATTCCAATATTGGAGTGGCTTAATTTTTGTGTTGAGATTGTTTATCTGTTGATTGTCTATTGTCGTGGTATTGTTTTTGTGTAAATTGTGTAGTAGCTAAATTATATGTTGAGCAAGTTATTACTGGTTGCATATTCTGAGAGGAGAAAATGGAGGTCTCCCTTTGGATGCTCAATTGTTTAAGTGCAAAAATTAATTATGTTAGCTTTAGTTGAGCCTAATGATTTCGTTGGGATGTTGCCACTCATTTTTTCATACTTCTTGACTTGTTAATTGTGGAATGAAAGTAGCTCTTAGAGATCTTATTTTTTTGTTGACATTTCTTTGATGGAGAAGCCCTATGTTATCATTTTGACAATCTTCCAAAGGATTGAGGGGATATGATTTTTACTTGTATGGGTTGGTATGGGGGTCAATGACCTAAGAGGGTCCACATTGGATAACTCATATCAAGCCTAGAGTATTTATTTCATATTTATGTTGCTTCACTTGTAAGTGGGTGGTTTCATGGTTTTGTTATTTGATGATGGATGGCATTTACACTTGGACTATGTTTATGTGGGTTCGAGCCTTGCACTTGGATGTGGTTTTTGTCACACAAAAGTTCTAGCATGAGATGGTACATGCCTCACTTGGTGTAGTTATTTTATTGTCTTTGGTATTGTGTGCAAGTTGGTTTTCCCATTTTTGATTTTAAGATTTGTGGTTAGTTGAAGGAGTGGTTCTTAGTGGGGGTCGACACCTAAAGTGGCTAGCCTAGGATAACCCATTGTGAGTTTAATCAAGTGATAACTTAATTAATAAATTAGGGGGTTTGGACAGACTCACACATTAATTTAGATAATGTGGCATCACTCATGTGCCCAAGTGCTTGTTTAGGCTTGGCATGAGTGGGAAGTCCTGGAATGGCAAGGTCAACTATCTTACCTCTACATAGTAATCTTGGAAAGTGCGTTGATCTTGCATAGAGAGCATGGGGATCCAGCAGCCAGTAGAGGTTACTAAGATAACCCATGATGGTGGTTAGTAGCCTAGGAAGGTTACATTAGGGTAACTCATGGCTACCTATGTGATGACACTCCACCCTTTAACAACCTTATATGTTTGTTGTTCCTATCTTGTGGTTCATGTAGCTCTGAAAGTGGATGTTATTTCTGATGTTGTTGTCATGTTGTCTTATTGCTATGTTTCTTTAGAAGTGGAGGTTTCTATGTTGGATGTATCTTGTGTCAGATGTTTCTATTTTTCTTGTATTGGATGCTACCTTATGATATTGTTTCTCATGCTATGGGGTTTTGTAATCCTTGCTTCACTTGATGGTTTTCATTGAGGTCGATCTTGTCATCTCCTAGTACTAAGGGTGGGACTTAGGGTCCATGTGGTTGGGTGGAATGTGCTATTCACCCCATTGGGTCCCCAGCCATTGATCGAGTTATGAAAAGATGTACTAGTGTTGGATTTTGATATGGAACTTTGTATTCATACATTCCAGATGTATTATTCTATGTTATTGTACTTGTCCCCAATTCATGTTGGGAAGTACCGTTTTATTAATGTAATTGTTGATTGATGTAAATTCATGTTATAATGTATTGTCCATGTTCATGTTATTATCTTTGATTATTGGTGTATGTCGATCTTTCATGTATTGTAATAGATGTTGATTTGTTATGTAATGCAGTCATGTAAATCCAAGGTACTTTTTTATATGTTGTACATGTATAGTTTCATTTCAAGTGTTGAATGTTAGTATTATGTAGCATGTTAGTTACTTTAAAAAAATTGTGCCATAAATGTGAGATGTATTAGTTCCTTTGGGGTTGTGTGGCGGGGCGTTACACTTTGTCATTTGTATAGCACTCTTGTTGCCACAATACAACAATGTAAGTCCATTTAGTATTTGGTGTAAATCCTCTAGTAGTCTTCTCAACTACACAGTTTGGAAAGTTGTTGATGTTGCAACTTTATACTCAACCTCTATTGTAGAAAGTGAGATAGTTGGTTGTTTCTTGGAATTCCAAGAAAATATTGATGAACCAAGACTAAAAGCATAACCAAAAGTAGACTTTCAGTCATTTGTGGAGCTTTCCAAATCTAAATTTGTATAGCCAACCAACTTTCTATCCTCTAAATGCTGAAATTTGAGACCATAACTCAATGTCCCTTTGAAATATCTAAGAATCCTCTTAGCTACACTCCAATATGTTTTTTTAGGATCTAACATGAACCTAGATACCAAGCTCACTAAATGTTTGATATCTGGTTGAGCAGTAGTTTAGTAGATCAAACTTCTAGTCAATTTTCTATATAGAGTGGGGTCCACTAGATCTAACACATCTAAGCTAGACAACTTAAGTCCAACTTCAATAGGTGTTGCAACTGGTTTTCAATTCATCTAAAAAAATTGTAGGAGAACTAATGCATATTTTCTTTGAGAAACAAATATTTCACCTTTATTTCTCCATACTTCTATACCAAGAAAATAGTGCATTTATCCCAAATTTGTCATTTCAAACTTAACAATCATGGTTGCTCTAAACTTTGCAAATAAAGTTGAATTATTTCCAATATAGATAAGATCATCAACATAGAGAACTAAGATAAAAATAACCTTAGCTAAGCTCCTAATATAAAGATTTGAATCTAACCGACTTCTTTAAGAACATTTTTGTTATAGATATGAATCTATCCTTGAATACCATTCTCTTATTGCTTGCTTAAGACCATACAAGACCTTCTTTAATTTGTAAACATAATGTGCTTTAGATGATATTTAAAAACCTTTAACTTGTGAAAAATACACTTCCTCATCAATGTATCCATTCAGAAAAGAACTCTTTACATCCATTTGATAAATTTTCCAACTTTGTTGAGCTCACAAAGCCAAAAAAAATGATAGTATCCATTCGTGCTATAGGCGAAAATGTTTTAGTATAATCAATACCTTCTTGTTGAGTGTACCCCTTTTCTACTAATCTAGTCTTATGCTTATCAATGCTTCCATCAGATTTATACTTAGTTTTGTACACCCACCTTGTACCAATAATCTTCTTATTATGAGGTAGTTGAACTAAATCCCATGTGTCATTCCTTTCAATTGTTTCTATTTCACCATTCATTGCTTCAATCTACTCTTATTTTTCTTGATCTTCTTCAAATGTTTGTGGCTCATTATTTTCCATAATTTGAGTCATCAATGCATAATTCACTTTTTCTTGTGACCTTGTTGTCATTTTGTCAAAATTTGGATCTACCATAAGAGTTAGTGGATGATTCCTTTTTGTCCTTTGATTTTTTTGATATTGTCTTATTCTTGCATTAGATGATTTAGTTTCACTATGTTCTTTTGCCTCCTTTAGCTTCATCAATCACTATCTCTTTTCCTTTTGTTTCATTTTCTTTGGTATATTATGATGCTTCATTAAATACCACATCTCTGCTTATCACAAGATTTTTCTTAACTAGATCAAGGTATGTGCAGGATCATGATGGGCCAAAAAGTGGTAATATTATGGGTATTTGTAGGGTATGTGGATGATGACTATTTTTTTACCCAAAATTGATGAAACAAAAAGGGTTTTTAGAGGAGATTCTCACCTTTCCACAAATATAAATTATGCTTTAATTTGAATTTAATAAATACGCCAAACAAATCAAAGAAATACTTCATTTACATTAATAATTACTATTATATATGAACACTCTAACTTATTTATATTTGAACTATATGTCTTGTTCCATTTGTTTTATTGGCATTTTTGGAGTAACTTAGATCTTAGAGGGAAAAAATTCTTGGTTTGCAAATGCATCAATATTGTTGTTTCTTTTTAGAGTTGATTCAGTCATAGATATGTCATTGTTGCCACTATGTTGAGTTTAACTACCTTGTAGACTACAACTATGAATCCAACCTTAACAATAGATGCACTACATTGTATAGATGTTGGGGATGTTGTCCGATCTCCAGTGTTCCAACTAATGTCTTACCAAAAAATAGGAGGTGATCAAAGCCCAATTGATCAATACTAAGTCGTGCTATCTATGGAACCCACATGTAGATGGGGAATTTTCCTACAAAGTACAATGACCTTTTTTTACAAGTGAATTGAAAATAGGTTCGATTGTGTGCTTGACAAACTATTTATCTAGAAAACTATGAGAATTGAGGTTTGATATAGTTGTTCCTTGCTTGTTCTTGTAGTTTTCTACTTACTTGTTTGTGGGGGTTGCTTTTTAAAGTATTTAATCTTCATTTCATTCTAGGGAAATTGTCATACTATCCCTAGATGTGAAGATGATAGATTTCTAGCTAATTGGAAAACCTAAATATTTGTTTAGAGATCAAGAAGAATAGAAAGTTGGATGTGAGTTTCCATCCCCATCAAAACAAGCCTCCATGTTTGGAGTTAATACATCGCCAAGCTAGCAAGATTCCCCTACAAAAATTAGCCCTGTTAGAGGGTAGAATGTTTACCAAACTAGATGGATGATAAAAGATCATGTAACAAAAAAAAGGGATATTCACGATTATAGCAAGCAAGGGCATGAGGGGAAAGTATTTTGCTTTGATATATCATTGATGATGAGGGCATAGAAATACAGATTACATGCTTTAATGAGATTGCAGACATGCATTATGATAAGGTTGAGGTGGGATGTACTTATTATGTGTCAAAGGGATCAGTGAGACAAGCAAATAAAAAATTTAATAAGCTAAACAGGCAGATGGAAATCATTCTAAATGAAACTTTAATTTTAAAGTGTTGTGATGATAAGGCCTTTATGCTAGAGATTTTTTTTTTCACACCATTAAATCAAATTATAGATTGCACTAATAACAATTTAATTGATGTTATTAGCACTATGGTGCATGTGGGACTGGTTTCAGCCATGCAAAGAAAACATCAATCCCAAACAATTTGTAAGAATATTAAACTTAATGGTTTTTCATCTTTTTTAATTGATGTTAATTTGTGGGGCTCAAACTAGGAAGTAAAGGGTCACGAGTTAGAAAGGTTGTACACCCATTGTTCAGCTCTCATCCTTGTTGTGAAAAATGCATGTGTTGTGTACTTTAATGGAGTTGTTATTAACACAACCATTGGGACTCTTCTATATATAGACCCTGACATAATAGAGGCACAACCATTGATCAAGAGAGGCTATATTGCTCCACCTATTGTCAATCCCCCTCATCCATTCCCTTGAAAGGTTGCTTTGAAAAATGGGAGAATCACTATTGCATACATGTTAAACCATTGCCTTGGTTTGCCAGAGACTTTGCAAGCTACTGTCAAGGCAACAATAAAATTTATAAAAATTGATGCATTATGTTATGTCGCATGCCTGTTGGAGGTGAGTGGTAGGTAGTACAAAAATAAGTTTGAAAAGTCTGAGCAAAATACATAGTTTTTCCCAAAGTTCCAGAGAACAATAGGTGACTGTGACTTCCAATAATTATTGCAACTAAAGATTGAAGACCACACAGGCGAGCTTTGGGCAACTTCTTTTGATGAGGTTGCAAAAAGCCTATTATAAATGTTAGCAAAAGAGCTTTACATGTTGCAAGATGAGTCAACCATTGAAATGAGTGCTGGGTCTATTACCAATGTTGTCACCTACATGACTTTTTTTTTCACAGTTCTAATCAAAAATCAAACTTATAATTCAAAAAAAGGACTAAAAACAACAATAGAAAAGATTGCTAAGCTTAACTTTGAAGTTGAGTGCAAGCTGTTACTATCAAATTTGTCTACTATTTCTACCACCATGTAGCAGGCTTTGGGTTTATTTGTTCTATTTCCTTTTTAAGACCAAAAGAAGTATAGCTAATTGTGACTTTGTATACTTCTATAAGTTCATCTTGGCGAGACATTTAGTTTATTTAATTCCCTTGCAGTCCTTATCATACCAAAAATACCTTTACTCTCTAGCGCTATTGCTTTGTTCTTATTTCAGTGGTTATTTATTAAGAGAATGAAGTATAAGTTACAATGTCTAGGTAAAAAAGATATAGTTATTTTTTTCTTCTATTGATTATGTTTGCTATAATTTCCATACGTTTTAAGTGTATATTTCTCGTTTAATTTTATATTTTTTATTTATATAGAGTTATTTTTCTTCTTAGGCGACATATTGCTATCTACACCTGCTCATATATCTACTTGTGCACATAGTTATGTATATGTCTCCATTTACATATGCATATACATAAATATACATGATTGCAATTGAGATATCCCTATGTTATACAACTTCTTGGTACATATGTATCTAGATATTGGTTCACGTGTTAGATATCTATGCATATATGAATACAAAATTCAATACTTACAACTACATGTGACTATCATGTCTGGCTAACCATCTAATTCTTACCAAGTGTTCTTCCTACTACTTTGCAATCCCTAATGATAGTCCCATGTTGGATATGGATGTAGTATGCTTCTTGTCTATAATTTATGTTGTGTATGTTACATAGTTGAATCTAAAACTCAGTGCTCAACAATGCGTTGTTGAAACTACTCCAATCTGCCCAATTATTTTGGTGAGTTTTAAATGGAAAGTATTATTTCCTGTGAAAAGTGACACTTATTTCCTATGTCCATGTAAATCAAAAATCTCAAATTATATAGGTTGTGTTGTTTTCTCCAACTGAGAGTTGATTATTGTTCTTTGAATTGGGGTATAGTCTTCCCTTTCTGCTTTTATGTTGTATGTCCTTCACCTTTATTCCATATCTATATAATATAAAGCTACATATCATTTTTTCCATTCCTCATTTCATAACTCCATATGAATTTATAGAAAATGTATAACGTTCAATTCCACTAAACAGATTCCCTCATATGCAATAGCATTTCCTTCAACATTCACCAAAGTGGTGCACAATAAATGTTAGTGCTCGCGGGTTTGGTCATAGCTAGTCATTCTCCATAACCTCATACGCTAGGCTGGACAGAAGGATTCCTTTTCTGTGTGTGTACTCCAACCCATTCCATACACAAGGAAATTCTACATTTTATTTACTTACTTTGTTCTACTACAAGTCCATTGCCTCTCATTTGTAATTATTTCTATAAGTCTTTATATTTTGTGATTTCTTTGTTCTCTACTAATCAAAACAATTGTCCTTTGTAGGAATTTCTATGTGATTAGATCCTTTATTCACTCATTGGTGGGAAAAAAATTGGTCTCACCATTGATCATAGTGGTGGACAAAGAGCACACACTGCTCCATGACCCAATTGGTCTAGGGTAGAAATTGGGCATTATTTTGTTTTGGGCATAGTGTATTCTCCCACACACACTAGGTGTGGCTAAATTATAGTCACTCCATTCAATAGGATTGTAGCTATGAGTTTTATCTTCCCACTACCATGGCTATGATGCAATAAAATGGTTAGTGTTGTATGCTCCATTCTATTTTTCCATAATCACCATAGTGAACTTCATAGTTTTTTGTAATTCATGCACAACATATTCCCACTATAATGTGGTATTTTATGAACTAATCTCTTAGAAACAACATTACAAAATAGTGATAGTGACTAGAAAATCAGTGAAAATGGTCAAATAGATAATGATATCATCATGTACGCTATATTGATTATCATAAGCAATATTGATTTTACCATTGATCAAAGTAGTGGGTAATGTATATTCTTGCTCGAGGGTTTGGTGAGAGTTGATGAGGCTCCATGAAACAATATGGAAGGCTAGAGAGTAGGCCTTATTGTGTTGAGTTTTATTTTATAAATTTTATGTATAGATTTCTATCCTTCTGAGATAGCATTTACAAAAAAAAAATGTTTTAGATTGTGGTTAAAATATACTAAAATAGTTTACCTTATATACTTTATCTTAGCTTGCTTTGACCATTGTTGATAATTGATTTCTTGCTTAAGCTATATCCTTCCATAGAGGGGGTGGCGAATATAGAGTGGTTGTAAAAGAGGCCAATGAAATTTCATCACCATTGATGCTTGTATGGTTTCCATGTACTAGTGATCGTGCAAGTAACATTTGTTTTAAATTGATTGGAGAAGAAAATGACTATCTATGCAGTTATCAATAATGTATTTTCTCAGTCTCATTCTTTGGGTTTATGTTCTTGTTGAAGGTCAATGTAGAGGCCAACGAAACAACATTAGCATTATTTGTTGTATGGTTTCCACATAGTGGTGATGGTGAAAGTAACATTTATTTTAAATTCCACAACATACAAAACAAATGCCCACCTAGTTCTCAATAGCACATTGTTTGGTTTCATTTTCTACATTTATATTGTTGTTGAAGGTTTCTATTAGTCAGGATTGCATCCTTCTTTGGGGGTAGAAGTTCATTCATTGGCTATTCAATCTCTTCGAAGGTGACTGGATGTTATCTTATATTCTTTTTATGCATTTATAGTTGCAAAAGCTATGGGTTTGGATAAATTTGTGTAAATTTTTTGTAGGCATTAGAGAAAGAATAGAGGAAAGAGATAGCAAGTGGGTAGACATGTAATTGAGGCAAGCAGCAAGAGACCTGTATTGTTTTCATTCTTTCACCTCCATCATCTGCTTGGTCTTAGTTAGTTTTATACTCTCTTCATATTCACAGTTGCTCTAGAGAACATGCTTCTCCTTTAGGAGAGGTAGTTCAACAAGTGGGATGTTGATATTATAGTATACTTGCTAAACAGATGAATCAACTTTCAAACAACTTTGAAGATGAAGATATTATAAGAATAGCTAATACAATGGGAATATTTATATCACCATTTATCACAGTACTAGCAACCAAACATTAGAGAGCAGGCATTTAAAGTTGTTATTTATGGTAAGTGCAATGATCTACTGATAGCCGATAATGTTGCATGATGCAAAATGGTAGGTTGGAGAGCATGGCACCTTTTCTCTCTCCACACCTCAATGCATTGCAACCAAAAGGTCTAGCATTTGCAATAAATTTTTTGCATTGGGATGTGGCTATCAGTTTTTAGCTTTCTTTTATGATGGATATAATCAAATAGGATTGTTAATTTTATGCAGTTCATTCTATGTTTGCATAATCAGCATACTAAAAATCACACTTTTATGCTATTTTTGTAGACCATATTCCAACCATAATGTAGTATTTAATAAACTAATTTCATGCAAAGAACCTCCCAGAATAATGATAGTGGCTAAGAAATTAGTAACAATTGACAATTACACAATCAAATCCTAATTTACTGTATATTGATTGTAATAAGCAATATTCATTTCAGGTATGTGCAGGATCATCATGGAAAAAATAGGCCTTCAAGTGGCAAAAAAATTAGAGTTAGGAAACTTGACATAAAAATTTGAATAAGTTATCTATATTATTTCAAAAATATGCAAGAATAGAATTTATAACAAATTGAATGTAGTTTCTAAACTACTAGGTTTGTTGAAAAAAAAAAAAATCTTTTTGGTGAAAATTTAAAGTTTCAATTCAGTGGTACTTAAATTTCAAGGAAAAAATAAGAAGTAGGTGTCTGTCTAACCACCCTAACCACAATAAAATGATAATATTTTTTATAATATTTTAGATATAAGTAGAGGACTAATGCCTCAATGTAATGTATATTTTTTTGTAATTTTTTTACAAGTAAATAATTAATTATGATTTCTTTTATTACAATTTTTTTTAAAATATAAAAAATCGTATGTCTAACCACCTTAAATTGGTCAAAAATTCATTAAATTCAATTTTTCTTTTTTTAATCACATAGTATGTGAAGCATAGAATGTGACAAATGTTTTGGATTCAAAAAATGTGATACCATTTGAAAGCTATAGATGTTTTTCAATCAACCTATCAATCAGGAATTTAGTCATAATTTGAATAGAAAATGAATAATAATTACTTATTAAATTCAAAGTAATGCATAATTTATATCAATGGAAAGCTAAGAATCTCTTTTTAAAACACTTTTCATTTCATCAATTTTGGGTAAAAAAATAGTCATCAGCCAAATACCCATCGTATTTCCACTTTTTTGCTCATCATGATCTTGCACATACCCTTTCATCACTTATGAGAGTGGTGGGAAATGTTCACTTTTGCTCAGGGGTTTGGTGAGAGTCCATGAGGCTCCATGACCCAATATGGTAGGGTGGTGAGCAAGCTTTGTTGTGTTGAGTTTAATTTTATATTTCTTATGTACAAATTGGTATCTTTCAGACATAGGACTCATTAAAATATCATATTGTTTAGGTTATGCTTACACAATAGTAAAGTAGGTGATCTTATACACTTCATGTTAGATTCCATTGGGCATTTTTTATTATTGTTCTCTTGGTTAAGCTATAGAATATGATTATTCATAAATTCCTATAAAAAAGGCCATGTTCTTTCAATTTTAGCTAGCGTTGTGTTGGGTTGTTGTCAATCACCTCTTGCTCCTGCTTTATACTTTGCATATTTTTGTGTTTGAATTTTCAAATTTCCTTGTTGATCAACTCATTGTCATTCTTGCTTGGGAGAGATAGTTGAAGAAATTGGGTGTTAATATTCAAGTTTATATGGTAAACAAACATATCACCTTTGTAGGATGGAGAGAAGACCCCATTTTCTATGTCTAGACTTCAATTCATTCCCTAAACAAGGTACAGATAGATTTTATTTACTTACTATGTTCTATTGCAACTATATTTCATCATCTTTGTCATTAATTTTATAAGCCTTTACATTTTCTTATTTATTTATTGTGTACCAATGTTGTGTCTTTATCACACTAACACATTTTCCTTTTCCTTGCAGAACATGCTGCAACAATAATATGGTGTTACATAGACTAATGTGTTACAAACAAATTTCTTGAATAATGTTAGTGACTATAAAATTCATCAACAATGTTCAAATAGACAATCATATCCTAATACTATTTATTGATTGTAATACATAATATTCATTTGAAAACTAATTACAGTGGTTTCCAATCTATATTCTTGCTCAGGGGTTTGGTGAGGGTCCATGACCCAATATGGTAGGGTGGAGAGTAGTCCTCATTGTGTTTACTTTTACTTTGTATTTTGTATGTATAGATTTCCATCTTACTAGTGTGGGGATTACAATTTTTTTTATATGTTTAAGCCTATGGTTACAATGGACTAAAATAGTTGAGCTTATACACTCTATGTTAGATTCCATTGAGCATTGTTGATTAGTCTTCTCGTACTTAGCATCACACAAATTATTAACTTATTTTTAACCAAAAATTTTCTATGGTACTTTGTTGGTGGTTGTGAAAAGATCCTTAGTTTGTATAGTTAACAATTGGTGCAATTGTGAGATCATGGGGTCTCATGTAATCATGAATACAACTAATACTATACCATAATTATTACTTCCCATCTAAATGCACATTAGTAATGTCATTAAGTATTTATACATTCAACCTTATCCATAATAATATTGTATTTTAATTGGCTAATTAAACTTAATGATATTGATGTTATTTTTAGATTAATACAATGGCTAAATTATGGGGTGGGCTTATATAGTGATGTAGTTGTGAAATTATGCAGTGTCCTTGGATAATTATGAATTTAATTAGTAGTATGCCATAATTATTATTTCCCATCTAAATACACATTAGTAATCTCATCAATTATATAGACATTCAACCTTATCCATAATAACACTATATTTTGATTGACTAATAAAACTTAATGATATTGTTATTACTTTTAGATTGTTTTAAGTATAGTTGATATAGCGTTCCTTATTAGTTGTTGGCTACATTATGGGGTGTGGTTATATAATGATGAATTGAACTAATTTAATGTCAACATTATTATTTTGCAACTGAATGCACATTAGTAATGTCATCAATTTAGACATTCAATCCTATGCATAATAATATTATATTTTGATTAACTAATAAAACTTAATGATATTTCTATTACTTAGTGAAATCATTTCAAAAGTAATTATATTATTTCTCTTTAATAAATAACTTAACTAGAAAATATTATTATTTGTGCTACAACAAACCAATTACCAACAAAGATGATGTTGTCACCAAATAACTATGGAGATTCTCTGTGAGAAGCCCATGGTCAGTAAGGAGTCGGCCCCTAGTGCCCCTGCTTCTGGAAAATTTGGGAATGGTCATTTTGAGTCCCCTATTCAAGATGAAATTAATTCGGCCCTGAATAAGTTCAAGCCTGAGGACTTGGTTAGTATAGCGGAAAAAAGTACGGATGGCCTTTTTACCGTTCTCAAATGGACCCAGAAAGAAGTCCGTGATTTGAAAGGCCATGTTACTGATCTCAGCAACAAGGTTATGGATTTGGAGTAGAAGATCAGCAGGAACAACAGAGATAATGATGAATAGGAAACTCTTTTACCGAGGAAAAGACAACAATCACAGGAGGATAGATTGGCTAGTATCATGTGTAACATGTCCAAGATTGGACAAAACATTAGGGCCACTGTTGCAAACAACCAAAAAATTGCTAGGCATAACACAATCATCATAAATGCTATGGTGGAAAAGATTGAAAAAAACCAAAAGGGTTCGCTGGTGGTGGATTTGGATGCAGACCGGGGAGGCAGCAGATCGGCTGGTGAAGGGATTTCGACTCATACCAGGGAAAACATAAAGAGGAAAACCCTGACTTCTTCACATATGGTTCAAATTCTAAAGCAGGGGTTACAGGACATGCAGAATGTTGAAAAGGAAGCTGAGGAATTACTGAACACCTTGGAGTAACGGGGTGTTTTGATTGTTGGTTTTTTTGGGCGGTCCTTTTTGGGCCCTCCTGTCTTTTGGTGCTGTCATTTCCTTTTTGGGACAGCTGTCTAGTTGTTTGTACTTTTTTTTGCTTATCTTTTGTTGTCTAAAATTCATGGTTTCAAGTCCCTGCAAAACCTATTTTTTCCTTTTCAAAAACTAATTGAATGTTAATACAATTGTTCATCAACCAACCCTCTATATGTGTATATATGTATAATCTACAAAGTTATTTCTTCACCAACTACATGTTTAAAAAGTAATTATAGTATTTCTCTTTAATAAACAACTTAACTACATAATATTATTATTTTAACCACTAAAACAATTACCAATAAAGATGATATTATCACTAAATAACTAATTGAACATTAATACAATTGTTCCTCAACCAACCCTCTATATTTATATATATGCATAATCTACAAAGTTATTTGTTGACCAACTATTGCTTGCACACTTTAATCGTTATATACATATCCTCCTTGCAACCCATTAGGGTTAACACCCTCCAAATAAAATAATAATGTCAAATTGTAAGGGAAAAAAGGGACACAATATTGTTCCCCTCAATCAATTTCATTATTACCCATAATATATTTAGCAAACAATTGAATTGTTTGTTAGATTGTCTAATGTCTAACTATATTGTTAGCAAACCATTGTATTGTTTGTTATATTTCCTAATGTCTAACTATATTGTCTACATCTGCATATAGCTATTGTTCCCACTCATGCCATTCACATTCAAATATTTCCCTGCATACAGTGCATGTGCATCACTCCCCTTTCATGTCACTCACCGCCTATCAGCTCATTGTTGCGTGTTACTACATGAAACTACTAGTTTACAGAGTTTTGAGGTTTATATCTTAAGGTGTGGTTATATTCCTTAAACAAGGATAACAATTTCATGAGGGTTTTAAGAAAGTATATTTTTTTATGGATTGAATTAGATGATTATAAGAATTGAAACACTTCATAACTTTTTTTTATCTTTACAAATACTTTTCAAGTTAATTTTAACACAAAACAAAAATGAAAAATAAAAATATATATATTAAAATTAAAAATAATATATAAATAATCAATTTTGATTTACTATTAATTTAATTAAACTTTAAACTTTTAAGATTTTTATTTTCACTTTAAAATTATGATTTTTTAGTAAATCTAATAACATGTTTCTTGACTATCATGGATGGTATCCTTCTATTTTATTCTCATACACACATACACACACACACATAGAAACACAAATAATTTTTTGTATATTTTATTCATTATAAGTTTAATATATTTTTATGATCTATTTAAATTCTCTAGATATAATTTGTAAAAACAAATACATTATTATAAAATATTGAATAATTTTATTTATTTAAAGATTATTTTATTCATAGAAAATTTATATCATTTTACTTTAAAATTATTTAATAATTTTACTTGTATTATTTATTTGAAGAATTGTTTTGTTTTAAGATTTATTTTAAAATATATATACATATTTTTTTTGTCTATTTTATTATTATTAGAATAATATTTTTTATTAATACAAAAAATTATTTTATTTAGTTAGAAATTATTTTATTTTGTTTATTTAAAAATTAGAAAAATGTTTGAGCTTCCTTTGGTAATGGTAAAGATGAAGAAGTGTGGGAGACCTAGAGTTGGTGGGAGGGTGTTGGGGAGTAGAAAATAGTGGAAGTGGAGAAGATGTTAGGAGACTTCCTATTCTATTTGGAGAATGGATACTGTCAACATAGATTTGAGGTTGTGGCTTACATTTATTTGGGTAAAGGAGGTGGGTGTTTCTCCCTTCATGATAATTATAATAGCAATGTCTAATATTATGTTGGATCTAAAATAATTAGTGTGAAGACACAATATCATTGATGCAAAAAATATTTAAGTTGTGTATACTTATTATAAATGGATGTAGGAATATACTTATTTTATGATTGATATATCTAGAGTGAAACATCAAGTGTAGGCATATTTTGGTTGAAAATAAAGTCATTTCCATGACTTGAGTGATAATATTTGTAGAATACATCAAATTATTATGAATTTTTGGTTTTGAGAAAAAAGGGGTAAAAATTTATTAATACCATAAAAGAAATAAAAAGAAAAATGGTATGATACCCAAATCAAAACCAACCACTAAACAATCTTATCCTTATCAACAATATTCCAACCTTCTAGCCGGTTGGACACCCATTCAATCCACCACTCCATTCCACTCTCAAGGAATATGGGAAAAATAAATTGAGTCAAAAGACATACTATGTTGGTATTATTAAAAGTGTTGTACCTTGTCCTAGGTCATGATTACACCTTAGTTAAGTTTACCTAGGGACCACATAGGAGGTAGTTGGAGAATTTCCACTTTTGGTGGACTTATCATGTTAATACTTTATCACATCCACCTTTTGTGGACACATCATGTGATTACCTCTCCACCTTTTGTGGGTGATCCACCATTTGTGGTGATTATCACATTATCACTTTTCCACTTTAGGTAGAGTGATAGATTTTCACAGTTGTCTCATGTCATACAATTATGAAACTTGTCATAATCTTATGCCCTTTTAGGTACTCACCTTGGCTATACAACCAAGGGGTCTCCTATGTACTTTGGCACATTACATTCTATTTGCATCATTAGTAGAATATAGTTTATTCTTGTCATATTGTTTCTATCTTGGGTGGCTACCTTCATAGCCAATTCTTACATGGTATCAGAGCTATTGGAGTGCCATTTAGTTAGTATTTTGAAGAGATCTTGAGTGCAATCTTGTATTTTCTTGATAGAAATACCAAATTCTGGGTGGTTCCATTTTTGGCCTTGTATTGCAGGTACATTTTGGGAGCTTTTTGTATTAAATTCAAGCCTGCCATTGCATCTAGAGTGTCTCAGATAGTCATTTTTACCTTTTATTTCATCCCATTTGGACATTGAAGGTCATACCTACAAGGATTTGAAGATTGGAGGAGATTGCTAGATCCAGGAGCTAGCTACCACTTTGGAGCATTTTTAGCCAAAAAAGACATCACCATCATGCTTAGAAGGGCCAAAAACCTCTAAATCGACTACCAAAACATTGAATTTGGACAAAGTTGTTTGTGAAGGAAAAAATTTTTGCTAGTTGAGCCATATGGCCTGGCCATCATTACTGTTAGGTATGACTTTTTAAAAAAAAAAATTGCGAAAGTTTCTTTTTTCTAAAAAATTTTTTTTATTATTCGTAGATTTTTTTTAGTTTGTATAAACTTTTATTTAAAAATTGAAAAAAGAGAGTTTGTTATGCGAATTGTAGTACTACACAGTAGCTTGAGGGTACACTATGTTAGCCACATTTGGGCCACTCTATTCATCTGACAATTGGTCAAGAAAACTGAGTACATTTATAAATTGGTGGCAATCTTAGGGAAGACCAACCTTATCAAATAAAAATTAGGCAGTTAATAAATTCTGGCAAGAATTTAAAAATCACCGATGGTAATTGTTTATATTCTATCATTGAGGAATATATCAGCGGCCAAAGATTTCAATGGGAATATTAAAGATTTTGGTTACCGAAAAATTCAGTTGGTGGCAGGTAGGAATATTCTGACATAATTTTTTGGTGGTACCGGATGGCAGCAGTGAGGACAAAATGACCATCAAATTAAATCCTATACAGCGTGTGACAACCAAATGACCATCAAATTTAACATATTGATTTGCTGAAATTAGTAGTGCATCAATTTTTTTTGAAAATTGGTAGACCACTCTCCATTTAAGTATTTGATTTTGCAGTTCATCTTCAGAGGGTCATATTTTGGTCATTTTGAGGCCTTTTTGGTGTATTTTTTTTATTTGATCTAAATTTTCATATTATATGTGCTGGTGTGATCGGTTTATGGTTTTAATGCTCGTATTTTTTAGAAAATCTAATTTTTCATAGGTATTGTTGAGTTTTCACCATTTTTGTAGCTTCTAGGGCCCTGCTCAAGATCATAAAAAATACTTTTCAGGTGTCATTTTCTTTAAAGTGCATTATTTTTTAAAACTTCACAGTGATGCTATTAGTTTGTAGTGATTGTGATCATAATTTGTACTTTTAGAACTTGTTCTTATTTTTCCTATTTTGGGATTTGTAAAGCTAAGATTTTAGTTTGGTCTTTTGTATTCATCATTTGAGTCTTATGTAGCATACTTAAGGTTGTTGTAAAACATTGAAAATCAGAACCCCACCTTGCTTGGCTTCTTTGATTGAGTGAATTTGGGGGGGTTTCTTGTGTGATTGTGCCTCTATCTCTATCTTATTCTCTTTCATTTTTTTTCTATGGGTTGTCCTAAGTTTCCTTTGTTAACTCCAAATAACTATGCTTCTTGGAAAATTGATGCTTGGAGTAAGTTAATCAAAAAATGATTAACTCATTATATTGATGGAACTGTTGTTGCACCATCTTATCCTAAAGCTGATCATATTGCTCATATGGATTGGATCACTAAAACTACTATGGCTCTTGGAACTTTAAGGAAATATGTATCAAAAGATGTCATCTTTCAAATTCAAAAGAGTAAAAAAATCAAAGAGGCCTTTGAAAATGTTGGTCAATTGTATGGCCAAGTTGATGAGATTAGAGGTTATCAACTTGACAATGATCTCACAATGTTAGATCCCAAAATTTTTGATATAATCCAAGACTGTCACTAAAGAAAATGAGCTAAGAGCACAACTTAAGGATTGTGGCATTAACAAGAAGGATGCACAGCTGGTCTACAATTTGTAGGGAAAGCTTCCATCAAAATATGCAACATTTATTTCTAGCTTCCAAACCCATGCTTAAAAATGGGAAGTTCTTTCACTATGCCATCATTTGATGCATTCATAGAAATGTTGATGTTAGAACAAGTAAAGTTGATAAGCATGGGGGTTCTCAAGTTTTCAAATTCCAAAGCTTTGGTGGCTAATCAAGGGAATCACAAGACTCAAGGAAAGGGTTCCAACAAGAAGTAGAAGCAATCTAAGCCAAAGCCACAACAAGATAAAGCACAATCATCTTCTCCCAAGAAGGGAAATTCAAGAAAGGAGAGACAAACTTTTTCATATTGCAAGAGAGTTTGTGATGATGAGCATCATTGCCACACTAAGCAAATTGATGAGCTTAAAAACGTCATCAAGAAGAACAACATAAATTTTCCATCTGCGTACAAGAAGAAGGATTCATCTCCTTCCAATTCCTCACAATCAAAAGGAAAAGGGCAAGAATTTGTGGCTACTTCAAGTTTTTCATAGCAATGGATGCTTGACTCAAGTGCCACTCATCACATGGGTTCTACAAGGGAGCAGTTTTCTTCTTTGGAGCCATCTAAGATACCTCACATCTTCATAGGAGATGATACTCAAGTGGAATTTGAATGCAAAGGTTTGGTTGTCATGGTTAATGGAACATTTGAGAATTTTCTCTATGTTCCTAACTTGAGTGCCAATCTTATTTCAATCTACCAAATCACTCACTATGTAAATGGAAAGAAAGTTGAGTTTCTACTAGATTCAGTTGTGGTCAAAGAACTTAAGGATGATTCCTTGGTTGTAGTGGGACAAGCTAATCACAACACATGGCTCTACTCATTCTCCCACTTTGTGCCTAAGTCTCCTTCTACAACCTAGCTCACCCATTCAAATTTAGAAAGTAATCTATGGAATGAGCAGTTTGGACATATAAATTATTGTTATCTTCATTAGATTAGCTATAAGGATATGGTTATAGGACTCCCTCAAATTATCTTTTCAAATGGTCTTTGTTTAGGTTCTTTCTTGGGTAAGCACCTAGAAGATAAGTTTGAAAAAGGGAAGTCTTGGAGAGCTTTGGAAGTTCTTCAATTGGTTGAAACTGATGTAGCAAGTCCATTTCTAGTGCCATCATTTAGAAAGGCTTGCTATGTCCTCACCTTCATTGATGACTACTCCTAATTCACAAGGGTTTATTTTGTTGTTCACAAGAGTGAAGTGTGTGAAAAATTTTTGGCATTGAAGGCTCATGTTGAGAAGCATTCAAGGAAGCAAGTCAAGAATCTTCGCATAAAAAATGGAAGGGAATATGTGAACAATAGACTTGAGGAATTTTTTACTCTTGAGGGGATTAATCTTCACATTCAATTACATACACTCCACAACATAATGGTGTTGTTGAAAGGAAGAATAGGACCCTTAAAAAGATGGCTAGCTACATGATTCATGCTTGTTCTCTCAGTCTTGAATTTTTGGCAGAAGCTATCAGTTCTACCACACACATCCAAAATTGGGATCCCCATAAGGATTTGAAGGGTATGACTCATTTTGAGGCTTGGTGTGGTAGAAAACTTGTTGTGAGACACTTCAAAGTTTTTGGTTGTCCAGCTTGGGCACACATACCTCTAGAGAAGTGCAAGGCATTGGAACCTCAAATTAGGCCTTGCATCTTTGTTGGATATCCTGAAGGTGTTAAGGCATATAGACTTTTGGATCTAGAGATAGATGAGCTATTCCTTGAGAGGAGTTTTCACTTTAAGGAAAGCTCTCCTAGCTTGGCCTCTAATCCTCTGTGTCCTTCCTCCATAGTGGAAAGTGATTATAGTGACTTAGATGGTGATTCTCCCTCAACTCTGACTTGTAGGATCATAACATCATAAGGTCCACTTGAAGTTGAGAAGCCTTGTCCTTCATATCCTACTAGACCTCATCATACTTGATAAACTCCTGAGTTAGTAGGTTCTCTTCTTGGGGACCCTTCAGATACTCAAAGGACTTGGTCAAAATATTAGCATTTTCACATGCTTATATTGTTAGTGATTCAGATCCAAAATCCTTTAAGGAGGCTTCAGGAATTCTTGAATGGGATTCAAAAATGAAGGAAGAGTATAGTTCCTTGATGAGGAACCACACATGGGATTTAGTTCCACTCCCTAAGGGGGGAAAGATGGTTTGATGTAAGTGGATCTATTGGAACAAGTATGCAATGGATGGAGGTTTGGATAAGTACAAGGCTTGGCTTGTGGCAAAAGGTTTCTCACAAGTTCTAGGTGTTAATTATATAGAGAACTTTGCACTCATTGCTAATATGAACTCCATTCGCTTGAAACTTACTATTGTTGCAGCTCATGGTTGGGTTGTACATCAGATGGATGAAAATAGTGCATTTCTTCATGGGGATCTTCATGAGGAGATTTACATGGAGCAGCCATAGGGATTCTATAGGATTCTTGTTTGGTTTGGAGATTGAGGAAGTTTATATCTATGGCCTCAAATAGGCTCTTAGGGCTTGGTATGCCAAGATGGATTCCTTTCTTCTCTCATTATAATTCACCAAGTTTCATTTATATTTGAATTTCTACATATTGTTATAAGATGATTCTCATTTACTACTTGTGCTCTATGTTGATGACTTGATCATTACAAGGAGTACCTCATCCATCATTAGTAGTATCAAATCTACTTTGTAGGATAGATTCTCTATGACTAACCTGGGCCCTTTACATTACTTTCTCAAGATTGAGATCACTCAGTCAGCTTCTAGGATATCTCTTTCTCAACCCAAATATTCTCTTGATATTCTAGCTTAGTTTCACATGGTTGATTGTAAGCCTGCTTTGACTCCCTTTCTTTCAAGAGTCAAGCTTGAGGCTAAGTGCTCTACTACACTTGTTGATGCCACTTTGTATCATCAACTTATTGGGAGACTCATCTACTTGACTCACGCACACTTTGATATCTCATTTGCAGTTGGCATGGTTTCATGCTTCATGTAGGAACCATATGAGCTTCATTAGAAAGTAGTCAAATGCATCTTGAATTACATATAGGGTACACATCATCATTGGATTCACTATGCAATAGTTACAAGATTTACCTTGGTAGGATATACAAATTCTAATTGGGCTAGCGATCTTGATGATCGTAATTCCACTTATGGCTACAACTTTCATCTTGGTTCTGGCCCCATTTGTTGGCAGAGTAAGAAGCAACATGATATTGCTCTTTCTTTGAATGAGGATTAGTATCAAGGGGTTATTAATGCTACTACTAAGGCTATTTGGCTTTAGAATATTCTCACTAAGTTTAGCTCCACTATTCCATGCCCTATAGTCATTCATTGTGACAATTAGAGTGTCATCTAGATCTCAAAGAATTTGATTCAACATCAAAGGACCAAACACATTGAGATTCATATGCACTACATTTGGGAATTGATACAAGAACAGGTCATTGATTTGTAGTATTGTTCTATAGGACAATAGCTTGTAAATATCTTCATCGAACCCTTCACTGAAAGTATATATCATCATTTGTGAGTTCTCTTGGGGGTGTAGGATGTTTCATCTAAGGAGGTCACTTGAATTATTCATTCTCTCTTTTAGGCAGGGCTTTTTCCTCACTTAAGGTTTTTCCCTTCTCATCTTTTGAGTGTAGTTTTTGTTTTGTTTTATCTCTCTTTTAGGGGGGAGTTTTTCCTACGTGGCTTTCTCCTTTTCCCTGCTTTATGAGAGATTGTATTGCAGTATTACATGGGTACCTAACATGGCCTACTTTTTGGGACCCGTATTGCATTATTTGCTTGTGTGTACATTCTCCTTAAGTTGCACTTAATTGGGGGTGTTGGTGTAATTAAAATTGTTGTACCTTTTCCTAGGTCATGATTACATCTTAGTTAAGTTTACTTAGGGACCACATAGGAGGTAGTTGGAGAATTTCCACTTTTGGTGGGCTTATCATGTTAATACTTTATCACATCAACCTTTCATGGACACATCATGTGATTATATCTCCACCTTTTGTGGGTGATCCACCATTTGTGGTGATTATCACATTATCACTTTTCCACTTTAGGTGGAGTGATAGCTTTTCACAGTTGTCTCATGTCATCATATTATGACACTTTTCATAATGTTATGCCCTTCTATGTACTCACCTTGGCTGTATAACCAAGGGGTCTCCTATGTACTTTGGCACATTACATTCTATTTGCATCATTGGCAGAATACAATTTATTCTTGTCATATTATTGCTATCTCTCTTATGCATGTGCTTTCTATTAGGCCTCTAGATCTTCGGTGGCTACCTTCATAGCCAATTCTTACATGTTGAAACTAAGAATGTGATGAATAACTAGAGCTAACCACCAATTACCCCCGTACTACTGCCTCTCAGTCAACATTGAAACCACTACTTGCGAATTGGATTCATAAAGGACCCTTCTTTGCTTCCAACATGATAATTTCCCCCCTCCTTGCATATAGAGCTTTTCAAATAGCAGCCATGATTTCCAAAAATAATAATGAAGTAATTTTCCCTTCCTCTCATATGGATAGATAGTATGAGTGAAATATGGTGGGGATGTTTTACTTTTTTTCATATATAGAAAATTCTAAAGGAAAATTAATAATAATAAAATATCATGGCTATTAATATTTCTATATGTTAACTTTGTAGCATGACTTAGTTATAATTTAGAGAACTTGGGCATTTATATCTTGAGGTGTGGATCTATTCTAACACAAACAACAAATTCATAAAGATTTTAAGAAGGTAATTGTTTTTATGGAATGAATTAAATAATTATAAAAATTCAAACACTTCATCATGTATTTATTTATTTATTTTTTTTTCAAATTAATTTACCACAAAATAAAAATATATATTAAAATTAACTAATTGAAGTTTTAAAATTAAAAATACTAAATAAATTATAATGAATTTCGATTTACTTTTAAGTTTTTAATTTTAGCTTTAAAATTTTAGTTTGTTAATAAATATAATAATATTTCCTTCCTTCTATTTTATCTCCACGTATATAGAAACAAATTGGACCACATGAATATATCTTTTATATTTTATTTATTATAATTTTATATTTTTCTAAAAGAAATATATTATTTTAAATATATTGACCAATTTTATTTATTTAAAAAATATTTTATTCACAAAAGGTTATTTTATTTTACATTAAAAAATTATTAATTTTATTTGTATTATTTATTTAGAGAATTGTTTTGTTTTAGTATTTATTCAAACATTTTATTTATTTTTTATTATTTACTTTTTATTAGAATAACCATTTTTATTAATATAATTATGTTATTTTGTTTATTTAAAATTTTTAAATATATATTCATTTTATTTTATTATTTTTGTTTATATAATAATATTTCTACAATCATAATAAAAATATATATTTAAATATCTAAAACAAAAATCTCTAAATACAATCTTATTGCCATAAAAATAATTTCCTTCTTATATTTAGTAAGTTATAATTTATCAAAGCAATTTATTAATAATCTATCTATATATATATACACATAGAGTGTGAGTTAGAACTTGAAAAGTAGGATTGCATGTATTGGGTAATTTTTGAAAGGCTTATAAGATTGGGAAAAAACTAATAACTATGGATATAATTTAGTTATAGTGTATATTTAATCCCCCGAATATTGAGTTTGATGCTCACAATACATTCAATCTCTTCTTGTTTATAAAATATGTAAGATAATTTGTTTTTATTATTTAATTATTGTCTAAAATTATTATTTTTATTAATTAAATAATTTTAACTATTTAATTATTTTATTTTCATTTTGATTAATTAAATATATTAATATTTATTTAGTTATGTTAGTGATTAATCCTTTTATGTATAATTAAATAAATTTCTATTTGTTTAATTATTTATTGATATTTTCCTACTATAATCAAATAATTATTTTCCCTGCACTAGTAATTATTTACTAATTTTTTTTTCCTACACTTTCTAATTAAATAATTGTTTCCAATTATTTTAATTAAAAGGTCAAATATTCTCTCTTCTTCTATAATTAAATAATTTATTTTATTATTTAATTATTCACTATGTCTCCTAAATTAAATGGTTCTAGGAAAATTCACTATCAACAATTCACGCTATGACATATCAATTCACCACCACATTCATCACATTAAGTTGGTTCAATTCACTACCACATTCATCACATTAAAAGTTTTGTTTCCATGGTGGTGAATTGTGGTGGTGAATTTTCCTCGCAGTGTCGGTGCCAAATCTTATCTCTCATCTCAACCTTGATAAGGTTTTATTAACTTTTAATCTCCACCGTCCATCCTTAACTATACCCTATTTTAGCCCTAAACCTATTTTCTTTCTTCTCAAAGAAATCTCATCCATTGATTTCCATCATTTAATCTTGACCCTTCATTCAAATTTGGTTTTCTATAAAAGAGACCCATCCCTTTCATTTTGATACCAATTGACTAATTACAACCACTATGTTTGATATTCTTGCATACTACAAATTTGAGGGCAAGCTAGCATATAAAGCAAAATGGAGAAGAGCAATGAAGGTGATTCAACCATGGCATAAGAATCATGGTATTATTGCTTTGTTATTTTATGTTTCTATTTTCATTTGTGCTTCATTGTTGAATCAAGATCTTTAGAGTTTAAGTTTTATGTATTTGGTAGTTTGATACCATTGATTCATGTCTTTCACCTGAATTTTATCCTTATTCTACAGTTTGTGATCATTTGCTTGTTATCCTTATTCTACAGTTTGTGATCATTTGCATGTTTGAAAATAAAGCATCAGGCAAGTAACAAGTGTTGAACTTAGTCAAGTCTCAAGAACTGAATCATCTCACAAGTAAGCACTCTCTCTTTTTTCATAGATTAAATGTACTCAATTTATTGATATATATTCCAAAAATTATGTTCTAAGAAATAGGAAAAGCCCTAAATTAAGGATAGGCTTAAACAACATACACTAAGCATTGATCATTAGTGTGGGCCCCCTTAATTGCAACTCTGTTTCTCCTTCTCTATTTCTTTAACCTTGTTTTGCAACTTTTTTTTGTAATGCAACCAACCATCTCTATTTCTCTTAAACAATCAAATCATACTTTTATATAAAATATTATATATTTTTATTTTTATTATATAAATGTTAATGAAAAGCCTAAGTAGCCAGTGAAGTTTCCTTTTTGGTTTTTGGTTTCTAATCAAAATCTAGGAAATGGGTATGTTAGTATGTGTCTGTAGGTAGTTTGGGGCGGTTCTAGCCAGTCTACAATTGTAACTCTTTTGGATAGTAGCGTATGTATTTTGATGGCCTAAGGTTGTTGAAGTGTATGTATTGGGGTGGCCTAAGGATGTTGACTCAAACACTGTAAATGATGGCTGTAGGAAAATTCACCGCCAGTAATTCACCAATGGAAAATTCACTATCAATAATTCACTGCCACGGAAAATTAATGGCCAAAAATTTATGCAATTAATTTTTTTCCCTACAAATTGTCATGGTGATAAATTGTTGGCGGTGAATTTTCCATTGATAAATTTTACGTAAATGATATATATTAATATATATGACAGCTATTTAACTATCAATATATATATATATATATATAATATTATAATATAAATTTCTATAAAGAGGGGCGCACATGACGCTTAATGTGCGCTGTTTAAATTCGCCCATGAATTAAGACTTGCTCTGCGGCGTTCTCTCAATTTTAAATTGTAAATTTCGTAAATTGCATAATATGATTCTGAAGCTTGAAATCGACATGAATGATTTATTCAGATTTTGTGTAGGATGAGCGAATTGAGAGAAGGAAGGAGAAGGTCAAGGCGTACTCGCATGAAGTTGCCAGAGCTCCCGAATGAGATAATAATTAAAATAGCGGAAAAGTTATCGTTGAAAGATGTTGCAAACTTGATATCGTGTTGCAGAGGTGTGGCATCCCAGGCAAAATATTTATACGAGCAGCGTTGTAGGGTGGACATGTCGTGTTTCAAAAGCGTGACACCATCCAGCTGCAACCGCCTCATCAATCGCTTCTCACGCAGCCTCCTCGTGAGCCTTCATTTCTGCTATGATGTTCACCGCCACTACAAATACAATGAGGAAACAATGGACGCCATTTTGGGATACTTTTCCTTTTCCACCCACCCATAAATTGACCTCTATGGGGGCACACCGCGCATGGCGGACATCCTTGCGCATGGTTACTTCCTCCACAAGTTTCTTTCATCTCAGCAGCAGCTACAACGGCTGGAAGTGGACTCGGAGCTGGAGTATGTGAGAGGAGGAGAGCACAAGGCCTTGGTGATGTTAGACATTGTGGGGAGGAACTGCCCTAGGCTGGAATATTATTGGCTCTATTCCCTATTCAACCCACCACGTGTCCACACGGCCTTTCTGCAGGCCTGCCCCCGCCTCAAGCATGCCAGATTCCACTTCAAATTGGGCATTGAGGAGATGGATACATATGCAACGCTGACCTCCCCACTGGAATTAGAGTTTGCCTTCTTTTCCCTTTGTGGATGGCATGACCTCACATAGCAGAAGCGTAGGATAATATTACGATTAAGGAGGAGCCTGTGAAAACGAACGCACCTGAATCGGACCTCTCACTGCGGAGGAGGAGATCCGTCGGTGAGATGATCGCCAATCCTGACTGGCTGCCTGAGGGTTGGATCACAGAAAAAAGAATCAGAAAACTTGGTTATTTTGATAAGGTGTTCTATAAGTTTTTTTTTTTTCTCTCTTTTTCCAACTTTCTCAGTTGGAAATAGGATCTGATGGGATTTTTCTAAATGTGAAATTTAATCATTTTTTTAATTGTTTTGAAAATTCTCAGTATTATATAGAGCTAGCTACTGGTTATAGTTTTCCATCAAGGCCAGAGGTAGATGTGGATAATTGATGCTGACCTGGCGAACTCTTATCAAGAAGGGAATTGATACGCTGAGATCTTTGTTTTTTTAGCGTGGCTAATCTTAGCTTGTTTTTTAGTTTTAAAATAGTCTTTCTTCCAAACTTTGTTTTTCTCCTGCTTTCTTCGAATAAAACATGCGTTGCATGCTTAGCATAGGATAAAACCTCTGTGTGTGTTTTGTTTTTTCTATTTAGAGGGCAGCAAACTATTTTTTTGAAGCTGCATATTAAATTATATATTTTTCTCTATTTGTATTGTTTTTTACAAGCTGCTGTAATAAGAAAAAAGTTCTATTTTTCAAAACTGAACAGATTATTATATGACTGATAAAAAATAGAGCACTCTATTTTTTATGAATTCATTGTATGATTAGTATTGTTTTCTAATGATCATTGATAATGAATCATAGCTGTAAGTAATTGCTTTGTTTCATTTGTGTTCTATTTGAGTTTATCAGCTGACTGTAAGAAACAAGGGATTTTTTTGAATCTACAATTGGTATCAGAGCAGGTATTTTTGTTTTGGGTTTAAGATCTAGTTGTTTGAATTTTGCCAAAGATTATCATGTCGAATTCTAACAACTTGCCCATTCCAGAATTTGATGGAAATGAGTATGATTATTGGTGTATAAAAATGATGACATTTTTAATAGGAAAAGACTTGTGGGAGATTGTTGAATTAGGTTACCAGGAGCCAGCTGATTGGAATGCCCTCCCAGTCAATGAAAGAACAGCAAGGAAGGAAGCTAAGAAGAAGAATTTTCAAGCATTGTTTCATATTCAAATAGCTCTAGACAAGAGTTTATTTCCAAGAATTGCAGGTGCAAAGATAGCTGAGGATGCCTGGAAGACTCTAAAAGAAGCTTACCAAGGCAGTGATCAGGTCCAAGTTGTTAAGTTACAGACATTGAAAAGAGAATTTGAGAATTTAAAGATGCAAGAAGGAGAAAGTGTGAGTGAGTATTGTGTCAGAGTAAAAGATGTGGTCAATAAGATGGCTACACTTGGAGAAACTGTGAACACAGAGGTTCTGATAAAAAAGGTGTTGAGATCTCTCACACCAAGATGGAATCACGTCACCATAATAATGGAAGAAAGTAAGGATTTGACAACCCTTCAATTCGATCACCTTGTTGGATCTTTGATCTCACATGAAGAAAGATTAAAAGATTATTTTGGAGAAAGTGTTGAGAAAGCCTTTTCCTCCAAAGTACAAATCACAAAGAATGATGATGGCAGCAGTAGTAGCAAAAGCAATCAAAGCCAAGGTAAAAGTCAAAATCAGAATAATTCAAGAGGTAGAGGCAGAGGTTTTTCAAGAGGAAGAGGTGGTTCAAGAGGCAGAGGTAGAGGAAGATTTGATAAAAGGAATGTTCAATGTTACCATTGTAATAGGTATGGACATTTTGAAAGAGAATGTAGACTAAAAGAAGGTAAAAATGTTAATTATGCTCAAGAAAGTTATGAAAATCCTCCAGATAATTTATTCTTATCTTATTCTAAAAGTGAAAATACTAGTAAAGATGTTTGGTACCTAGATTCTGGATGCTCTAACCATATGTCAGGAAATGGGAAGTTGTTTTCAACAAAGGATGAAAGTTTCAAGTCAAAGATTCAGCTCGGTGATGATAAATCATTGGTGGTCGCTGCAAAAGGTGCCATGGAGGTCCACACAAAAGAAGGTATGAAGAGTGTTAAAGATATTTATTACACTCCTGAGTTAAAACATAATTTGTTAAGTGTTGGACAATTATGTGAGAAGAACTATAGAGTTGTCTTTGAAAATAAGAAATGTACAATTTTTGATAAGAGTCAGGGAAACAGAGTAGTCACAGTTGTTCCTATGACGAAAAATAGGATGTTTCCATTGAGATTTGGTGAAAATAACAATAGCCTTGCCAATATGGCATTTGAGGATACAAGTTGGCTATGGCATCTAAGGTATGGCCATTTAAACTTTCACAGTTTGAAGCTTTTGACCTCACAAGCATTAGTTGCTGGTTTGCCCAAGGTTGAAGAGCACAAGGAGGTTTGTGAAGGATGTGCAAAAGGAAAGCATGCAAGGGAAAGGTTTCCAAAAGGCACTGCATGGAGGGCCCATTACCCCCTTCAACTTGTTCATTCAGATATCTGTGGACCGATGCAAACAAAGAGTTTGGGTAAGTCATCATATTTTATCACTTTTATTGATGATTACTCACGAAAATGTTGGGTGTATTTTTTGAAGGCTAAGGATGAAGCCCTTGATACATTCAAGAGGTTTAAAGCACTTGTGGAAAATGAGAAAGGGTGCAAAATCAAATGTTTAAGAACTGATCGTGGAGGAGAATTTTGTTCAAGAGCCTTTCAAATTATTGTGATATGAATGGCATCAAGAGGCAGCTCACCACTCCATACACACCTCAACAGAATGGGGTAGCTGAAAGGAAAAACCGCACTGTGGTAGAAATGGCAAGGAGCATGTTACAAACCAAGGGATTGAGTAACTCTTATTGGGGAGATGCAGTTGCTACAGCAGTGTATATTCTCAATCGAAGTCCCACTAGTGCACTTGAGAAGATGACTCCTTATGAAGCATGGTATGAGAAAAGGCCTAATGTTAATCATTTTAGAGTTTTTGGATGTTTAGCTTATGTTCATGTACCTGATCAGAATAGACAAAAGTTAGATGCTAAAAGTGAGTCATGTATTTTTGTTGGGTATAGTGAGGAAAGCAAAGCTTACAGGTTATATAATCCTCTCACTAATAAGCTTATTGTTTCAAGAGATGTGATTTTTGATGAAGGGGGAGTTTATGGTCATCAAAAAGGCCAAATGGAGAAGTCAAAATCTGTTTTGAATGATGATATTGATCATGAGCAGCCCACTAATGTTGCTGTCCCAATTGCTATAAATCCACCAAGCAGCCCCTCATCTAATTCTTCAAGTCCATCTTCAACTCCAAGTTCTAGAAGGAAGGTAAAAAGTTTGAGTGATATTTATCAAAGGAGTGCCAATCAAGCACATGAAGAAAATCCAATAGGTGAGACAGTTAATTTTGCTTTATTTACCAAGGCTGATTTTGAACCATCATGTTTTGAAGAAGCATGTACTAATGAGGTTTGGATGCAAGCAATGCAAGAAGAGATGGATTCCATTCATAGGAATGATACTTGGGAGCTTACAGAGCTTCCACATGACAAGAAGAAGATTGGCACCAAATGGATCTACAAGACTAAGCATAACAGTGATGGAAGTGTTGAAAGGCATAAGGCAAGATTAGTTGCTAAAGGCTTCACACAGAAGTATGGGATTGACTATGAAGAGACGTTTGCACCAGTTGCAAGACAAGAGACCATTAGAATGCTGATTTCATTAGCAGCTCAAAAGAATTGGAGCATACAACATATGGATGTGAAAAGTGCCTTCTTGAATGGGTACTTAGAAGAGGAAGTATATGTGGAACAGCCACAAGGTTTTCAAGTGGAAGGAAAAGAGAATCATGTCTACAAATTGAAGAAGGCTTTGTATGGCCTCAAGCAAGCACCAAGGGCATGGTATGCAAGAATTGATGGATACTTTCAGGAGAATGGCTTCAAGAGAAGTAAGAGTGAACCTACCCTTTACTACAAACAAGAAGGTAATGATATTCTTATTATAAGTTTGTATGTTGATGATTTGTTGTATATGGGTAGCAGTTCTAAGATGAAAGATGAGTTCAAAATTGCTATGATGAAAGAATTTGAAATGAAAGATCTTGGTCTCATGAAATATTTTTTAGGAATGGAGGTTTATCAATGTAAAAATGAAATTTTCATTTGCCAAACCAAATATGCAAAAGATATGTTGAAGAAGTTTGACATGGTTGATTGTAAACCATACTCCACTCCAAGTGCTCATGGAGTTGTGTTGAGTAGGAATGATGGTGCTGAATTAGTTGATGAGACTACTTACAAAAGTATTATTGGGAGTTTGATGTTTCTAACCCACACAAGGCCTGATATAGCATACTCAGTTTCACTTGTTTCAAGGTATATGACAAATCCATCAGAAATACACATGAAGGCAGCTAAAAGAATTTTGAGGTATGTGAAAGGCACTCTAGATTTTGGTATTCATTACTATTCTTCTAAAAGGTTCAATCTTGTTGGCTTCAGTGATTCAGATTGGGGAGGTAGTATGGATGATTGTAAGTCTACATCTGGAAATTATTTCTCTTTTGATTCTGGTTTGATTACTTGGAGTTCCAAAAAACAAAGCATGGTTGCTCTCTCATCCACAAAAGCAGAGTATGTTGTAGTTACTTCAATAGGTACACAAGCTCTTTGGCTTAGAAAAGTTTTAGAAGAAATTGGAGAGAAGCAAATTCAGCCTACAGTGATTTATTGTGACAATATAAGTGCCATCAAGTTAGCAAAGAATCCAGTTCATCATAGTAGAACAAAGCATTTTGATTTGAAGTATCACTTCATCCGTGATTTAGTACAGAAGAAGGAAGTTGAATTGAAACACATCAGCACTCATGATCAGTTAGCAGACATCTTCACCAAAGCAGTTGAAAGAGATCAGTTTATGTTACTTCGTGATCAAATCGTGAGCCCTCTTAGCATCAAGGGGGAGTATGTGGATAATTGATGCTGACCTGGGGAACTCTTATCAAGAAGGGAATTGATACGCTGAGATCTTTGTTTTTTTAGCGTGGCTAATCTTAGCTTGTTTTTTAGTTTTAAAATAGTCTTTCTTCCAAACTTTGTTTTATTCCTGCTTTCTTCAAATAAAACATGCGTTGCATGCTTAGCATAGGATAAAACCTCTGTGTGTGTTTTGTTTTTTCTATTTAGAGGGCAGCGAACTATTTTTTTGAAGCTGCATATTAAATTATATATTTTTCTCTGTTTGTATTGTTTTTAACAAGCTCCTGTAATAAGAAAAAAGTTTTGTTTTTCAAAACTGAATAGATTATTATATGACTGATAAAAAATAGAGCACTCTATTTTTTATGAATTCATTGTATGATTAGTATTGTTTTCTAATGATCATTGCTAATGAATCACAGCTGTAAGTAATTTCTTTGTTTCATTTGTGTTCTATTTGATTTTATCAGCTAACTGTAAGAAACAAGGGATTTTTTTGAATCTACAGTAGAGCGATATTTAGAAACAGGAACGAGGAAAAAGCCAAAGGGTAACTTTGTTAATATTAAAATCTCATTCTATTTAGTTTTATTTGAATGCATTTCTGGATGGTTATACTATTTGATTTATCACAGGAACATGCCATAAAAGGGTGAAAGCAGGTCCCCAGCTTTCTGTTCAAGTACCTGTCATGAAAGGCCAACTCTCGTTGGCTCAGGTACAAGCCTGCAAGAATCAAAACTGTCATCTATTGTCATTGGCTCAGGTACATGCCATGATAGGAGAACATCCATGAGAGGCCAACGACAGGTACAAGCCATGCAAGAATCAAAACGGTCATCTACTGTCGTTGGCTCAGGTACATGCCATGAAAGGATAGTAAACGAGACACTTGCCAACAGGGGAAGCTTAGAAGCCTGCAGCGAGAGCAGGAACACGGGAAACTCAGCATAAGCTAATACTATATAGACAACCTATATTGTTTTTTTTGGTATAGTCCATATTCACAGCTACTTATAATCCTTTTTCTAAAGTGATCTGATCATGTAATCCCTCGACTGCTGTAAGACAAATTGTACAGGTAGATTTTGGTTTGCATATGGCGTTATATGGTATAGCTGCTAAGTCAATGATGATATAACTAATGTAATTATGTTGTATGCATTTAAACTATTATTAATAAAAAAAAATCATTGCATATGTAAAATATTCAAATGGATTTTAGACACACATTTCAATAGAGATATACGGTTTGAGGAAAATGTAGGAAGTGGTTGTTGTGAATTTAAAAAAATATTTTGTTGAAAATTAATACTTTTAAATTCACAACAACTACTTCCTACATTTTCCTCAAACTGTATATCTCTATTGAAATGTGTGTCTAAAATCCATTTGAAGATTTTACATATGCAATGAATTTTTTTTATTAATAATAGTTTAAATGCATACAACAGAATTACATTAGCTATATCATCATTGATTTAGCAGCTATACCATGTAACGCCATATGCAAACCAAAATCTTCCTGTACAGTTTGTCGAGGGATTACATGATTGAATATGGACTATACCGAAAAAAAACAATATAGGTTGTCTATATAGTATTAGCTTATGCTGAGTTTCCCATGTTCTCACTGCAGGCTTCTAAGCTTCCCCTGTTGGCAAGTGTCTCATTTACTGTCCTTGCATGGCATGTACCTGAGCCAATGACAGTAGATGACCGTTTTGATTCTTGCATGGCTTGTACCTGGGCCAACGACAGTTGGCCTCTCATGGATGTTGTCCTATCATGGCATGTAACTGAGCCAGACAGTAGATGACAGTTTTGATTCTTGCATGGCTTGTACCTGAGCCAACGAGAGTTGGCCTCTCATGACAGGTACTTGAACAGGGGACCTGTTTTCACCCTTTTATTGCATGTTCCTGTGGTAAATCAAATAGTATAACCATCTAGAAATGCATTCAAATAAAACTAAATAGAATGAGATTTTAATATTAACAAAGATTACCCTTTGGCTTTTTCCTCGTTCCTGTTTCTAAATATCGCTCTACCTCTGGCCTTGACGGAAAACTGTAACCAGTAGCTAGCTCTATATAATACTGAGAATTTTCAAAACAATTAAAAAAAATGATTAAATTTCACATTTAGAAAAATCCCATCAGATCCTATTTCCAACTGAGAAAGTTGGAAAAAGAAAAAAAAAACTTATGGAACACCTTATCAAAATAACCGCTTTTTCCGATTCTTTTTTCTGTGATCCAACCCTCAGGCAGCCAGTCAGGATTGGCGATCATCTCAGCAACGGATCTCCTCCTCTGCAGTGAGAGGTCAGATTCAGGTTCGTTCGTTTTCACAGGCTCCTCCTTAATCGTAATATTAAAGGTTATTGACGTAAATGAATGGGATGCGTTGCCGAGAGGAGTAGAGCATGTGAGGATAATCTTCCATTGGCATAGCCCAAGCTTCGATCAAGGCAGAGAAGCGTTGCTTGACAAATTCATCAACACTGCTCCTCGCCATCTTGAAACATGTTCCGTCTTTGGTGTTCGATCACTATTATCAGAAGACTATATTTTCCTTAAGACGTTGAACCGTGGAAACTTCGCTATCAAAACAGCCTTACCATCTTTGGTGTTCGATCACTATTATGGGAAGACTATATTTTCCTTAAGACTTTGAACCGTGGAAATGTTGCTATCAAAAAAGCCTTACCATTTAGACATTGTTTTCAAATAGAGAGAATTCCTTGTTAAGAAACTGTTCTATGTTTCATTGTCCTATCATATTCTTATGTAGAGAAATAAATACCTACTGGCTTATAGAGAGTACTTCCTGAGCTACCCTTTTATTTTTTATTTTATTTTGCATCAATGTAATTGGCAGTAAGTATATTGAAATTTAATTGTTTCTCTTCCTTAATATGGTAAATCTTGGGTGAATTGTGTTAGGATTTTTGCATTACGAGGGTTCATTTTTCCAGCTGAATCAAATACATGAATATAATATAGCATAGACGTGAAAAAGATTGTTTATTTCAAGAGGAAAAGAGGCAGTTTAATGTGTGCTTGTTGATAGATAAATCTTTGCAACCTATCTTTTGTGTTTCTAATAATGATCGATCATTCATATCCATATACAAAATTTTCTATAATATGATTATTCATGATTTTCCATTTTCTCAAACCCACAAATAAATACCCACACATACTTAGAATAGACTTCCTCCCTAAAAATAGCCCAATTTAATTTAGAAGTCAAACTTTCTTATTTCCTATATTTTGTTTAGAGGGAATTCGCATCAGCAGTTGTGTCCAATTTTTTTTACTTCTTTATGTTTTTAATTTTCCAGTATTTGGGCACTTTATTAATGTTTTAAAGATGCTTTAAACCTTGAATCAATTGACTGTAATTAGGGTATTTTGTACTTGGGAAAGATTTTTGATTATTTCTTTGTTCTTAGCCCCTTCATTTGGAATATGCATTTCGAGTTTTGGATTGTATCATCTGTATTTAGTACATAATTTTGTAAAATGTGAAGCTCAAAAAATCTTATGGGAAAATTGCATGCAGAAAGCAACATGTGAAAAATATGATCCTACAAATAGTAGGGAAGAGGGGCCCGTAATGGAGCATAGTCCAATAGTGGGGATAGAAGTAGTCCTCAGTGGGCGCCATAGTGGAGCACTTTAATATCCAATTGTGAAACACTTTTTATCCATAAAGTGCACAAAGTGACAAATCATGTGATGCCACATTAGCAAACCAATAAAACATGACATAGTGCACAACTATTGGTCTCACCTTTTTTTTTGTCCTTTTTGGATACCCCAACAAAAGCATGCTGATGTGGCATCATATTTGATGTTGTGGCCCTAAAACGAAATATAGAAGAAAATTAGTTGCCAAATAAACTATTGTACAGAATTGGGATTGATTTGAAATTTCCATATATGATTTTGAGAAACACAAAGTTAGATTGCTCCACTATGGGCCCCTCTCCCCTACTAAAAGTCTAAAACTAAAAAAATCCAAGAGTACCATGAGAAAGGGAAACTACTTGTATATGGAAACAACTTTATTTTGTTTAAAACAATTTTGTAAGAGGTAAAAAATCCTCTAGAATTATTCAATTGTTGAAAGGTCTTGTTTTATGTAGACTACAATTAGATTTTAATTGAGGGTTGGTTTCATCCAATATCTTCATTCTCCTATTTATATCCTTATAACCTAATACTTCAGTCCTTAGCTCTCTAAAATGTGGGCTTATTCATTATAAGGGAAGATTTCCTTTATTCTAATATTAAATACTATTATTACGCGATCTATTGTTGTTTACACTAAAAAGAGATTGAGGCCGATCTACTCGATAGATTGATGGTCTATCCACTATAGATAAAATTAAATATGAGGGATAAAAAAATAATAATATTATTTTATAGTCCACAATACTAGGCGATCTGTTTTTGAAAGCCCAATATTATATCAATAAAATTTAAAACTCCTCAGTAGGACAAGGCAATATATGGATCATATCTTGATTTACTTTTAATACCGTTGAACATTCTCTAAATCCTTGATTCTTATATATTGCTTCCAAAAACAATTCCTAAAATATCAACATGCTTATAGCCATCTACAAACTTAATTTAACTTAGCTAAGATTCTAAATTAGTGTGTTAGCCTTTTTATTTTTCTCTTACTATTCTTAGTTCTAATGCCATCATCAATCATTTCTCTAAACTTTTGTATATAAATTTATAATTAATGATTAACAAAGCTTCCCAATATTTTATACAAGTTTCGACATGCATCTTATCATTTGTAGACCCATCATATAATGCAGGTTCATGTTAGACGTGAATGTTTGCATAGTCATTGTTCTTAGTTGTTGTATGATAGCTAGTGCAAACTGCAACACTGGATTTCTCTGCAAAGTACTTAATAACCTCAGATAGCTTCCTCTAAACTTTTCTTTTTCCTTAAGCTAGAACGGTGTTCTCTGCAAAGCATCGAATAACCTCCGATAACTTCATCTAAGCTTGTCTTCTTCCTTAAGCTAGAATGTTGTTCTTGGTGCTTTTGGCTTGAACTCTATTGATTTCCTAATATTTTCATTTTCAAGCTTTTGGTAACATAACTGAAGGTTTTTATATTGTTAAAAATTAAATGTACTAAGCACCCATTTATTAATTATAGTTGTAAATTCCTATATACTTTCATCTTTTAGAACTGCTCTAGCATCTTTCATTCATAGAACCAACTATATATAGATGAAGTTTCCTACATTCATCATACTCTTTAAAGTTTAATGCTTGATAATATAGCATAATATAAACAAGAGGGTTAAAATTTGATAAAATATCTATATATGATAATTTCTATGTACTATGCAATGCAACAATTTTTATGGATAGTAATCTCATTTTTACACTATATATTTGTGGATTTCCGTGTTGAAATTAAAGTTTCCTCCACATTTTAGAGTCATTTTTTGATAGTCACGATTGAAGGAAAAATAATACAACAATGATGATTGCTAATCACAACACAAGCAATTATGCAAAAGTCCAAATTTCTTTAAAGAAATAAGAGGTAGGGCATCTATTATATAGAGATCCAGAAAGAGGTTACATTATAGCACACAACCATATTCACCAATAACTCAACTACAATATTTACTATGCACCAGAACATTATTTATGATAGACACTAAAGTCAAGAAAGGTTGCTCCAATGGGCATTATTTTTTGTCATTCTCCCCCATAATGACCATTGGGAAGAACATGAAGTAGATCTCTGAGTTTATGGAACCCTTCACGAGCTAGAGACTTTGTGAAAATATCTGCTATTTGATCTTTTGTACTATAGTACACAATCTCAATCAATCTCTGTTGAACCAATTCTCTAATATAGTGATGTTGAATCTCAATATGTTTGGTCCTACTATGAAATATTGAATTATTTGTGTAGTGCCCCTCCATTTGCATCGTCATGTGATGTTTTCTATGTCACTAGGAAATTAGGCATGGTTTGGTATTGATTCAATTTGTTTGATTTGTTTTTGAGGTATTATGATAAATTAAATAAAAAAATTAATAGTTTTGCGACTTTGACAAATAAAATAATAATAATGTTTAAATTGAATTAAATAAATCAAACATGCATATTATAATAAAATAAAATTTAGTGATTGTAGAAGTAATTGTATTTAAATTGTTTTCTAATAATTATTGATAAATTACTATCATAAAGGATAATAATTTAGATATAGAAAGTAATGTGATTTTTAATTGAATAAAGAGATAAGTTTTCCCACTGTTGTTAAAAGCAAGGAAAAATGGAAAATAATCAGAGAATCTTCTGGAAAGCAATTACTCTTGCCGTTACAAATTGATGCAGCTGAGAACATGCAAAAAATAATAAGCTAATTTTAGCTTGTGTAACAGAAAAAAAAATTGGAATAAGGGGAAATTATTAGATTCCTCCAATGAAAACTGATCTCTGGGATTTTAATTGGGAAAAAGGATAAAAAAAGGACAGTCTTCCGGAGAATAAGACTTTCTTTGGAAGAAAGGGGTTGGAAGAAGAGAAAAAAATAAAAAAATAAAAAAATTATTCTGGTGATTTCAGTAGGGGAATGAGAACTTGGTCTGAGAAAACTTTCTGATTCATCACTG
Organism: Sequoia sempervirens; assembly: GCA_007258455.2. Taxonomy (NCBI): domain Eukaryota; kingdom Viridiplantae; phylum Streptophyta; class Pinopsida; order Cupressales; family Cupressaceae; genus Sequoia; species Sequoia sempervirens. The sequence goes on along the minus strand of VDFB02271358.1, from coordinate 729,837,225 downwards.
CGAGAGGAGGAGATGTTTGGCAATCTGGTTGCTTCATCACCCTACACCCTCTCAGCTGTCTTTTTCCAAGTGTAAGCGATATCAGGTAGGCTTTCTCATTTGCTAGCTGTCTACCAAATGATTACTACTCTTCTTAATTATTACAGTAAATTTAAAATAGTGTGGTTGCTCCCAAATAGACCACAAAGAATTCTAAGTTTATCATTGAATTCATTTGTAGGAATTCCGTACCTTTGAAATGGTTTAAATAAAATGGAAACTTGTAATTGAATGGAATTTCTTTTGGGATAACCAACTTCGAATCGACTTAGATCATAACCATTAAATTCCGGGAGAGATCACATAGATCTGATTGAATCTCAAATTCCTTGTTGCGGAGGTGAATTTTAGTTTGTCATAATCCCTCTCTTTTCATCGTAAATATATATATATGGGATGCCGTTTGTGCGTTTTCACCTGCTATTTTCTTTTGTTCTGAATCATTGCAAGTGCAAGCCTGTTATTCAGATTGTCTCATTTGGCATCACCTCTATATACTCAAGATCATCGTATCTATTTTATGGGGGAATCGGTTCACATCTCTCTGGACAATTTCTCTTGCAACAATCTGGAGATGCCTGTGGCCTTCGTCCGCTAATATACTTGTAATTGAATGGAATTTCTTTTGGGATAACCAACTTCGAATCGACTTAGATCATAACCATTAAATTCCGGGAGAGATCACATAGATCTGATTGAATCTCAAATTCCTTGTTGCGGAGGTGAATTTTAGTTTGTCATAATCCCTCTCTTTTCATCGTAAATATATATATATGGGATGCCGTTTGTGCGTTTTCACCTGCTATTTTCTTTTGTTCTGAATCATTGCAAGTGCAAGCCTGTTATTCAGATTGTCTCATTTGGCATCACCTCTATATACTCAAGATCATCGTATCTATTTTATGGGGGAATCGGTTCACATCTCTCTGGACAATTTCTCTTGCAACAATCTGGAGATGCCTGTGGCCTTCGTCCGCTAATATAAATCTGCAATTTGTGCACCAAATTATTAACTATGCACATGTAATTCTATAGGGATTACTGATAAGTGGAGTAAGCGCAACTCCATCCGCCAATTCCCACATGGCTGGGTGCGCCTAGAAAACAAATAAAGCTCTTAATGTTAGGTTGCGTTCTGGAGTGCTTCATTAGCTCTAAGATTTGAGAGAGCTTCCGGGGAAATCAATTTTGTGTATATTCTGTCAAACTATTTGCATGCCTTGTCTCATGCTTTCACACTTTATTTTCCTGCCTTCCAGCGCTGTTTCAACTACAATATTTTCACCAGATTCATCTATCATATTCCCTTAGGGATGTGCATGCCCCGTTCCTAAGCTTCCATATATAGAGGCACAAGCAGTGCGGCTGCTAGTAAAGGTTTCAAGCTTATCTTTACACCTGCCAACTGCATTTGTTTGAATCTATTTTTTAACACAGGCCTATATTTCTATTTGTTTGAACCTTTAGTATTTCCAATAATCTCCTCTTGAACCTTATCCTTCTATTCGCTCTCTTGGCTCTTGAAAGTATGTTAAAAATAAAATACAATTTCCGACTCATTTTTATGATTAGGATTTCTTGATTTTGTTGGGGAAATTCATGTGTCACCCTTGGGTCTGCCTTGCTGCTGGGTGGAAATGGAATTCTTTACATGTCTGGTTGGCTATGTATTTGGTTGGAAATTTGATCTCATATTTAAACAATCTTTGATGTTGCTATTATTCTAAAAGCCATTTTCTTTGACCGCTGAAGACACTTATTTTTAGAATAGTCTATATCTATAAAGAGATCTTGATATCACCTGCTTCAAATCTATGGACCGGGCTCTCATAGCCTTCTAAATTAGTTATCGGTGAAGCCTTGCATTCTCATGTGCATCGATTGATATGGATTTATTAATAGTTGACTCATATTTGTAATTATGTGACTCTGTTTTGCAATTTTTACCCCTGCATGCGTATCTTGTATTTAGCTCATTGTGAGACCGATATCATAAGTTTGGATTGTATTTTAAATGATTCCTTTTTATCGCAGGCTTCCTCTATTCCCTTGTGTGAGTATTATGAGGCACGACTATTTTGGTGATTTCATTTAAAAAAAAACCATAGTAGGGACCTTTCCTTATAAAAACAAAGAATAGCATAAGAAGCATCGCGTGAAAGTCTTAAGTTAATGTAAAACTTAAATTTTAGGGAGATTCGTGGAAATGGGAGGGGGAGTAAGTCCCTTAAATTTTGTCTCATGTAATCTAATTCTTATCTTAAAGGGGAGAAATAAATTAAAAAAAAAACTTAGATTCCATAATAAAGATATAAAGTGAGCCCACCAAAACTATTAATAATTTCATGAATAGAGTTAGTAAATTATTAACAAGGTTAGTAAAATAGTAAAGTGCTATTATTTATCAAATAGTTTAGCCTTCAATTCTTTTATGAATTAAATAGTAATTGTTACAATGGTGGTTAAATCATTAATGGTTTCTTTAATCAATTTTAATAAGTATTATTATTTTGTTTATTTATTAGTAATGATTTTATCATTCAATTTTCTGAAAGAAAAGGGGTAGAAAAGGTTGGTTTTAATAAATTATAGTTAAATATTAATGTGTTTATTTGATTTTTAATAATTTCCTTCAATGAAGTTATTAAAATGATTTTTATTTCTAGGAAGAGGATACTTTTGATAACTATCCTCGATGTTGAATAATGTTACTATTGCAACCATGTATTGAATTAGTGTATTGGTGGGATTGTAGCCTCTTTATGAAATTAGACAATTAGAATATAAGTTCACATTGTAATAAAAATTAAATAAATAATGGTAATGTAATCAAGGGGAAAATTTCCTTAATTTCTCAAATATTAAATATGAGTGGCATTGTATTCTTTTGTAAATTATTTAATAGATGAAGCACCAAATTTTGAGAACACTTGTGTTTGTTGTCATGATTGATTCCAATATTGGAGTGGCTTAATTTTTGTGTTGAGATTGTTTATCAGTTGATTGTCTATTGTCGTGGTATTGTTTTTGTGTAAATTGTGTATTAGCTAAATTATATGTTGAGCAAGTTATTATTGGTTGCATATTCTAAGAGGAGAAAATGGAGGTCTCCCTTTGGATGCTCAATTGTTTAAGTGCAAAAATTAATTATGTTAGCTTTAGTTGAGCCTAATGATTTTGTTGGGATGTTGCCACTCATTTTTTCATACTTCTTGACTTGTTAATTGTGGAATGAAAGTAGCTCTTAGAGATCTTATTTTTTGTTGACATTTCTTTGATGGAGAGCCCTATGTTATCATTTTGACAATCTTCCAAAGGATTGAGGGGATATGATTTTTACTTGTATGGGTTGGTATGGGAGTCAGTGACCTAAGAGGGTCCACATTGGATAACTCATATCAAGCCTAGAGTATTTATTTGATTTTTATGTTGCTTCACTTGTAAGTGGGTGGTTTCATGGTTTTGTTATTTGATGATGGATGACATTTACACTTGGACTATGTCTATGTGGGTTCGAGCCTTGCACTTGGATGTGGTTTTTGTCACACAAAAGTTCTAGCATGAGATGGTACATGCCTCACTTGGTGTAGTTATTTTATTGTATTTGGTATTGTGTGGAAGTTGGTTTTCCCATTTGTGATTTTAAGATTTGTGGTTAGTTGAAGGAGTGGTTCTTAGTGGGGCTTGACACCCAATGTGGCTAGCCCAGGATAACCCATTGCGAGTTTAATCAAGTGATAACTTAATTAATTAATTAGGGGGTTTGGACAGACTCACACATTAATTTAGATAATGTAGCGTCACTCATGCGCCCAAGTGCTTGTTTAGGCTTGGCACGAGTGGGAAGTCCTGGAATGGCAAGGTCAACTATCTTACCTCTACATAGTAATCTTGGAAAGTACGTTGATCTTGCATAGAGAGCATGGGGATCCATTAGCCAGTAGAGGTTACCAAGATAACCCATGATGGTGGTTAGTAGCCTAGGAAGGTTACGTTAGGGTAACTCATGGCTACCTATGTGATGACACTCCACCCTTTAACAACCTTATATGTTTGTTGTTCCTATCTTGTGGTTCATGTACCTCTGAAGGTGGATGTTGTTTCTGATGCTTTTGTCATGTTGTCTTATTGCTATGTTTCTTTGGAAGTGGAGGTTTCTATGTTGGATGTATCTTGTGTCAGATGTTTCTATTTTTCTTATATTGGATGCTACCTTATGATATTGTTGCTCATGCTATGGGGTTTTGTAATCCTTGCTTCACTTGATGGTTTTCGTTAAGGTCGATCTTGTCATCTCCTAGTACTAAGGGTGGGACTTAGGGTCCATGTGGTTGGGCGGAATGTCCTATTCACCCCATTGGGTCCCCAGCCATTGATCGAGTTGTGAAAAGATGTACTAGTGTTGGATTTTGATATGGAACTTTGTATTCATACATTCCAGATGTATTATTCTATATTATTGTGCTTGTCCCCAATTCATGTTGGGAAGTAGCATTTTATTAATGTAATCGTTGATTGATGTAAATTCATGTTATAATGTATTTTCCATGTTCATGTTATTATCTTTGATTATTGGTGTATGTCTATCTTTCATGTATTGTAATAGATGTTGATTTGTTATGTAATGCAGTCATGTAAACCCAAGGTACTTTTTTATATGTTGTACATGTATAGTTTCATTTCAAGTGTTGAATGTTAGTATTATGTACCATGTTAGTTACTTTAAAAAAATTGTGCCATAAATTTGAGATGTATTAGTTCCTTTGGGGTTGTGTGGCGGGGCGTTACACTTTGTCATTTGTATAGCACTCTTGTTGCCACAATACAATAGTGTAGGTTCATTTTGTATTTGGTGTAAATCCTCTAGTAGTCTTCTCAACTACACATTTTGGAAAGTTGTTGATGTTGCAACTTTATACTCAACCTCTATTGTAGAAAGTGAGATAGTTGGTTGTTTCTTGGAATTCCAAGAAAATATTGATGAACCAAGACTAAAAGCATAACCAAAAGTAGACTTTCAGTCATTTGTGGAGCTTTCCAAATCTAAATTTGTATAGCCAACCAACTTTCTATCCTCTAAATGCTACAATTTGAGACCATAACTCAATGTCGCTTTGAAATATCTAAGAATCCTCTTAGCTACACTCCAATATGATTTTTTAGGCTCTAACATGAACCTAGATACCAAGCTCACTAAATGTGTGATATCTGGTTGAGCACTAGTTTAGTAGATCAAACTTCTAATCAATTGTCTATATAGAGCGGGGTCCACTAGATCTAACACATCTAAGCTAGACAACTTAAGTCCAACTTCAATAGGTGTTGCAACTGGTTTTCAATTCACCTAAAAAAAATTTAGGATAACTAATGCATATTTTCTTTGAGAAACAAATATTTCACCTTTATTTCTCCATACTTCTATACCAAGAAAATAGTGCATTTATCCCAAATTTGTCATTTCAAATTTAACAATCATGGTTGCTCTAAACTCTACAAATAAATTTGAATTATTTCCAATATAGATAAGATCATCAACATAGAGAACTAAGATAAAAATAACCTTAGCTAAGCTCCTAATATAAAGATTTGAATCTAACTGACTTCTTTAAGAACATTTTTGTTATAGATATGAATCTATCCTTGAATACCATTCTCTTGTTGCTTGCTTAAGACCATACAAGACCTTCTTTAAGTTGTAAACATAATGTGCTTTAGATGATATTTAAAAACCTTTAACTTGTGAAAAATACACTTCCTCATCAATGTATCCATTCAGAAAAGAACTCTTTACATCCATTTGATAAATTGTCCAACTTTGTTGAGCTCACAAAGCCAAAAAAAATGATAGTATCCATTCGTGCTATAGGTGAAAATGTTTTAGTATAATCAATACCTTCTTGTTGAGTGTACCCCTTTTCTACTAATCTAGTCTTATGCTTATCAATGCTTCCATCCGATTTATACTTAGTTTTGTACACCCACCTTGTACCAATAATCTTCTTATTATGAGGTAGTTGAACTAAATCCCATGTGTCATTCCTTTCAATTGTTTCTATTTCACCATTCATTGCTTCAATCTACTCTTATTTTTCTTTATCTTCTTCAAATGTTTGTGCCTCAATATTTTCCATAATTTGAGTCATCAATGCATAATTCACTTTTGCTTGTGACCTTGTTGTCATTTTCTCAAAATTTGGATCTAACATAAGATTTGGTGGATGATTATTTTTTGTCCTTTGATTTTTTTGATATTGTCTTATTCTTGCATTAGATGATTTAGTTTCACTATTTTCTGTTGCCTCCTTTAGCTTCATCAATCACTATCTCTTTTCCTTTTGTTTCATTTTCTTTGGTATATTATGATGCTTCATTAAATACCACATCTCTGCTTATCACAAGATTTTTCTTAACTAGATCAAGGTATGTGCAGGATCATGATGGGCCAAAAAGTGGCAATATTATGAGTATTTGTAGGGTATGTGGCTGATGACTATTTTTTTACCCAAAATTGATGAAACAAAAAGGGTTTTTAGAGGAGATTCTCACCTTTCTACAAATATAAATTATGCATTAATTTGAATTTAATAAATAATTATTATTCATTTTCTATTAGAATTATGACTAAAGTACTGATCAATAGGCTGATTGAAAAACATCTATAACTTTCAAACAGTATCACATTTTTTGAATCTAAAACATGTATCACATTATATGCTTCACATAATATAGGATTAAAAAAAGAAAAATTAAATTTCATGAAGTTTTGACCAAGTTAAGGTGGTCAGACATACAAGTTTTTATATTTTTTAAAAGTTGTAATAAAAAATTCATAATCAATTATTTACATGGAAAAAAAATTACAAAAAAATATGCATCACATCAAGACATGAGTCCTCTAATTATATATAAAATCATATAAAAAAATATTATCATTTTTTTATGGTTAGGGTGGTCAGACAGACACCTACTTCTTATTTTTTTCCCTAAAATTTAAGTACTACTACTTTCAAATTTCAAATTTTCACCAATTAGATTTAATTTATTTTTAAATAAACCTAGTATTTTAGAAACTACATTCAATTTTCTACAAATTCTATTCTTACATATTTTTGAAATAATATAGATAACTTATTCAAATTTTTACGTCAAGTTGCCTAACACTATTTTTTCTGAATTTTTTGCCACTTAAGGGCCTGTTTTTTCCATGATGATCCTGCACATATCCATCATATAATTTGTATGCTTTATTTTTAGATTAATAAAAAATAAAAATGCATTTTAGGAATTTATAATCTAGGTTAGATCTTTTCTCTTTTGGTATGTACGCATAAGAAACACAACCAAATACTCTCAAGTGATCAACACTTGGCTTTATCCTAGACAATGCTTGTCATGAGTCATTCGTTTAATTTCTTTTGTAGGAATTATATTTATAAGATACACAATTGTTCATATGGATTATGCCCAATAGCTTTTATCTAAATTCTTCACTTTCATCATGCTCCTTGCCATTTCAACCATTGTCCTATTCTTCCTTCCAACAACTCCATTTTGTTGTGGAGTGTAGAAAGTAGTGAATTCTCTCTTGATTCCATGATTTTTGGAAATATCTAAAAAATGATTTGATTTGTACTCACCTTCATTGTCTTACCTTATCACTTTGATGTACTTACCACTTTTATTTTCAACCAACTTCTTGAATTCTACAAATTTTTCAAACACTTTTGATTTTGTAGCGAAATAATATACCCAAGTTTTTCTTGAGAAATCATCAATGAGGTTAGAAAATACTTAGATTTATTCAAATAAAGTGTTTTCATAGGACTACATGAATCAATATGGATTATCTCAAGATGATGCTTAGCTCTGCTAGATTTTCAATTTCAAATCTAACCCTATGTTGTTTTCCAATAACACATTCTTCACAAACTTATTTTGCATTTTCAATGAAAGGTATAACTTCAACCATTTTTAGTCTCTTAAGTAAAATTAACCCACTAAAATTGATGTGGCCATATCTTCGATGCCAAATTTTACTTTCATTCATTTCACTAGACCTCAATGTTTGGTTTCCATGAGTGAAATGAAGAGGAAACAACTTGTCACTTGTAATATTTTCTCTTGCAACAACCACATTCCTTTTTAACTTGTCTCTTATTATGCACTCATTCTCATCAAAATTCACTTGATAATTTTGTTCTAGCATATGTCCAATGTACAATAAATTCTCTTTTAGTGTTGGAACCAATAGTGTTTCATTTATATGCTTAACTTCACCATATTCTATTGTAATTGAAATTGTACCTTTACCTTTGCTTCCATGAGATTGATTATCTCCTAGTACTATTGTACTTTTTTTTTTTCATCAGAATTGATAAATAAATGATAATTAGATGTCATATGTGAAGAGTGTCTAGAATCAATATAACATACATTATTTTCACTAGCATTTGCACTAAAGCAAGAAATAAAAAAAATTGTTTATTTTCAACAATACTATGAGCATTTATTTTTCTTGTTTCACCTTGTTTACTCCAACATTTTGATGGATAGTGTCCAAACTTATTACAATGAAAGCATTGGAAATTCTTTTTATCATAGTCTCCCAAATTATTTCTACCTCTTTCTCTTCTAGTACCTTTGAAGTTGCTACTTCTTCCAATGAAATTATTACCTCTTCATCTAAAATCATTGGATTCAGCTTTATTCTAATTTCTGAAGAATGTGTTTCTTTTTCTTCTCATATTTTCTTTAGATGAAAATGCTTGCTATGATATTTCTTTATTATTTATCTCTCTTTCTTCAACAATTAACAAAATTCCACTTAGTTCATCTATTTGCATACTTATAGTAAGATCCTTAGAAACCTTAACTATAAAAACCACACCACCAAATTTAAAAATCAAACATCTTAGAATGTTTTCAATGACATTCTTGTCATCTACATCTTACCCTAAAATATTCATTTGGATTTTAACACCTTCTACCTTTGTTAGAAAATAATTCACATATTCACTAGTAGTCATTTTTACATTTTCAAAAAATTTCCTCATTGTCTATAATTTTTAGTTTGTGCACCTTGATATGCATTATTCAATGTTTTCCATGGTTTTTGAGAATGACTAGTACAACTTATCCTAGGAAAAATTGCTTGATTATTTGCACCTTGAATCAGAAACATAACCTAATTTTATTTTTATATTTTCTCTATACTCCCTTTTCTGTTGATCATTTAATGCATTAAATGCATTTATATCTACTAATTCTACATAAATACATTGAACAATATCCCACAAATCTTTGGATTTGAGTAGGGTTTGCATTCTAGTACACCAATATGTAAAATTGTATCCTTCAAAGATGGGAATTAACATGTTTGACATTATATTTCCTGCCTTATTTGCAATAAAAAGGATGTGAAAATAGAAAAAAAATCAACTCAAGTTCTAGAGAGATCTTTTCAAATAGACACTCCCCATTTGTCCCTTCTAATGGGACCCACAAGCAAAAATAATTTTATACTATATTAAATTTTTGAGATTAAGTGTCGGTTGGACAATACACTTAGTTACACAATATTCACTTTACAAAAGGAGAAATTTTTAAAAAAGTTTGATCTTTTTACCCTTTACTTTCAAAATAAAATGTAACAAGTTTATATATATATTATATATATAAAGAGTGAAAATACTTTCACCTAAACTTAAAAAAAGTCTTATTTCTCTTTAAAACATTAATAAGTAACTTTTAAAATAATTTAATACTGAAAATACATTAAAATAAAGCCTTGCGTGGAATTTAATTTCACACAAAAAATTTCCTTTTATGGTTGCACTTTAGTTGCACTCCTTCTATGGCTCTTCTTGGGTGGCTTCCTTGCTAAACAATAATGGCTGACACCAAAAAGATTCTTCTGCAAACACTACATGGAAGTTTCTCTCCTTGGATCTTGCTAGATCAACATTGGGATAGGAGGCTCTTTTTTAATTTCCTACAAAACAAAAAAAAAGTAATAAAACCTACGATGGTGTATGAATATGCAACAGTCTTTTTTAGCAATCTCCTTTTTTGGATGTACAACATACTTTAAACAAGTCAATACCTTATCTTCTTCGACAACTACAACTTCAAATACGAAAGGCTCTAGATCTACAACTTGGGTGATGTTTGTGGCAATCTATAGTATACTCTATTACCACCTTCCTTTCTTCTCCTTCATGCTTGGCTAAGCAAACTATGATAGATCTTGATCTTATATCAACTTGGCTCCTGCTTTGTTGGCTCTAATACTAGATGAAGGAAAAATAATACAATAATAGAAATCTACTAATTACAACACAAGAAATTACACAAAATCCTCAAATTACCTTAATGAAATAAGAGGTAGGACATCTATTATATAGAGATCCAAAAACAAGGTTACATTATGGCATGCAAACATATTCACAAATAACTCAACTACAATATTTACAATGCACAATAACATTATTTATGATAGACATTGTTTACTATGTAAAAGAGGGCTTGAGCTCCTGTATTAGGTAGAAAAAAATAATTTTTGGATGGTATCCATAAAAAAAGAAAGGCTGCTCCAATGGACATTATTGTTTTCAACAATTACTACAAAGATTTGTGTTGCATTAATTTGTAGTGGCCACAATGGGAAATAGAAATAAATTTATGTGCTTATAATGTACCTTATAGGTTTAGGGATGGTAGGTAGGATTAAATTTAGTTTAAGCTTCTCATGTATAATAAGTTAAATGTTGTGCCAACTCTAGAAAGCAACACTTGAAAATGTTAGAAATAATCTATGGTAGGTCCTAGAAAAATGAGCAGTTCTTTTTATTTCCTTTGGAGCATCTGCAAGTTATCCTTTATTTAGTGACTTGACAATACAAAAGTCACATCATCATTGTTGGATTTGGAAGGATTACAAAATTTCTAACCAAAATCTAGGTGAGGAAAAAACAATAGTGAATTGAAGCCTTGACTAAAGGATGAAGATTCAACATTTCCCTTAAGCCAATCCTTAGTATTACTTTTCTTAAAAATGCATTGGTCTTGTTTTTTGGCTATTTAGGGAAAAGGGGAGAGAAAGAGATAACCGATTATTCTCCTTTCTAATCTGCTAACAACATTTGGTTTTGTAGTGATAAAATAGTAGCATGTAGCATTATCTTCTACAACAATAATTTGCATCTAGGATTTTGTGGTATGTTCTACAACAATAATCTACATGCAAGAATTTGAATTACCACAATAAAACAACTACATGTAGCATTTTTTTCTACAATAATAATCTATGTGTAGCTTTTCATTTTCTATAGTAATTAAATATTAAGTCTTGTTTGTCTCTCATGGTCTTCATAATCACATAACATGTGTTTACTGAGTGATTTGAGAATTGGCTGCAAGGACAAGGATGTCAATAATTTTTTAGTTGGAGTCTAGTTTGTGAATGCACACACAAACTCCATAGAATTGTAGTTAACATGTTGTAACAAATTTGTGAGTATATACCCTGCCTATGTATACTCACAAAAGAAAATACTCAAGTGAAAGTCTAATGTGCTTGCACTCAAACAGATTGTATCAAGGTGATTGATACTGGATTCTAAAATTTAGATAGCTAATAACTTGAAAATATTCAAAATCCATTTTTGCACCAAAGAAACACCAACACATGAATATATGGAAAAAATTTCTTTCCCTCTAAAATTAGCATCATTGTAGTTTTGAGCAAGAAATTTTATTTTTTATAAACAAAAACCCCCCAATTAGGAGCAAAGCTGACTACCCCTAGCCTCTATGGAACCAAAAATGGGTTTCATAAATTTTCTCTATTACCATCTTCTAAAAAAGTCTTTCAATTTCAAATGCAAGTGATAGAAAGAATCAAGGTTGCCATCATCAATTTACATATTTTATAGGACAACATTCTCCTTTATCAGTGTTGATGATAGAAAAGTATTAGTATATCATCAAAGAGGCCTTAGGTCACTGCTAAATTTGATAGATAGTCTTGCTATCAAACAAGATTGCAAATCATAATCATAATCTATATTTGTTATTTTTGATGCAACAAGTTAAGGGCAAGCAATTGAAATTTCATTCAAATTATGTTTGAGGAATAGGTACCGTATTTTATTCATCATATTGTAATAAGTTACTAGACATCATATTAAATGAACCTTACTAATTCTATGTAGGTGATTATAGTATATTTGAGGTTCTTATGACTATAATGATACTATGATGTGTCTATAATGTTAATTATGTCCCTATCCCAAGTGGAGATTTAAGATATAATTCCATTTAAAGTATTAATATTTTGAGACCTCTTATGTATAAATTAAATAAAATAAAGGATTATTTTTCTCTCTAACATATTTATTAATGGAAGTCATTAATTTATTTTTAAAAACAACTACTATTCAACCCATGATATTATCAAGAATAACTTAATTTGAATACACTTAACAAAAATCTAATATCACTTAACTAATCACTTAACTAGCATTTAATTAATTACTTCACTATTGTCTTAATTATTTAAATTAATTATATTTTATACATTTTAGTTTTAATTTAATTTTCATTAATATTTTTATCTTTATTTCAATATCTTATTTTTATTATTTTAATCATTATTTAATAAATGAATTAACTCAAAAATAGCTTTCTTTAATTAAGTATTACCAAATAATTATACTTCATAGCTTCCTCTAATAAATTTTTTTGAGATTTTAAATGAAATAATCTTAAATTTCTTCATATATATTTACTAAATGATGCTCTTATGATTATATTCAAATAATTAATCTCTCCCATTATATTTATTTTAGGGAAAACTTTTTATTATTATATTGAAATCTACCTCAATTTCAACAATATAATGCCCTTTTACTCACCCCCTATCCATAAGGCCTTGCGTCCATTCTTTCAACCCTATGAAGGAACCTATTGATGCAATTCCTATTTGGGTAAGATTGGTCTATCTTCCTTTATAGTTCTAGTGCTCATCTGCTTATGAGGGCATTGATAATGCCCTTGGTGGGTTTGTAAAAGTGGATTAGGCCTCCAAGAATTTTACACATACCTCCTTTGCTTAGATTTTGTTGGAGGTAGATTTGTCTTAGGCTTTACCTAGTGAGGTGGTGCTTGAGGTTAATGGATCTCATCCTATTTCTTCCTATACTTGGTGGAAGAATGCTCTTTGAGAACATCTAATTGTATACCATGATGCAGAATCTTCTTTTGGTAGTGAGGTTTCTAATCCTCTTCTTTCTGTTCAAACAAATAATCTTGTTGTTAATGGTGTTGTTTCTCTAGTGGATTCTATTCTACTAGTTCAAAACAAGGTTGTTCCATCTATTGTGTGTGTTTCCTCCATTGAGGCCCCTATCTCTCCAATTCTTATTATTGATGGTTGTGTTTCTCTAGTAGCTTCTGCAACACTGGTTCAAAACTTGGTTCTTCTCTTTGAGGTGTGCATTTCCTCCCCTGATGCCTCTCCTAATAAGGATGTTTGTAATCTTCTTTCTTGGATAGTTGTGCAATGGAAGAATAAATTTACTTCTAAAAATGCCTCTATTGACATGACATTGGAGGAAAAGTTGTTGGTTTCGAGCTATTGAGCTTAAATGAATTCTCTCTAGTTGTTTGTCTCTATTTTATTTTCTACTAGTGGCTTTGTTCTTGCTACTAGTATATTTGATGTTATTGTTCTTGTCTTGTTGTTCCTGACTGGTTGTTGTGTTTGGCTAGGATTTTTATTGGGTTATTCTTCATAGCCATAAGCTTTGTATGGGATCAAATCCCTTCCTTCCTTATCTAATCAAAAACATAATGCCCTTGTAATGGTATCAATTTGAAGTTGATTTTAATTGATTTCAAGATCTAGTTTTCATATTAACTTATGAAACTTTCATGAGGTATATATTAGTTGTACACTAATTGTACTTTACTATTGTTGGTATTTTTTAAACATCAATATCATTATTTCCTATGATATTGATGTTGATTTTTGTTCTATATTTTATGATAAACTACATGTAAAGTGCTTCCCTTCCTATTGTCTAGGTTAGATTTTGAGTTTTCATAGTATCTAATTATTTGTTGTGCTAAATGATAATATATGTGTTCTCAAGCCCTCGATCCTTTTAACTTTTCCATTAAAAAATAACTTTAAAAGTTAAGGATTTAATGTAAATGTGTGATGATCCAGTATTTCTTCTAGTAAAGAGTCTTGGTAGACAAACTTGTTCATATTTTTTCTTTTTAATTTTTAGTGTTCACAATCAATACCTTAGTTTTATATAATACTATGGGTATGTGCAGGGTCATCATGGAAAAAAAATCCATTAAGTGGCAAAAAATTTAGAAAAATCAAAGTTAGGCAACTTGACGTAAAAATTTGAAGAAGTTATCTATATTGTTTCAAAAATATGTAAGAATATATTTTTTTATCAAATTGAATGTAGTTTCTAAACTACTAAGTTTTTTTTTTTTTAAAGAAATTTATTTGGTAAAAAATTTAAATTTCAATGCAGTAGTACTTAAATTTCAGGGAAAAAATAAGTAGGTGTCTATCTAACCACCCTAACGACAATAAAATGATAATAATTTTTTATAAGATTTTAGACATAATTAGATGACATGTCCTGATATGATGCATATTTTTTTGTAATTTTTTCCCAAGTAAATAATTAATTATGATTTTTTATTAAAACTTTTTAAAAATATAAGAAATTGTGTCTGACCACCTTAACTTGGTCAAAACTTCATGAAATTCATTTTTTCTTTTCTTAATCCTATCGTATGTGAAGAATAGAATGTGATGCATGTTTCAAATTCAAAAAGTGTGATACTGTTTGAAAGTTATAGATTTTTTTAAATCAACCTATGAATCAAGAATTTAGTCGTAATTCAAATAGAAAATGAATAATAATTTCTTATTAAATTCAAAGTAAAGCATAATTTCTATTGGTGGAAAGCTGAGAATCTTCTTTAAAAACCCTTTTCATTTCATCAATTTTGGGTTAAAAAAAGACGTCATCCACATACCCTACACATACCCATCATATTGCCACTTTTTGGCCCATCATGATCCTACACATACCCATATATTGAATTTTTCTACATAATATAGTCTTCAAATTTCTATCTTCTTCAATATATTATTATTGACTTCTACAGTGTTGAACCACTACTAGATATTGACCATTCTTTTATGTGACACTTATTTAATCCTCATTTTTCTTGTAAATCAAAGTTTATAGTATTTACCCCTCATAATTTTGAGGTTTTAATACTATAATGACACACATATTAACATTGGTACTGATTTTTATTACAGCCATAACTAATAGACATTCATTGTTCCATCACAAAGCTCCAAAGTTCTCCAAAATAATAATCATTATTGTATTTTCACTGAAAAATATTTTTTAGTTTTTCATTTATAATTTTTTAATAAAAATTCTTTAATAACAATATTCATGTATAATCGTTTGTTACTCATTCAATATGATGTCATTTGTTTAGAATTGCAATAGATTTTCTTTTCTTATTCTTCTAGTATAATATTTTGATTGACAATATTATTCACTTCAAAGTATCTATAATCACTTCAGAGTCTCTATAATTGATTGCTCTTAATATTGGCATCTAATATAATTCTCTCATTTGTTCCATAATGTTGTTTATAGCGATTATTGTGTTGTAGTCTTCACTACAATAATTATTATAGTGATGATTGTGTTGCTTTCACTACAATAATTATATCTCAATATATCCTCTTAGTAATATTAGAGAATATCATGTACATTAAAAAGTAAAATAATATTTCAAACTTTATTTTGTTAGTCTTGAATACAAGTATAATATTATGATATTGTTATTAGAATTTGATCATATAATTTTTCTAGTCAAACTCATTGATCCATATTTCTTTATAGTAATATTATAGAACTTTAAATTGTCGCTAGTATATACTAGGTTTGAAACCTATGGAGAAGCTCTTCAATTTGTACATTCCTTTTTATAGCCAACAAACATAACTCAAATATTGAAATTTTGATTATGCATCCAATGGTTATGTGTGATTATTGACTATTAATGCCTACTCATAGAAAAAATGTGCTCATGTATAAATTATCTCCAAACTTGAGACTTTGTGAGAAAGCATATTGGAATGGTTAGTATATACACCTAAAATTGGTCAAGATAATCAATTCATTAAATACCATCTATTTAATTAATGACCCCTTTAATTCAGCTACTTATAAATAAATTCCAAATTTATTTATATAGTTCACACTTCTAATTCTTCAATCTAAAATCACTGTAATGCCCGTCGTGCAAACCCCAGAGAACACACACATAGCAAATAATTTTTTTTTTAAACAATTAAATTAAACATGTAATAACACTTAACCATAATCACATAGCACATTACATAACATTAACACACTTAGTTCTCTGGGGCACGCGAGGATACATCGCAACAACTAAACTAAAATAACGATAAAGATTACAACAATATTATTTATAATAAAATAACCATGAATAAGGATATATCCAAAACCATGATGCGAGAATAATAAACATCACATAATACATCCATAATAAATAACTTAATAAAGATACAAATGATCCTAACTATTACATCATCGTTTTAATGTTACATTACAATCTCTTGATAATTGAATTACATTGAATTTCCCAACATGGGGATTGATACAAGAATAAAGAAATATGAAATACAAGTGTATACTGGTACAACTCCACTGCGGAATGCTGAGAAGACAAGATGCTGATGGGGAACCCAACGGGTGTAGAGCACATTCCACCCAACCATGTGAATTACAAGTAACTCACCCCCCATGCTCAGAGGTGACAAGGAAGAGAACTTGACCATGAATGTCAACTGACTCAACAACAACATAACACTAACAAATACCCCACAAGACATACAATGAACAACCATCAATGTTCACAAATCACATGACAAGTTAAAACTATGAAACTCATCACAACTAAACAAGGTATCACAATTTATACAAGTAACCAAATAGTAATCATAAACTAAAAACCACCAGAATCATAAACAATCATAAAGATTACAATATCCAGAGGTGACAAGAAACAAGAACAAGGGTGTCAAGTGGAGAGTGTCATCACATAGCTCTCATGGGATTCTCCTGGCCCTTCCTCCAACTGAGGTGCTGACACCCATCTATGGATCTCCTGGCCCTTCCTCCTAACTGAGGCGCCAACACCATAGGGTAGCTAATGTGGAGCCGATAATCTCTCATGAAGATGAGACTACGACTATGCCGACCACGGCCTTCTCAATCTATCACTAGTCTATGGTAGCCCTAATGCATAGACGAGAAAAATAGTTTTAATTATCTTGTGTGTTTTACTACCCAACCCCCTAGATTCTATTGTTTAGGTTATCACTTGTTTAACTACTCTTTCGTGAGTTATCTTGAGCCCTTCCTCATCCTGAGGCACTGGCGCCCACGAAGAGCCACTCTCCCTATCACCCCTAACATATCCCAAACTGGCAAGGGTTGAACTAACATCAATAAAGCATAAACCAAATCTAAACACACGAGGAATTAACCCTCTTGTGAATTACTCATAATCAAAAGTCTTACAAAACTGTTCAACCCTTCCAAACATAAAACCAATAATGCTCAAAAGCATAATCAAGAGGAGAATAACACTCTAAATGACAAGCCTCTGGAACAAGGTTTTCACAATTTGGCAACAGGGTTCCGACATTACGAGCGAAATTTACAACCATAAAGAAAGGAAAACAATAACAAGACCACATGATTTCGTAGTTAAAGGAAAACGACTCACTCGATTACATAATCAAAATCACAAATTAACTCAATTTCATAAAACATTCCTATTACATCCAGAGTACTAAAAATAATCCAAGGTTTAATTATATTTAAAAAAATAATCCCCATTACATCTCGTACAATAGTAATTTCCACAATAACAAATTAAAGCAAATTCCAGTTTAAATTATTTGTTGAACCCATAAAATAATACCCTATATTTATATAACAACACTAATTAACCTTTTAAAATTAAAACACAAAATTTACATTTTAAACTATAATTATACTAAATAAAATAATTATAATTTCATTTTAAATAAAATAAATTCTAAACTTGCAAAATATCTTGACTTATAAATGCAATTTATTGCATATATATATAATATATTATATATATATAATATATATATAATATATTATATATATATATATAAACATAAAATATATATCTATTGACATTTTTCTTTCATATAATTCTCAAATTTTACATATAAACAAAAATGAATATAATTATACTCAAATTATGAATATACACTATATATATATAACAATTTAACAACTATATAAGAACTTATTAATAAAATTATATAAAAACAAATATTTAAAAGTATATTAATAAAAATTTACATGTTTAAAAATAAAAACCAAATTTCAAATAATAATAAAAAGAAAAATAAAAAAAAAACAAGTCCCATCCATAGGACCACTGGCGCCAGTCCTACGGACTACACGCGGTAGTCCGTATGACTGCTGTGTCAGCAGTCCACGAACTGCTGCGCCGTCTGTAGCCTGGCGTAGGGGTAGGGAAGGGGTACAGCTCATGCCGTCCCTCTCCTCTCCAATACAATTAATTAATTTATATATATTTTTTTAAAAATTTTGCATATAAATTTTATTTTATTTTAAATTTATTTTTATAAAATGAAAATCCGTCCTTCATCAGGTATGGGCACCGACAGCAGTTCGGCCATGAATTCCTTTTTTCAACTCAGATTTTTTTAATATCTAAGATTAAGAATATATATATATTTAAATACAGAAACACTATTTTTGAGTAAACATAGTAAATGCACATTGAAGATGAATAAATATATTTGATTAAAGAATATTTCAAATCCAAAACCCCAAATCTATTATTTTCAACAAAGAAATCATTTTCCCTAAAATCCTATTTTTGTTAAGTTGAATATTTATGATGATAAGGTTTTCTTTTGTTTTTGACAAATTGGAAAACAGTTCAATACTATATATTTTCTTCCTTTTTCAAAAAGTTCAGGTCTAATATCTTTCACTAAATTTCCAATTCAAACAACAGTTTTCTTTGTTCACACAATTAATATTTAATAAATTTTGTTTTGTGTTTCTCTGAAGCAAAGATGAAAAAGAAAGTACTAGAAGGAAAATATAAGTGGAACCTGGTGTCCAACGCTTATTTGAGAATCTGAAGATGCCTGCTTGATTCTGATGACGTCGAAGAGCTCCTTGTTCGTGCTTCCAAATCCCCTCTGCAGAATTTTTCCCTCGAACTCGAATCCGATTCTTTGTTCAGAAAGCTCTCCAGATAATCACCAGAAACATATTGAAAAACCCCTACTATAACTCTCCTCAAAAATACCACAAAAGATTCCAATCTCCTTTCTACAATTTCAAAATACAAAACCAATATCTTGTGCAGCTTCTATAACAATAATCCTTTGTGTGTGTAAGAATACTCTCAAAATTCATAATTAAATAAAATATATTCTCCAATTCTTCCAAAAACTCTAAAAATAAAAAATAAAAGAAAATAATTCTTTAAAAGCAAGCTTTTTAATTAGATCTGTATTCTAATTCGTTCTTACAACTTTTTCATTCTTTTATTTGTTTTATTGTTTTAATTTCTATTTTTGCAACTTTACTTGCACATCACATTACTTATTTAATTTAAATAAATTATTCTAATAATTATCCTCCACAAGATAATTGATTAAAATAGTTAAAACACATTTAATATTTAATTATCATTTAATTGAAATATATGACTTTCAAAAATAATTAAATCATTTAAATATTTAAATAGAATTTAATCTAACATTAAAATAAATAATTATTTCAATCACTTAAATAAAATAAATCATAACTTATAAAATTCCACCTTAAATAAAATACGACAAAACACATAACACAAAACGTAAATGACGGAAATTACACAAAAATGAACAATACCAAACAAACAAGACGATCTGACATCATGGGATAGGATGACTTCATCATCACCTCTGTTTCAACATTTAACCGTTGGGCTATAGGTGCTCACCCTGTCCTGCCGAAGCAGGTGGAATCGAGACTTGTACCTGCAAATCCTGCATACAAACGAAGTCGTGTACATGTGCATACATATATATATATATATATATATATATATATATATATATATATATATATATATAATCAAAGCATTAAATTAAAGCACTGCATTGTGAGAAGGAATCACAACATAATAGGGCACTCACGAACGAGTGATGCTATGTTGTCCTTCATCACACCTATTCTAACAATTATAATATAACCAATAAATTAACATTTCTAAATAACAATCATCTCATAACATATTAAATTAAATCACTGCATCATATCATAATTCTAAAAATCAACTACTATAACCAACCATAATGTCATGAATTAATCATGTCCATTAAAGGAATAACAACATCATCAAACATCTAACCAACCAAATCAAACAATAATAGTATCACATAGTATCAACCAGAGCATAGAGAATAATAAGTCTAATCAGTATGAGGGGTATTACATCCTCCCCCCTAGGACATGGCTTACTCCTGGAAGCCATTAAATAAAAGAATAAAAAATTAAGATTCTCAAATAAAGGAGACATCCTCCCATGACACCAAGATCACAACATTTAGGACACCATCGAACCCTTTCGAGCTCACTCACAAGCTCCTAAGCTAGTAGCTCATTCTCTACTGGAAGCCTCTACACCTACATCCTAGTACCCAGCTTGGCGATCGTCGACAATGGAGAACACTCGGTGAGATCTACCCGCATCTCCCACCGTCGGCTCAGAAGCGGCAGGTCTCTGATTAAATCCAGAAGTGCTCTTTTGTGGACACAATCTAGCGATATGCCCTTGCTGCCCACATGAGTAGCAACCAGTACCTCGGCCAAATCCTCTACCCTCGGATGGAGCATTGGATTGTTGAAAGCTTCCTCAACTTGGCGCTGACTAAAAACTAGGTGCAGGCTATGCAAAATGTTCCTGTCAAACTTGGTGCCTGATCCTGTTTCGATCCCTACGAAACTATGAATTTCCACCCTACTGAGATTGAAAGTTTTCATGCTTAGGCTGCGACTGCTGTTGCTATTGATGTTGCTAACCCCCTTTAGAAGGTGGATTCCTATTCCTGGAAGATCCTGCTCCTTGAGACTGACCTCCATGAGTAACATAACCAGGTGTAGGGGCACTACCAATCTGCACTCCAATGTGACCACCCAAGGCCATAGCCAGATTTTCCTCCACCAAGCGGGCTTTCTCAACTGCCATTTCCATCCTATTTCGGCTCGAAGACTCGCACGCCACCACTAATGTCGACATTTAAGCCCCGAACAAAATGCTGCACTAACATGCCTTCATCATGGCTAATCCCTGCATACTGCTTCAACTCATAGAAGCATCGCTCGTACTCCTCCACTGACATAGATAACTGTTTGAGATCATGAAACTTGTCTGCCCTGCACTGCCTCCAATGGTCTGAAAGGAAGCGAGCCTTAAACCTATCTAGGAACAACTCCCAAGTGACCACACTAATATCAAGATGCAACTTATGTTCCTCAAGGTGCCACCAAGTAGATGAGAAGCCTCGCAGGTGCATAACTGCGCACCGAGCCTTGGTATTGCTACCATAAGGGTGCATAGCGAAGCAATGATCTAAGTCAATTAACCAGGTCTCAGCCTCTAGACCTCCTCTAGAACCATCAAAAGTGGGAGGGTGTGCCCTCATCAGATCTCTCATATGGCCTGCTATGACCACATCCTGAACCACATCTGTATCCCTATGCCTTGGAGACCTCTCTCTCTCTCTCTCCACCTGGTGTACCTCATCTGGCCTGGGTCCCAATCGGTGAAGAATCTCTCCAAGTATGTGCTGTAACTGACCGTCTAGACCAGGCTGTGCTGGATTCTGGCCACCTGATGGAATGCTGTGAAGACTCTGTTGTTCTTCATGCTCAGAGCCATGTGAACTAGGAACTGAGGGGCTTCACCAGTTGGCTCTATGACCGAAACCATGACCTCTTGCACGGCCACGTCCTCTACCACGAGGCATAATTTTGCGCAACAAGATAAAGTACAAAATGAGCTCAAGAGTTGCACATATGGTAACCTAATGGACTACACTACCCAAAGACCCTAGCGTTTGCAAACCTGGCTCTAATACCAAGTTGTAACGCCCGTCGTGCAAACCCCAGAGAACACACACATAGCAAATATTTTTTTTTTATACAATTAAATTAAACATGTAATAACACTTAACCATAATCACATAGCACATTACATAACATTAACACACTTAGTTCTCTGGGGCACGCGAGGATACAACGCAACAACTAAATGAAAATAACGATAAAGATTACAACAATATTATTTATAATAAAATAACCATGAATAAGGATATATCCAAAACCATGATGCGAGAATAATAAACATCACATAATACATCCATAATAAATAACTTAATAAAGATACAAATGATCCTAACTATTACATCATCATTTTAATGTTACATTACAATCTCTTGATAATTGAATTACATTGAATTTCCCAACATGGGGACTGATACAAGAATAAAGAAATATGAAATACAAGTGTATAGTGGTACAACTCCACTGCAGAATGCCGAGAAGACAAGATGCTGAAGGGGAACCCAATGGGTGTAGAGCATGTTCCACCCAACCATGTGAATTACAAGTAACTCACCCCCCGTGCTCAGAGGTGATGAGGAAGAGAACCCAACCATGAATGTCAACCGACTCAACAACAACATAACACTAACAAATACCCCACAAGGCATACAATGAACAACCATCAATGTTCACAAATCACATGACAAGTTAAGACTATGAAACTCATCACAACTAAACAAGGTATCACAATTTATACAAGTAACCAAATAGCAATCATAAACTGAAAACCACTAGAATCATAAACAATCATAAAGATTACAATATCCAGAGGTGACAAGAAACAAGAACAAGGGTGTCAAGTGGAGAGTGTCATCGCATAGCTATCATGGGATTGTCTTGGCCCTTCATCCAACTGAGGTGCCGACACCCATCTATGGATCTCCTAGCCCTTCCTCCTAACTGAGGTGCCAGCACCATAGGGTAGCTAATGTGGAGCCGATAATCTCTCATGAAGATGAGACTACGACTATGCCAACCACGACCTTCTCAATCTATCACTAGTCTATGGTAGCCCTAATGCATAGATGAGGAAACCAGTTTTAATTATCTTGTGTGTTTTACTACCCAACCCCCTAGATTCTATTGTTTAGGTTATCACTTGTTTAACTACTCTTTCATGGGTTATCCTGAGCCCTTCCTCATCCTGAGGTGTCGACGCCCACGAAGAGCCACTCTCCCTATCACCCCTAACATATCCCAAACTAGCAAGGGTTGAACTAACATCAATAAAGCATAAACCAAATCTAAACACACGAGGCATTAACCCTCTCGCGAATTACTCATAATCAAAAGTTTTGCAAAATTGTTCAACCCTTCCAAACATAAAACCAATAACCCTCAAAAGCATAATCAAGAGGAGAATAACACTCTAAATGACAAGCCTCTGGAACAAGGTTTTCACAATTTGGCAACAGGGTTCCCACATTACGAGTGAAATTCACAACCATAAAGAAAGGAAAACAATAACAAGACCGCATGATTTCGTAGTTAAAGGAAAACGACTCACTCGATTACATAATCAAAATCACAAATTAACTCAATTTCATAAAACATTCCTATTACATCCAAAGTGCGAAAAATAATCCAAGGTTTAATTATATTTAAAAAAATAATCCCCATTACATCTCGTACAATAGTAATTTCCACAATAACAAATTAAAGAAAATACCAGTTTAAATTATTTGTTCAACCCATAAAATAATACCCTATATTTATATAACAACACTAATTAACCTTTTAAAATTAAAACACAAATTTACATTTTAAAGTATAATTATACTAAATAAAATAATTCTAATTTCATTTTAAATAAAATAAATTCTAAACTTGCAAAATATCTTGACTTATAAATACAATTTATTGCATATATAATATATATATATAAACATAAAATATATATCTATTGACATTTTTCTTTCATATAATTCTCAAATTTTATAAATAAACAAAAATGAATATAATTATACTCAAATTATGAATATACACTATATATATATATAACAATTTAACAACTATATAAGAATTTATTAATAAAATTATATAAAAACAAATATTTAAACGTATATTAATAAAAATATACATGTTTAAAAATAAAAACCAAATTTCAAATAATAATAAAAAGAATTTTTTTAAAAAAACAAGTCCTATCCATAGGACCGCTGGCGCCAGTCCTACGAACTACGCGCAATAGTCCGTATGACTGCTGCGCATAGCAGTCCTACAGACTGTTGTGCCATCCATAGCCTGGTGCAGGGGCAGGGAAGGGGTACGGCTCGTGTCGTCCCTCTCCTCTCCAATACAATTAATTAATTTATATATATATTTTTTAAAATTTCACATATAAATTTTATTTTATTTTTAATTTATTTTTATAAAATGAAAATTTGTCCTTCATTAGGTACGGGCGCCGACAACAGTTCGGCCATGAATTCCTTTTTTCAACTCACAAATTTTTTTAATATTTAAGATTAAGAATATATATATATATATATATATATATATATATATATATATATATATATATATATATATATATATATATATATATATATATATATATATATATATATATATATATATATATATTTAAATACAGAAACTGTTTTTTTGAGTAAACACATAGAAAATGCACATTGAAGATGAATAAATATATTTGATTAAAGAATATTTCAAATCCAAAACCCCAAATCTATTATTTTCAACAAAGAAATCATTTTCCCTAAAATCCTATTTTTGTTAAGTTGAATATTTCTGATGATAAGGTTTTCTTTTGTTTTTGACAAATTGGAAAACCGTTCAATACTATATATTTTCTTCTTGTTTCAAAAAGTTCAGGTCTAATATTTTTCACTAAATTTCCAACTCAAACAACATTTTTCTTTGTTCACACAATTAATATTTAATAAATTTTGTTTTGTGTTTCTCTGAAGCAAAGATGAAAAAGAAAGTACTAGAAGGAAAATATAAGTGGAACCTAGTGTCCAATGCTTATTCGAGAATCTGAAGATGCTTGCTCGATTCTAATGACCTCAAAGAGCTCCTTGTTTGTGCTTCCAAATCCCCTCTGCAGAATTTTTCCCTCGAACTCGAATCCGATTCTTTGTTCAGAAAGCTCTCCAGACAATCACCAGAAACAGATTGAAAAACCCCTACTATAACTCTCCTCAAAAATACCACAAAAGATTCCAATCTCCTTTCTACAATTTCAAAATACAAAACCAATATCTTGTGCAACTTCTATAACAATAATCCTCTGTGTGTGTTCTCTGGGGTTTGCATGACGGGTGTTACAATCACTTTCTTCTATTTAATTAAATAGACAAATTAACACAATTTATTTTATTTAATTAATAATCTTTTCACTAATTTAAATCCCAAATTTTAATTTAAGCACATCTCCAACTTTTCCTCTTGCCACCTCATCAAGTGTCACATTAATTTAAATATTTCTAATATTTAAATTGCATTATTTTCAACCAATTTCATATCAAAATTTGGAAACTTTGAAATTTCACACATTTTATTCTCTCATATATTTGGCATGTTTCCCTTGGTCAAGGTAACATCCTCCATGATTCTTTCTAACTTCTTCTATCTCCACCATTCATCTCTGATGTTGAAATCTTGATCATTGGTTGCTGCCACATCACAAGATGCTTTGAAAATCCTATAAACAAAACCTCTTGCTACAACATTTTACAACCCATGTTTGAGTAAACTTACTATGTAAGAATAACATTGGAGCATTTGGAACATTTAGAGTTTGAGTATAGAGCATTTAGCATTTAGTATTTAGGATTGTGTTATCAGTCTTGTTTAATATCATGGCTTAGTTTAGTATTTACATTTACATTGTCATCGTAGCTCTTATACAACATATGCATCATAGAATTTAGCATCATTATCATAGTATAATCACCATTATCATTTGCAACATCATAATCTTAGCATCATGTTGTTTGTATCTAAATCATGTATCATCTTAGACAACATCTCATTTCTTAGGTTGTCATCCAAATAGTCATTGCGCAACATACAAATCTGAGAGCACTAATGATTTAGAGGATCCTTGAGAATAGAGAATGATGGAACAATTTTAGAGATTCTACTTTTCTTTTCAATTAGATTAGTTTATGATTCAAATCTTTAATGTAATACGTTTCATTGCTTGTGTGATCTTATTTAATTTACACATAAATTGGCACCCATTGTGGGGCATAGCCCCTTTTTTATTGACATTTTCTATAAGTTGTTTTATAGATTCTTGATGTGAACTTCTTTTAGCATGACTGTGAATTCTTTTAGTGCATACAAAGCATATTCTGGTGCATACAGTCTCTATTATGACACATCCATATCATATTCTAGTGTATACAATTTTTTTTTGGGTGCATATAGGGAGTTTTATAGTGTATTTGGTCTTTATTTTAGTGCATACAATAGTTCTTATAGTACATGGAGTATTTCTTCTAGTGCATATGAATAATCTTTTAGCGCATCTATTTAATTTTGTAAAATTTCAAAATTTTGAGAGCTAAATGGTTTTTTTTGTGGTGCAGGTACTTTTATACGTAGATCAAACACAATCTTATGCAACTAATACTGATGTATGTAGGGGTTGGACTTGTTTTAATGCTTTCTTTTGATTAAATTAGGAACCTAGTTTAATTAGAAGGTTAAAGAACCCCTTGTCTTTTGTGCTTGAAGTGATAGGCCTATGCTCTCTCCTTAATTGGGTGATCAGAATGCCAAACTCACTATTCTATGCTTTTTTAACACCTTTAGAAGGCCTACCATGGTGGGAAAAAGTACTCACCCTATGGGAACAACCTAAGTGGGAACACTAAAGCTAAGTTTTCCAACCCACTATAATCAAAAGAAAATTTAGGGAAAGTTTGAAATTCAACGGTAGTGTGCAAGATAACCATCCCAAAAGCCCTTGTTCTAAAGGTTGGGAGGTCTCCTAAGGGACTTTATCTATTTACTACACCAAATGGAAACCCTTATTATGAACCTTAGTGTAGAAGCCAACCGAGTCAGTTTCTAAACACTTATATCACAATGCATGGAGAGGGAAGAATCTACCTCTAAGATACTCACCATATAACTATCAGGGATCCGTGGACAAAGGTGGAGGATTTGACCTTGGTTAGGACCTAAGAAAGGAAAAAAATGGGAACCCTCTAGGGGGTGACATGTATATGTGAGTTGACATAGTTCTAAGATGTGGGTCATTGTATTTTAAGTGACCCTTGAGAATAGAGAAGTGCTTGAATTGTCTTCTCTTGTGTTATACCTATGGAAATCAAAAGAATTAGACCATATTATTTAATACACACTCAATGTTTATTTCCTAGGTGGAAATAATTGTTTCACAATTTTCTACTATGTTTGAAGCCATAATCCAAAATTATCCATTTAAAATACCTAATTCTTATAATTCACAAAATGAATAGCAAGAAAAATTCATTGGTAAGAAGATTATATCCCTGTAAACACTGAGATTCACTAATTAAAAGTAAAATTACAAGAAAAAATTGCAAAAATATTGAATATTTCTAGATTAGTGCATCCATTCTCTCTTTTGGCGCATAAATTTCTTTTTGTCATGCACCTGTGTCATTGTCTAGCACATCCATACCATCTTATAGCACATCCATAGGATCTTTTAGTGCATGCAAATTTTGTTCGAGTGCATCCACATAATCTTTTAGTGCATCCATACCATCTTCCAGTGCATCCACAAAATATTTTAGCACATTCACCTTTTGTTCTAGTTCACCCATGACATCTTTTAACACATTCACCATCTATTCCAACACATCCACAACATCTTTTAGTTCATACACCTTCTATTCTAGTGCATCCACAACATTTGATAGCACACATGTACAATATTTTAGCGCATCCATTAAATGCAAAAATTGAGAGTTAAATTCATACCCTGTTTGATAGTTTGAACTAGAATTTAGAATATTTTCCAAAACAAAAGCATTCCTTAGTCACAACCGAGTCTTAAACTTGTTAAAAATAACTTGTAAAATAGAATTCTTCAAACTAAACCAAGATATAACATCTCAAAGTGCCTAAATCATCATACTTATCATACCTCTAATTGTTAAGCCAAGTTTTATCATTAAAATTTTTCATCCCTTCATCATGAAACAAAGTTGTATAATTAGATTAAACTTAGTCTCACTAATAGAATTAGTCATTTTATTTGACTTAGTTTTTAATCCTTGGCACTCCTCCAAACAAAGATCAAAGTTTAGTGAAAACTATAACACTTGTATGCCTATTCAAACAAGATTACAAAAGTAGAAACTCAAGGAAAAAAAAACTTGAAACTCAAAACACATTTGGCTAAACCCAAATAAAATCCATTTCATAATCTCCATAACACTGAAGGTGAGGAAATAACTACGGAAGACATCCGACATGCTTAACAAGTTCCTAAAAAATATTTTTTAAAGAAATGGGGAAAAATACTTCATAATGTTGGCTAATCAAGGTATCAAACTTTTATCTGAATTTGATGTTAACAAATTGAAATCACCCCCTATAAAGAACAAAAATGATCAACAAAACATAGATGCAGTGGTTTCCTTAACTCACCAAATGAAAAACCTCCAACAATAGATTCAAGACATGCAAAGGGGATCCTAAAAATGATACTTGATAAAAGAAAATTTCCCATATCATTTTGATGAAAATATCAACATGATTCATTTTCCCAAAGATTGTGAATTCACAAAGTATGATAAATACAATGGTAAAATAGATCCAATAGATCATGTGAGGGAATTTAGAACCATAAGCCTTGAATTTGCACATGAGGACACTTACTTGATGAGATTATTTCCATGAAGCCTAGGTAGACAATTCATGGAATGGTTCTCCAAACTTGCACCACCAATCAAAACCTTTGAAGAGTTGGCTAAAAAATTCATCACCCAATACTCTTACAACATCCAACATGAGATCACTATGAAAGACCTTTGCAACTTAAAATAGAAAAAGGGTGAAGCATTCCTTACATTTATATGAAAATGGAGAAGATTGTTAGCAATATATTCTCATCCCATACTTGAAAAAAGAAAATATGTAAATCTTTATTGAAAATATAAATGATGAGATGAGCTACAAATTGGAATTGTAATGTCCACCTACCTTCAAAAAATTGACTGAAAATGGAATCAAAATTGAAGAAGCTTTGGTCAAAAGAGGAGTCATAAAAATTTAGAATGAAAACAATCCAACAAGTTTCTCCAACAATTATAATATTAGTGATAAACCAAATTTTTGGAAAAGAAACAAAAATGCTGGTAAAAATCATGGTACAACTAAAACACAAAATGAAAAAATACTATTTAACCTAATAGTAGTTGCCACCAAAACCAATCTGAACAACAATCTAACCAACAACCAAAACAACAACTAAAATTCTAATCAAAGAAAAAATCCAAGCAACACTAAAGCTAAACCACCACCATATCAAACATCCTCAAATCGAAGAAGATTCACATCTTTGGGAAAATCATTAGAATCAACATTAAAGGAGCTTCTTCCAGCCAAGGTCATAACATTACCAAAGGCAAGAAATTGGGAACCACAAATTAAACCTTCTTAGTGGAATGATCCACATTATTGTGACTTTCACAAAGAAAAAGACATAAAACCAATGATTGCATGCAATTGAAACACTTGATACAAGAATTGATCGATAACAAGATGATATTTGTAGAAGGACCTGAAACAAACAATGATCATGGATCATTTAAGAATTCTTTACCAAATTACAAAAAAAGGGAAATCTTCTTCATCAAATACTAAAGAAAAAAATGTTTATGATTCTACCATTCATTGTGTTGAGGTAGTTTAGAATCAAACCAAGGACATCAAAATCAAGGGCCAAAGAAAAATTGTTATAGTTTAGGTTTTCCAATTTCAAGCTATGGTGGGACATTTGACCACACCTCATTCGCTATCATTTTCTAAACATGATGATGTATCAATCACCCATCCACACAATGTTTCCCTCCACATTGAGATATTAATTCACAAACAAGTCAAATGTGTTCTAATAAATGATGGATCTAGCCTAAATATTTGTACATTAAAACTTGTCTGTGCACTTGGATATTCATAACAATCTATTGATCCTAGAAGGAAAATCACTACAAAAGTCTATGATGACAAAGAGAAATCCTCCCAAGGATTAATTGTGCGACCAATTCAAGTGGGACCAACTGTCAAAGATATAATCTACCAAGTATTGGAAAAGGAGTTGACATACAACATACTCTTGGTATGTCCTTGGATTCATGACATGAAAGCAATGCCATCCACATATCACCAGCATTTGAAGTTACCATTCAATGGGAAAGAAATCACTATTACAACTAATTCTAACAACCCCCAATATTGCAACACACTCAAAACAACCCAAGATACTTTTGTACCACACAACAGGGAATATCCAGCACATAGCTCATCAAATAATGAAATAAAACTAAATTCCTTGTCAAAGTGGGTTGCAAAAAAGGACTAGTAAAAAGATAATGGTATCAGTGATTCTACTCCATCCAGTAATGCGAGTCAATAAAATTAATTGACATATCACCTTGAGGAAAAATTTTAGTCAAAACACAAAGGTGTTGATGACACTACTCCATCAAATCAATAAATCCAACTTAATTCATTATCAAATAAATTTGAGAAAAAGATCCTAGTGAAGGACGAAGGCCTAAGGAAATACCCATTTGAGCAATCTTTGTGTCTATCACAACTCTTATCTTCTCCTAAGTCATATGGAAAGCCATCCACATCAAGAAAAAAATCATCACAACCAACCATGCTCTTTGATAGCACCTTTGTAAAAGATGGAACATTATTGGATGAATTAGAAGACAAGGAGGTTTTAAAATGGTTGTACAAGGATGAAGAGGCATCACAAACATCAACTTCCAATGTGCTAACTAAACCCTATGCTAAAGTTTTTACAATCCTAGAGAAGATGGGATATGATGGAAAAGGTCATGTTGGAAAAATAAAAGAGGGTATCATAGAACCACTACAACCTAATATAATCAATTCAAAAGAAAAAACATGACTAGGATATAGAGAAGAGTCAAAAGAAGAAACCAAGCTGCAGGTTGTTGAGAGAATCCTTCAATTGAAAGATAGTTCTGAAACATATTCCAATGAGTATGAATGGGATTCCCTCTTTGAAGAGTCTTGTCATGATAAGGAAATTTATGTGGTATAAAAGTATACACCAACACTTATGGAGGGATAGAGCTCAAGTTCTAGACCACTTGAAATTATATCACAACATATTGATGACTCAAGTGAAGATGATCATACTTCGAGGGAGATAGATACTTTGGAAGAGGGTAACATTATAGGCCTTGATATTTCCATTGAACACTTTGATGACATTACAATTATGACACTCACCCCTTTTGACCTTAGCCAATCAGACAATACTTTTCCATTGGTACACCCTGAATTAATTGATTGGGACCAAACTGAGTTGCTTGATCAGCCTACCTTTCCAAACAGTCATGTTATTGTAAACTTGCTTTCCTCTGACAATCCTAAAACATGCTCCATCATTGAACCTCATAATGAAGCTTCAACCAAGGGGAGTGTCAAATCTCTTAGCTATGAAACAATAAATATTAAAAATGGATCTAATGGTGAAAAACATTCAATGTTAACATTAGTCAAGAAAAAATAAAAATAAAGAGTGCATCTAATGGTGAAAACCTCTTTGAGGCACCAAAAGATAGGAGATTTGACACTCTTCCTGAGCACTATCATGAGATATCTTCAGTGCTAATTGAACCTACTTAATCCATCAACGTTGGTATAGAGTAAATTGTCAACACTCTACATCTAGCAACATCCATGACAAAAGAAGAAAAATCAATCTTTGCTAAATTCTTTGAAGAGAGATAAGTCAACTTTGCATGGTACTATGCTAACATGATAGGAATGGATCTAGATCTTATCATGCATCATTTATCTCTACCAATTGGAGTAAATCCAATGAAGAAAAAGTTGAGGAAAATGTATCCCCATACCACCCTTTTGGTGAAAACTGCATTGAAGAAACTATTGGATGTGGGATTTATTAGCCCTATTGATTATGTTGAGTGGATATCAAAAATTGTGCTAGTTTCAAAAATTTACCATAACATTAGGATATGTACATATTTCAAAGATATCAACAAGGCTTTCCCAAAAGATGTTTTTCCTCTACTTGACATTAACATCATCATAGACTTGATAGCGAGACATGAAATGTTATCACTTTTAGATGGATTTTTAGGTTACAATCAAATAAAAATAGCACCCAAAGATCAAGATAAGACAACCTTCACATGTACTTAGGGCACTTTTTGCTAGAAGGTATGCCTTTTGGGTTGAAAAATGCTGGAGCCACAAATTAGAGAGTAATGACCACTATCTTCCATGACATGTTACACAATTTTATGGAGGATTATGTAGATGATTTATTGGAAAAATAATTCACTAGAGAGGGACATCTGGAAATTATATAGACAAAATCTTCACCATACTAGAAAAAATCAATGTTAAGTTAAATCCCATGAAATGTGTATGTGCCGTGACATTAGCTAAAATTTTAGGATATATTGTATTAGCTAAAGGCATTGAGGTGAATATTGCAAAAGTAAAAGCTATCATGAAGATGCCTCCACCTAAGAATATTAGTCAACTCAAAAGTTTATAGGGATGATTCTAGTCTATCAAGAGGTTCATCACACAACTGGCCAATAAAACTCATCCTTTCAATCATTTGTTACACAATAATGTTTCTTTCAAGTGGGATGAGAAATATGAAGTTGCTTTCAATCAACTCAAACAATATTTGATGTTGCCACCCATATAGGCATCACCAACCAAAGGAAAGCCATTATTACTCTATATTACAACTACAAAGGTATCTTTGGCCACTTTACTAGCATAGGAAGATTTTGTAGGAAAAGAAAGGGCTATTTTTTATATCAATGGGACTTTGAATGGCTATGAGATAAACTACACCTTTATTGAAAAATCTTGTTTGATAGTAGTATTTACTACTCAAAAACTAAGACATTACATGTTGATTCACACCATCAAACTCATATCCAAAATTGATCCATTGAAGTATTTACTTTGCAAAGCTACCCTGATAGGAAGATTAGCTAAGTGGGTAATGATATTGAGCAAGTTTGATATCCAATATGTGGACAAGAAATCAATCAAAGGTCAAGTCATAGCCATTCAACTATCTAAAGCACCTTTACAAGATGATCATCCCATGAACATTGAGTTTCCAGATGTTGATGTTCTTATAGTGTCAACACAATAATGGATGTTATATTTTGATGGCTCTTACACACAACATGGATCAGGTGTAGGAATCTTATTTATCATGCCTCAACGACACACTATTACAAAGTCCTATAGATTAATGTTTCATTGTACTAACAACACAACTGAGTATGAAGCATTGATCATTGGAATAAAATTTGTAGTTGAATGGAATATCATAGAGTTGCATGTCTATGGTGATTCTCAACTAGTTATAAATCATGAGAATGATGATTACTAGAAAAAAAGATGATAAATTGATATCATATAAAAGAATGGTTGATGACTCCAAAAAGTAATTTTTGGAGATAAACTTTGAGTAGATTCCAAGAGGTGAAAACAAATTTGTTGATGCTATGGCTACCATTGCCTCTCTCCTATAAATTCTTGAAAAGGAATCTTGTTATGAGTTCATGGTGGAACAATTGTTTAACCCCACATATGATAAACCCCAAATCCTAGGTAATATACCATCTAGTCAAAATTGATACTTCTATCTATGGGAAAATATACACCTATCTCAAAGACAATACCCTACCACTAGATATATCTCATAACCAAAAAAAAAACTTTATTCGACAAGCAACTCGACATACCTTGATAGCTGCTCAAAGTTACTTTATCATCAAGGTATTGATGGGAATATCCTTTGGTGTCTTGAATGTAACAAAGCTAAAACCACTTTACGTGAGGTTCATGAAGGTATCTGTGGAACACATTCAACTAGCCTAACTTTAGCTTAAAAACTCCTATTTTTGGGGTACTACTGACCAAATATGGAGGAGTCTTTTCAATACATCAAGAAGTTCCAAAAATGTCAAATCCATGGAAACTTGTTACATGCACCAATACAAGAATTGAAAACATTCACATCAACATGGCCTTTTTGTTAGTGGAGACTAGATCTTGTAGGAAAAATCCATCTGTCATCTTCCAACAGGCACAAGTTTATCATCACATCTATGAAGTAGTTTATGAAGTGGATTTAAGTTGTTCCCCTAACCACCATTACCAAAAAAAATTGCATCCTTCATCTTGAACTATATCATCTGTCAGTATGACATTCCTCAATCCATTATCACAGATAACAACATACCTTTCAAGAATCAAAACGTTCAAGAACTTTGTGAAAGGTTTCATATCCAACATCAGTTTTCTACACCATACTATCCTCAAGCAAATGGCCAAGTAGAGGCATCAAACAAAACTATCTTGAAAAAATATTAAAGAAAATTGTAAACAATGTTGGATGTGACTGGCATGTTCAACTAAACCATACTCTATGGGCTGATAGATCTAGTATCCACACCCTGATAGGAGCTACACCCTATGCTCTTATCTATGAATCAAAGGCCATTTTACTTATTGAGGTTGAGTTACCATCGCTCTGTGTGTCACTAAAGGGGATCATTTCAGATGATAATTATAGAGTGTCTAGGCTACAAGATTTGGACATTTGGATGAGCATCATTAGCATGAAATTGATCACCTAAAAGCTTATTAACAAAGGATATCTAGAAGTTCTAATCATAGAGTAAAACTAGGAACATTTTAGGTGGGTGATTTAGTCTTGAAAGTACATCCCTGTAATCAACAGGTTAAAGAAAAGAAAGGAAAATTTGAACCAAACTGGTTAGGTCCCTTTGGTGTTGTATCAGTATTTGGATCAAGATCCTATGAACTATCTATGCTAGAAGGGGATTCATTTGATGAACCACTCAATAGCCTACATCTCAAGAAGTTCTACACCTGATTCATCTAGTGTAGTGGTAAAAGTCCTAAAAAGATACAAAAAATAAAGAAAATGTCTTGAAAAAAATGGCTGCTTTGATGAAAACCTACCAAAAAATTGTCTTGGTAACAACAAAAAAATTAGAAAAATACTTGTAAAAAAAAGGTGAAAAATTAGAAAAAATAAAAAAAATCATAAAATTTAAAAAAGTGCAGTAAAAACAAGTAATGAAAACTTGGCAACAGGCGCTATTTGTGATAAGTTAGCTTTTCCATCTATTTGATCATGCCAACCATTAACTTTCACTATCATTCTAACTATCATAAGAAAGCCTTATGTACATATCCTAGCATTGCAGTCATGTCTCACCCTAGACTAGGGGAAAAATCCTGAACTCACTAGGGGTAATTAACTTTGAGTTTAAACCAAAAAATAAACATTAGTTAGACAACACATCAAACACAATGATCATAGTGAAAAACCCTACATTGAACATCAATCACCATCAATAACACATCAACCATCCAAATCAAATAGCCAAATCAATTAAACCAAAAGAAAACTTTAAATGGATGATGTTCCTTCTAAATCATGGCTCTATCATGTTAAGCATGAATGTTCAACTATTTTACTTTTATTTTTGTTATCATATATTTGGAGCAACTCGATGATGTATTGAACTAGAGGAGCCAAGAAGGAGTATGGTTTTTCTTTTTCTGTTGTTTATGAGTTAATCATTATTACTATGAAATTTTTTGTGAGAAATTCTTTACAAAGTATCACTGATGAAATTCCAAATTTGTATAAGAAAATTATTATCTCTTGTTTGTTTATGCGAGGAATGCTTAGGTAATCTCGGTTCAATTATACCTAGATGCTTGTGTTAACTTGCAATATGAAAAATCATGGAAGTAGTTCTCAAGTCATCAAGGTCTAATTATACCATCAATTTTTGTACTCACTTTCAACATTTTAAAGGCTCGATGATGATAAAAATCATCACAAATCAGCTATTACGATGACAAATTTTACATAGTAGATCTTCATGTTTAAGTTAGATTGCATCCATGTTAGTTTTTGCATTTGTATTTATGGGTTTTCCAAGGCTGTAACAATTTTCAAAAGGATGTTATCTTTATCATTAATGGATTGAGTACAATTGACATTAACCAAAAATGCATCATTATCATATAGTTGCATCATCATTTGCATACATTAGAAAACATTCTCATATCACATATACACTATCACATCATAATATCCACATCAGAAAACAAAAAAATAAGTGCATTACATCTCACTTCCATAATCAAAATCATTTCCTAAAACTTGCATCAAGAAAAAGGTCCATTAAGAATATTGAAAGACATATCTAGTAGAGTAAGATTTCCAAGAAGAAAAATTTGTTGAGAAACATGACATGGTATAATGGTCCATTAAGAAGATTGAAAGACATATCCAGTAGAACAAGATTTCCAAGAAGAAAAAGTTGCTAAGGAACATGACTGGTAAGCAGATTTCCCTATAAAAATATAATGCCATTGGTATGAACATCTAAAACTAGTAGTGAAGATAGATCTACCAATATGTGTTGAATACAAACTGTGAATTTGTTATTACTCAAATCCAAGATTGACAAAGGACTAGCTGGATCAACATAATCATCACATGAATGTACATAAACATCACACACCATTTGAATAATAAAATCCATCTCACATAGCATAAAAAATCATCTATAAATTATATAAAATCATCATCCATAACCATCACATAATCATTACATAAGCATCATCATATAAGGATCACATAAGCACCATATAAACATGATAAGCACATAGAATTATCCATCATCATATGATCATTCCATTCATCAATTCACTTGTGCATTAACATTATCATACATTCATCCATTCATTGCATCATCTACTTGTATTAGAAATGTACAAAAACATCAAAGGCATCACATTTCACTGGCATAATAAGATCCATCACATGTATCATATAAGCATCATTCATAAAGCATTATAGAATCATAACACATGTTTTATCGCATCCATAGCATATCATACCATCATCATATAGAACACCACATAGAATATATAATAGAAATTAAGTGCATCCATCATAGTCAACAAATCTAAACACAAATCAATGATCATCATCACTACATATCATATATATCTCAAAATAATGTCAAGGTACATGAATATCCAAATATCGAGAGATACATCATAAAAAATGGCAATAAATCATCAATGTCTCAAATAAATCAATGTATACATGTCCAAAATACATCAAGAAATATATATCAGAGCTATGTCATGCTACCCCAGATTGTGTTGGCATCACTAGACCTATGCCTCCCCCACCAGACGGACCTACACCAGGATCTCTTGAAATTAGTTGTGTGACACCTCTATTGATAGTCCTAGTGTGAGTGTGATTGCCAGACTATGTGTAGATCTCACAACACTTTGGTAGAACTGCCTCATGATACTTTAGCCTATAAAACTCTGTCTCCCTAGCAAAGTGTCGTACCTCTTTGAAATATTTTTTTATACTTGTGACATCTGCAGCCCTCTATAATCTCTCTTCTATGCCATCTACCCACTCAACTTGTTGTCTCTAAAGTACCCTAAATCTGCATGTAAGACCAAATTCATATACTTATTAGAAAGGTTAGTCTAAACACACAAATCTGCAAATACCTCCATGAAATAAAATATCTATGCTAAAGAAATGCCACATGTAACAAAAAAAAACATTAAGAAGACATTTCAAAAGCAAGATAATCACCTATTCCATGTTGGATTGGTGTCACATGTGCTAGTGACCCTTTCCCAACCCTTGATCAATAGCTAAATGATGATGTATTGCAATGAAGATGAAGAACAAGATTATTTCTCAAACCAAGAGAGTAACCTTGCATAAAATTGTGGATCCTATGAATGAAGATTAAGCCTTCTTTTATATATTTTCTTGATGATAGATTGGCCAAGATGGTGAATGTGGGACTAAAGATCCTCTAATGAGAAGATGACACTTGTCAAATGGTGAGTGGTCAATGGTTGTGCAAGATTTGGGAAGAGTGCCCATGAGAGCCTAGAGAATTTGAATTCAAATTTGCAATAAATTTTGAGAGGGGGACAAGAAAAACAGCAATAAATGCTATGTTTGACTTGTCATGTTGAGGGAAAATGAGGTTTTTTTAATAAATCAATAAAATTGATTTATTGTGCAAGTGGGGATATCTAGAGAATCCAAGTGGGATGGGATTAACATTTAATCAGGGTTAGATTAAACAAATGATGATTATGCTAATTTAATGTTGATTAGTTGAGTTGACTTTTAAGACTTTGATTTTTTGATTTATTTAAATAAGGAAATGATGGAATATGATCTAGGATTTGATTTAAATGGATTTTTGATTTATTAAAAGGTTGATGATAGTGTTTATTTGATAAATGACCTTAGGAAATGAGATTATTTAATGAATGGATTAAAGTGATGAATGGACCTAATGTGAGACCTAATTTGACTAAATTTGATCAAATGCATGGGTATCGAACTTGGTACCTATTTCAAAACCTAATGGAGCTATCAAAATCTGTACAAATTTTAGAGATTTGAACAAGGCATGTCCCAAGGATGATTTCTCACTTCCCAACATCAACATGATAGTAGACATGACAACAGGGCATGAGATGCTATCGTTAATGGATAGATTTTTAGGATATAACCAGGTCATGATAGCAAAAGAAGACCAACACAAGATAGTTTTCAATTGTCTATGGGGGACCTACTGCTGGAACATGATGCCATTCAGCCTAAAGAATGCAGGAGCAACATATCAAAGCGCCATGACATTGATCTTCCATGACATGATTCACAAAACAGTCGAAGACTATGCTGACGACATCCTAGCTAAGTGAAGAAAAAAATAAGATCATATAGCAACCCTAAGTGCTATCTTTGATAGATTGGAGGAATACAATGTCAGACTAAATCCCAAGAAGTGCATCTTTGGTGTACAATCAGGAAAATTGCTAGGATACATAGTGTTAATGAGGGGTATTGAAGTGGATCCGACAAAAGTGAAAGCAATCTTTGAGATGGAAGCACCAAGGAACTTAAAGCAACTGAGAGGCCTCCAAGGCCAAGTTCAATCCATCTGATGATTCATAGCACAACTGGAAGACAAGTAGAACCCATATTCTCACCTACTCCACAAGGGGGTAGCATAGAAATGGGACACAAAATGTGAAGAGGCATTTACAAAATCAAGGAATATCTACTAACACCTCCAGTGTTAATGCCACCTATCCCAAAGAAGCCATTGATCCTATATGTGTCAGCAACAATAGTTGCCCTTGGAGATCTCCTAGCTCAACATGATGAAAATAGAACAAAGAGGGCCATCTACTATATCAGCAGGACAATGGTCAGTCACAAGCTAAATTACTCCTTCACTGAAAAAGCTTGCCTCGCAGTAGTATTTGCATCCCAAAAATTTAGACATTACATGTTGGCACATAAGATAAAGCTCATTGCAAAAATTGATCCCCTTAGGTATTTCTTATCCAAGGTAATGCTCACGGGTAGAATGGAAAAATGGGTGATGATACAGTCAGAGTATGACATTGAGTATGTGGAAAGAAAAGCCATTAAAGGTCAAGTTATTGCAGATCAACTAGTAGAAGTACCCATAGATTCTTAGAATCCTCTTGTATCTGAATTTCTAGACAAATCCATCTTTAACCTCAATGTAGCCGATCACTATAAATTATACTTTGACGGCTCATACACACAACACGGATAGGAGCTAGTATCTTCTTCATCACCCCCCAAGGGGACTACATACCATGGTCACTACATACCATGGTCATACAAACTAGCATTCCCTTGCATGAACAACATAGTAGAATATGAGGCTTTGACTATAGGTCTCAGGATAACAGTGCAATGGAATATCATAGCCCTCAAAGTCTTTAGGGACTCTCAGTTGATCATAAATCAAGTCAATGATGAATATCAAACTAAGGATGACAAGCTAACTCCATACAAGAAATTGGTGGAGACTCTCAAGGAATCCTTCATTGACATAACATTTGAGCAGATTCCAAGAACCAACAATAGAGCCGCTAATGCCATGGCTACAATTGGGTCTCTAGTAGATATCCCTCACAATGTGTCGAAATATGAATTTCTGATCGAGCAGCTTCTCATTCCCACATTCAAGGTACCAGAATCAGAATATGTGTGTGAAATCATTGGCCCTAGCGATCCTTGGTATCATGACATCTACACTTATCTTTGAATAGGAGTCATACCCGCTGACCTACCATCGAGCCTAAAATGAACCTTTATTAAAAAGGCATCTAGATTTGGCATCCTAGGAGATACCTTATACCATAGAAGCATAGAAGGTACCTTACTATGCTGTCTAAATGTTGAGTAGGCATTAACCACTCTTACCGAGGTTCATAACGGTATCTATGGCTCACACTCGAGTGGAATGATGCAAAGAAACTGCTGAGGTTGGGGTATTATTGGCCCACGATGGAAAGAAAAGCGCATGATCATGCTAAAAGGTGTTTACAATTTTAGCAACATGGGGATACCATCCATGCTCTAGCTCAAGAGCTCCATCTGATTGTCACACCATGGCCTTTCTCACAATGGGGACTCGATCTCATCGGCAAAATCTCACCCACCTCATCCAATGGCCATAAATTCATTATAACTGCAACTGAGTACTTCACAAAGTGGGTGGAAGCCATACCCATGACCTATATCACTAGAGAGGAGATCTCAAAATTCATCCTGAACTATCTCATATGTCGTTATAGTGTCCCACAAGCCATTATCGCCAATAATGGGACACCATTCAAGAGCTAGGAGGTTCGCGACTTGTGCAAGAAATTCAAAATCTAGCATCGCTTCTCCACCTTGTACTATCCCCAGGGAAATGACCAAGCAGAAGACACGAACAAAACCATCCTCAAAATCCTCAAGAAAACAGTCAATGACACAGGTCGTGACTGGAACTTGCAGCTTAATCCTGCCCTCTGGGCTTATCAAACTAGTAACTGTACACCCACTAGCGCCACCCCATTCTCCTTGTTCTGTGAATCAGAGGCTATACTCCCAATTGAGATCGAGCTCCCATCCCTCAAAATATCACTACAAAATCTCATCACTAATGAAGAATATTGGGTTTCAAGACTAAACGAGCTAGAGTTACTGGATGAGAGACGCATAGATGCTTTGAATAATCTACAAGTCTATCAAAATAGGCTTAAACAAAGCTACAATAAGAAGATCAGAAGTAGGACTTTCCAAGTCAGAGAACTGGTCTTAAAAGAAAATCAAAAGAATATCCCAAATCCCAGCAACAAAGGCAAGTTCGAACCCAATTGGTTAGGACCTTTCATCATCATAGCAAGCTATAAATTAGGGGCATATCAGCTATCAACACCTAAAGGGGAACCTCTACAGAAGCCCATGAATAGCTCCCATCTCAAAAAAAATTATTCCTAATTCTTTCAAGGTATAGAACCAAAAAATCCAAAAAATTAGAAAAAGTCCTAAAAAAATGGTTACTTCGGTGAAAACTTGGCAAACAGGCATCTTGGTAACAACAAAAAAATCAGAAAAGCAAGAAATCCAAAAAAATCAAAAAGAGGATCAAAAAATTCATCCTCTAGTGAAAACCACTTTGGTGGCGCTTTGGGCAAGTACCTTGGTGAAAACCTGGCAAATAGGCACCTTGTCTAAATAAGCACTTTTCATCCACTAGGACCTTTATAGCTTGTTCATCATCATCCCTCCATTTCGCTTCCATCACACATCTACTCACATTTGCACGATAGCTTGGTCTTGCATTCATATCATGATCCCTCTTAGTACTACTCAGCCCATTCTCAAGGTCAGTTTGTCGTACCTTTATCGAGGTAGTCTATTGCATCACGCTAGGGGAATCTTCTCACCAGA
Source organism: Sequoia sempervirens (assembly GCA_007258455.2). Taxonomy (NCBI): domain Eukaryota; kingdom Viridiplantae; phylum Streptophyta; class Pinopsida; order Cupressales; family Cupressaceae; genus Sequoia; species Sequoia sempervirens. Next base: position 729,794,751 of record VDFB02271358.1, on the reverse strand, counting down.
TCAGATTCGTGTATGATCTTAAAATCCTCAAATCAGAAAATCTAAAAACATCAAAACATAAAGAAAGCCAAAAACATCAAAAAATCCAAAAATCCAAAAAAACATTCAAAACATATCAAAATCCAAAAACAGGTCAAAAAGTCATTCAAAAGCCAAAAACAAGGTCATCTTGTCAAACTATGTCATCTCTGAGCTTGAACGTAGGGAAGGTTGATCTTTGATCATCCCCCGAGACATTTAGGTCAGTCCTATAGGAGTCCATCATAATAAACTAACATTTCGTCATGTATATCTTCATCTGTAAATTGGTCAAGTCGTCAATCAAACTACATTGTCTCTGTGTGTATAACATAGGCAAGGCTAATCTATTGATCAGCCCCCAAGGCCCCTAGGATAGTTCTTTAGGTTAGTCTCTTGGTCAAAATCTCAAAAAATCTCAAAAAAATTTAAAAAATAAAAATCATAACATTCGTAAAAATTCAAAAACCCAGAAACAGCCTCAAAACATTGCAAAACATCAAAAACATCCAAATATTTGAAAAAATCCATCCGCCTCATCTTGCTTGCACTTGCAATAAACACCATTCATAATAAACTGACCGTCATCCTCAACCTTTGGTGAAACAGTTAGAAACAAGTCTAGCAGGTTAAAAGTAAAACTAAAAAGCGTCAAGTCTCAAGTCTCAGTCAGTACGTAAACAAGTTGTTCAAGTATTTGTATCAATAGTCCATCATCCAAATAGTCCCATATCAAACATTTGATAACATCATGTCCTAGGATGAATCCTTCCTACAAGGGGCATTATTTATCAGAAACAACACTTTGGATATACGAAATGATGTGCCCCCATCCACTAACATGTCCTAGGATGTATCCTTCCTACAATGGGCATTATCTTTTGGTAATAAGTTTCAGTTCTTATCCTTAAAAACACATTCCCTTTTGGTTAGCGGTATTGAAGAACATCAACTTCTTTGTGTGCTTTATCTTTTTCTTTTGACTTATCTTATTATGCTCAGTCCAAGGACCTCTTGATGATATCCGAACAAAGGATTTTGAGAGATAGGAATGGGGCAACAATCATTATTCTTTTGTCTGTTGTGCTTGTTGGACGTTCTTGTAAAATAACTTGGTGAATACTTGCTTTGTTAGATATGTATAGAGGATTTTTTAGACAGCTTGTTGACTATTGCATTGATTGGTTATACCTTTCCATGTTTTGGTCTGAGATGTTTGAAACTTCTAAAGTGTATCCTAGCAAGGTTTTCGTATGTCAGGTGTGAACAAGAATACTCCTATCTATTTGTTGAGTCAAGTTCCATCACACTAAGTACAACACCATCCTGGTCCTTTATACCTTGATGCATCATGCTTAGGAGTGTTATCAAACATAAAGTAAGTGATCCTTTTAAAATCCCAATCCTTGATAAGCAAATCATCCATCTATCATCGTCATTTCTCATCATCATTGCTCATAATGTTGGATTGTTGCATCCTCTTTTCATCATCTAATTTCTTCATTTTCTGCACTAACATCACAGCATGAATAGTTAATCATCATCACCATTACATCCATCATGCATCCATTATGCATATATAAATCATCAACATTCTACATATCATCCCACATGCATATCATCATCATAATATAGATCTATCAGTCTAAGCATCTCAGAACTCATCCATTGCATAATTACAATATATCACATCACCCATCTCATCCATCTCATATCATAGCATCATTTAAGTTGTTTAGGATAATATAGATTTGTTATTCTAAGCATCTTAAAATCATCTCATTTGCATCATCATCCATAACCACCCATTTTGAACCTCTTTATCACAAGATCGACCCTCAAATCAAATCTTTTCGCTCAATCTATTGAGTGGGCAATGTACTAGTGTACTTTCTACTGGGGCATTCAAAAAATCAGAAATTTTTTGATTTTCATCATGGCAAGTTTATTCTTTGAACCAACGCAACAAGTACATTGCTTCAATGAGGGGAAAAATGTAGACATGCAAAATTAACATTCTACATTTGATCAGGCTCATTCATCAACTGAACTATATTCCACATTAGGTTCATTCATCAATTAATCAGGTGCACTTTTATCCATTCATTAGGTAATTTCATTGCCTAGGATCATTTATTTAAAATCAAATAAACATTATCATCAACCTTTTAATAAATCAATCATCCATTTAAATCGAATCCTAAATCATATTCCATCATTTTTTGATTTAAATAAATCAAATATCAAAGTCCTAAGTCAACTCACCTAATTATCATTAAATTAAAATAATCATCATTTATTTAATCTAATCATGATTAAATACTAATCTCACCCACTTGCATTCTCTAGATATCTCAACTCACACAAATAAATCAATTTTATTGATTTATTAAAAACCCTCATTTCCCTCAACATGACAAGTCCAACATTGCATTTATTGCTTATTTTCTTGTCCCCCTCTCAAAAATTATTGCAAATTTTGAATTCAAATTCTCCCTCTCATGGGCACTCTTCCAAAATCTTGCACAACCATTGGCCTCTCATCATTTGACAAATGACCTCTCCTCATTGGTGGATCTTTAGTCCCATATTCACCATCTTGGCCAATCTATCATCAAGAAAATGTATAAAAGAAGGCCTTCATTCTCATTCATGGATCCACAATTTTTATGCAAGGTTAGTCTCTTAATTTAAGAACTCGTCTTGCTCATCATATTCATTTTCATTTCATCATTTTAGCTATTGATCAAGGGTTGGGAAAGGGTCACTAGCACATGTGACACCAATCCAGTATGGAATAGGTAACTAGTTGAGTTTTTTCATTATGCTTGTGGTTTTCTTTTATCCTTTGAAGAATTTTGGAGCATTTGCAAGGTATTTCATAGGAGTGTTCTTGAAGGATTTGTAGGTACTAACCCTAGTTTGAGATTAGTGTTTGCATATTTCAAAAGCACACTCACACCTGTAAATGACCCAAAGACAACAAAAAAAATCATGTCGTACCTCCTAAGATTAAAAGAAAATTTAGAAACCTTAAGAGAAAGTGGTTGAACATCCTCCTATTGTTCCTTCTATTCCTACTATAGGGGAAGAAAAGAAACCTATGGTTGAGAAACCTATTCCTACATAAACACAACTTGAAAATCGTACTAAAAGAAACAAAATTGCTAGAGAGCATAGGTGTAGAAGTAGTGCTATTGTTCAAAGGTTAAATGAAGAAAATAACAAACAAAATCAACATCCAAACTCAACTAATGCAATACATGATGAGTCTCTATCTTCGCCACAACAAAAAGATCACATATCACAATCACAATAGGAACTAGCAACCTCTTTGGACATTATCATTTTACCTCCTATTATGATTAACTAAGATGATGATGATGAGATTGATAATATTGATGACGAAGTGCATAATGAATTTAATACAATTATTTTCCACTTCTATGACCTTAAATAAAAATTCTCCTAAGAAGACTGTTGAACTTGGTTCTTCCCCTAGGTTGACACTCATCATTTTCCCTTTGGCTAGTTGTCCACATTTTGTATACGATGAAAAATATTGGGATGTGGATGACCTGCTATATAGATTGACTCACATGTGCCTTACTAGTATTTTATTTGTTTTCTTTTCATGTTATGTGTGTGATTGCATGTACGTAACGTGATCTCCTATACCGTTATGTTTTCTGTGTTGCTCTCTTTGTATAATTTCTCTATTTATATCTACATTAGATTCTATATTTCATAAACCTTTATCTTTTCTTTGTCTTGTTTTTTCCTTTCGAGGATGATGCAAGGTGTCGAGAAATTTAGGTCTCTTCCATGTTGACCTAAAATATTTTCTTTTTTTCACTCTCTTTGTTTCATTATTCTCATTCCATGAGTATTTGAGGAATCATGACATTTTTGAGCTCTATAACAAAATTGTAGCAAAGACATACTGACCCTGAATCTTTGGATCCCTTATGTGATTTTAGGATTTCATTTTTGGGGAAATCCATTTTTCGTGATGTAGCTTTATTTAAAAACATATGACTTGGAATAGGTATTTCCAAATAATCTCTTATGTCCTTTTTATTATTACAATTTATCATTTTCTACTTTAAATTAATTGCTCATGACATAGTGTTTATCAATTTCTTTAAAGTAGGGGCATACATTCACATTATTCTTTCACATTTTACAACTCATGTTTGAATTGTGTGGTCTTCTTACTTCATGTGATGTGTTTTTATCTTGGTGGTGACAATGAGTATAATGTCCTTCAAGAGAATGATCTCTCTTAGCATATTATATTCCTCTTAGTGGCTTGATGTGACACACTACATCCCCTAAATTTTGAATATTTTATTCTTTTATTGGTCCTCTCTTGGAGACATTAGGCACAATGCCCCCTAAGTTAATACCTTACATGAACTAAGAAAAAACCATTTGAACATACCTTACACTATTTTTAATTTACAATAACAATTTTATGGCCACCTTGCATAACACACTTTGCTTGCCTGTGGATCCATTATGTTTGTTCATGGGTATTAGCATACGAATTCTTGCTTGCCTAATGGATCGTGTTGTTTGTGTTGTGTGGCACCTTATCAAAATTATTAGAAAGTATGGATTTTTTATAGTTTATACATATGGGAGAAAAACTTAGGCTTGACTTTCCCATATCTACTTGCTTGTGTGTGTGAGAACATACCAACCGTGTGCTTATGTGTCTCACTAGGAGCTCACCTAGTGGATACTAGATTCCACTAGCCCATTTTGAGATTGCAATTTTTTTGCATAGAAGACATCGTGTTCCACTTGTAAACATTTTTTTTGACAAACAAATTATACCTAGTCCACATCATGTTGGATAAACTATCAAGGCTTGATCTAACCCTTCTTTTTCCTTTCCTTTCTTCTTTATGTCTTTGACAATGTATGCTTGTACCTTTTCATTGCTTCATACATCGTTCACATGTGTGTTCTCTTGTGCCTATGTTGGATTTCCATAGGATATTGATCTTGGGGCCTTGATCATCCCTCTTGATTTTTTTCATCGTACCTTACTAGCATTGGTACACTTGGACCCCTCTTGATGCTATTTTGTCTACTTTTGTGCGAGTTTGAAGTAAATTCCTCCTCTCACTAAAGTGGAAGCTAAATGTAGTGTATGAAAATTTTTCCCTTTACATTTTCACACTTGTTTGGTCCCTTCGTATGAAAATGTGGCTTCTTTATGCCTTATTTGGTCCTATTTTGAATCCACAAGCCCAATTAAATGCATTTTTCTGAGGATAATCCTGACACATCAAATTACCAATCATAATTCATGTTTTTTAGTTGTGTTCTAGATCTAGTGATCTGGGACTCATACACCACCTTGGTTATATGTATCCCACTTATGTCTTGGGGCTTGATTTTAAACATTGTCTTGAACTTAAAGACACTAGGACTCATACACCCCAACTGGCATATGAGTCTCACTTTAACCAAGATCTATTTTAAATCAAATTATTGGTGGGATTTTATTATCGTAGTTCTGATGTTGGTTTGTAGTATTGTAATTTAAGGTAATTTGGCATAAACAAGTATAAATGCAAGGTTATTTCACATAATTTATCCTAATGAGATCTATAAAATTTATGAGAGCATTCCTAATGCAAGTTTATGAGATCAAGATCATTCAAGATCTTATTATCTTGAATTTTTGAGCTACATTTAAGATTCAAGCATCATTTCAAAGTATTCATGCATCATTTGTGCTTTTGAGCTAAGATTTGTGATGTAGGTTTTCATGGTTCAAGAAAGCATTTAAAGACATCATCTCATATCAACAACCAAGAGACAAGATCCACATCCATTGAAGCCATTTTAAACAAGATTGAAACCTTTATTTCAAAGGTTTGGTGAATTGAAACATCACATTTGTTCATTCATCATTCCTTCATGTTATTTTATTTCATTTCAAGGTTTAATTAAAATAGGGGTTGACCAAGGAAAAACCCTATTCCCTAACAAAACCAAAAATTTCCCTCTTCATGTGTGATTGTAGATCTAGGTGAATTGGAGCTTGAAGATCCTTTAAAGACAAAGTTGTCAAATTTTTCATCTTCACAGAAACTCACATACAAATTTAAATTCAGACTTTTCAGACCTTAATATTGGAAAAGATGAAAGCTACAAAATATCAGTAGAGGCTACGAAAATATCAGGAAAACCATAATATTGAGACAAAATTTCCCCTCTGGGTGTATGAGTCCTAGTACAATCCTTTTTCTAGTTTTTAGTGGATTTTGATCAGTTATAAAGAGATTATATATTCTACCCAAAAACCCTAAACTAGGACTAAATTTCCTAGTATGGAATATTAGTCACAGTGCACTTCAAGAACATTAAATTTTAGAGTTTTCAGCTCTTTCTTGGACAATTCCTATCCCCTAGGTACTTTTTTGTTTCTCTGTATTAAGTAATTTGATTTCATGTTTTAAGTTTCTAGGGTTTTTTGCTTACATGCTTGCATTTTTCATTTGAAACTTCATTTAATGGTCAACCCCTCATTTAATCACACATAAGAAAACCTCCTAGTAGTCCTTCCTTCAATTGAGTCATCTTGGTTGATGAATTTCCTGATGCAATGTTGTTTCCCTTATAGACTACTTAGCTACTTCAATGTCTTCAGAGGAGACATTATTAATATGGCTTTCACCTTTGTAGGATCTACTTCGATGCTTTTGAACCATAGGTTTTTGGAACCATAAGACTCCCTAACTCTTCTAAGTTTTTTCACCTAAAAGGAGAGAGGTAGACCAAAAATTCTAGTTAGGTTCATTCAAATTACACAATGTATGATGTGAGTATGTGTAGGATCATGATGGGTATTTGTAGGGTATGTGGCTAATGACTTTTTTTTACCCAAAATTGATGAAATGAAAAAGGGTTTTTAAAGGATGTTCTCAAATTTCCACTAATATAAATTATGTTTAACTTTGAATTTAATAAATAATTATTATTCATTTTTTGTTTGAATTACACCTAAAGTCTTGATTGATAGGTTGATTGAAAAACACCTATAGGTTTCAAATGGTATCACATTTTTGGAATCCAAAACATGAATCAAATTCTATGCTTAGTATACTATAGGATTAAAAAAAGAAAAAATTAACTTCATGGAGTTTTGACCAAGTTAAGGTGGTTAGACATATGAGTTTTTATATTTTTAAAAGACATAATAAAAAATTTATAATTAATTATTTACTCAAAAAAAAATTACAAAAAAATATGCATCACATTCAGACATGGGTCCTCTATTTATAAAAAAATATGATTTTATTGTAGTTAGGGTGGTCAGATAGACACCTACTTCTTATTTTTCCCCTGAAATTTAAGTACTATTACATTGAAATTTCAAATTTTCACCAAATAGATTTCTTTTTTTGAAAAAATTATAGTAGTTTAGAAACTACATTTAGTTTTCTATAGATTCTATTGTTACATATTTTTGAAATAATATAGATAACTTATTCAAATTTTTATGTCAAGTTGCCTAACTCTGATTTTTTTGATTTTTTTGCCACTTAAGGGGCTATTTTTTCCATGATGATCCTACACATACCCATGTTGTTTAAGCTAAATGAACTAAACTAAGTGCACTTAAGAGATCTAAATGACTAATTAGGTATGAAAAACCTAAGAATTATGGTATGTTGGAAAACAAAATGTGATATGAAAATAATGAACAATGAATGAATAAATGCACAATAGAAAGAAATGAGCTAAATCAGTGTGCACTTGGAGGTTTGATGAAAATTTTGGAATGTTCTGAATGTTGTCTAGAATCACAAAAATTCACTAGTGGGACTCATTCACCTAGGGTGGTGAATCAATCATGCTTCTAATGAAAACTATTAGGAGTATGTTTATGAATGTGGAGATCTAGGATCATTCACCACTAGTGGTGAATCAGTCCACTCCCAAAATTATGAGAAATCAGGAGACATCTTTGCAACACCAGATTTGAGGATGTCTACTTGTTGGGTTGTTGAAGTCAATTCTACATAAAATAGACAAAATACCTTCTCCAAGCTTGAAATATGGTTGATTTGAATTGAAGCACCTAGTTGACTTGTTGACCACTCTTCAAAACCTAAATGCTTCTCAAATCTACACATAAAATTCTGCAAACACACATGCAAGAGGGGGAAAATGGTTGAGGGTTAGCAAATAGGGGTTTTCCTTGGTCAAACCCCACTTTGGTAATCAAACCCTTAATGAAATAATATAATGAAAGAGAATGATAAACACATAACATGAAAATACTATCAACTTACCAAACCCTTGTTGATGAAAATATGAAGTTGTGTCATTGGATTCTCCAAAATGCTTGATGAATTCTTGATTTTATGTAGTAAGGTGCTTAAATGTTTGAATGCATGAGTGAATAAGTGAACTTGATGAATGGGGGTTGAAATGGATGTAAAAACACTTAATTATATAATCTTGTGCCTTACTAATCTGTTGATACCTTATCACAAGCTAACATCAAGTGATTTTTATAAAAACCTGAAAGAAAATTTGAAATATTTTGACTTTGGAGCCAAGGGGGACACATTCACCACCCATGGTGAATGGGTCCAACTAAGACCTAAAAATGGGTGTAAGGAATTATCTTGCATTTAATACATTATTTGTTAGGTTACATTAAAAAATGCACTTAATCTAAGCTATTAAGGGCATAAAGGGGTCAAACAAAGCATAATAAAGGTTACATAAATAGTTGAATTATGCCTAGAAAAGTGTGAAATCTTGTTACAATACTTTACAACACTTCAAAATAGGACTTGATTAGTGATTAAAATGTTATTTTTAGGTGAACTACAATGAATAAAGTCTAGAAGAGTGCAGAAATATTTTACAACACTTCACAACACCTTCACAAGCCATCATTATTTGAATTTTAGTACCTAAATATGCATCTTCAAACAATATTATAGCTTTAAATCAAAGAAAAATAGACCAAAAATAATGAATCAAGGCCTAAAAGACCATAAAAATGACACGGGGCCAATTTTCTATGGTACATTATCCCCCACTTTAGTGAGAGGATGAAATTTCTTCAAACTGACACTAAAGTAGCCACAAAAATCGAGAGGAGGGTTCAAATGTACTTACAGTAGCAAGATGGAATGACAACAATCAAGAGGGATTATCAAGTCCCTAAGATGATGATCCCATGGAAAAATAAGCATAAGAACAAAGGAACAAACAAGTGTTGAAATGAAAGAACAGAATTCAAATAAAGCTTTGATCATCTGTCAAAATAATGCACACTCACTCTAGGGCAACAAAATACATGGTGGTCTGGTGGGTAAGAAGGACCAAAATGTAAGATACATACACTAGTTGGTATGTACTTACAAACACAAAGTTATTTATGGGGAAAGTCATGCCACTGAGTGGGCTTCCCAATCAACCATATTAAAGCTATACCTCTTGATAACTTTAACAAGTCACCACAAAGGAAAATGTTGGTTCATGCCTCATGACACAAGCAAAGCTCCATATTCTTAGAACTCATGAAAAAAAAGGAAGGTACCATAGGCATGAAAGTTGCATTATGCAAGGTGGAAAAAGATGTAAAAATGTAAAATGTAAAATGTAAAAGTGTAAAAGTGTAAAAATATGTTCAAAGGAGTCTTGTTAAGTTCATGCAAGGTCAACCACTTAGGGAACATTTTGTCTAATGTCTCCAAGAGAGGACCAATCAAAGAATAAAATATTCACAACTTAGGGGATGTAGTGTGTCGCATCAGGCCACCAAGATGAATGTAATATGCTAACATAGATAACACTTATGAAGGAAATCACACCCAATGTCATCCACAAAGTGACAAACACATCATATGAATGACAAGGCTACACTAGGAACAAAGAATGAAAATGAATTAATGGTAATGCATGCCCCCAATTTAAAGGAATTTGTAAACATTATTCTATGAGCAATTACTTTAAAGTAGTAAAGGAAAGAAAATGAAAAAAAGAAAACAAGACATGAGAGCCAACTTGGAAAGTCCTATGCTAAGTCATATGTTTTAAAGTTAGGCTACATCATGTACACGAAAAGGAAAACAAAAGAAAAGGAGGTTTCCCCCATAGAAAATAACACACCAAACACACAAGGAATCTATGGATTTTGAGTCGGTATGTTTGTTGTTGTGTTGTTTTGATGAAAGAGCTTGGAAGTGTCATCATTCCCCAAATACATAGTACTAGAAGAATGATACAAAGAGAGAAAATAAAGGAAAAATAAAGTATGTTTTGGGTCCACATGGAAGAGATATTGTGGCCTCAATGCTTTGCATTATTCCCGGTGAAAGAAAAGGAAAATATTTTGGGTCAACATGAAAGAGAAATTTTGGTCTTCATGCCTTGCGCCATCCCTACAAAAGGAAAACACAAGAAAAAAACAAAAAATAAAAGGTTCTTTTGGGTCAACATGGAAGAGACATAAGGCATCTCAATGCTTTGCATCACCCCTAAAAGGAAAACACAAAAAAAAAGAAAAAAAGTAAATGCACGACATATAGAAAATAGAGGTACAAACAGAAGAAGTGTACAAAGAGAGGGAATTTTAAACACACGATATGAGAGAACATGATACACACATAATTTCATCAAAGCCAAATAAAAAGAGAAAGTAATGCAAAAAGGCTAGTAAGGCGAATGCAATTCAACCATCTAATAAGTCATCTACCTCCCAATCATGTTTGGTGTATTGTGAGGGTGGTTGACTATCTAAAGGAAGAATTACAAGTGCCCAACTAGGAGATGTACCAAGTTCATCACTTGGTTGAGAGGATTTATAATTTAATCTCATGGTAGATGCAAATAAAGAGTTTAGATCATTATAAACTTCATCTATTTTTGTGATCTTATCATCATCATCATCAAGATTGATTATGATAGGGGGACAAAGGGTTATTTCCAAGGAAGGATGTATCAAAATTTTTGGCTTCTGGATTGGCTTGTTTGGTTGTGAAGGTTGGATTGGACTATCTTGTGGTGGTCAGGAGAAGGAGGGTGATCACCTATTACTTCTATCAAAGGTTGAGGTTGGTTTTCATTTTTTTCTTCAATTTGTGATGGGCGAGCAAGGAGACAGCGATAATGCCTACATTCCCTAGCACCATAGTTTCATTTAATTCTATTTTGAAATTTTTGAGGTGTAAGAGTGGATTGAGTCATCATAGGTTCTTCTCTTCCAAAGGGGGAAGAATAGAAGAAACCAGAGAGGATGGGGTCAATAACTTTATCTTTAGCTTTATACACTTTTTTAATGAGAGGAGGCATAATAGGATTGGTTTCATTTTCCCTTTGTCATTTAAACAATGGAGAGGAAGTGTTTATGGGTTGTTGTTTAGGAGATTGTGTAGTTTGTTCAATGTCGAACTCAGTGATGAGCTTAAAATGTGCTCATAGTTTGGATATTATGATGAACTTTTAATACCTTTACTTTTGTTGTTTATGGTTGTTTAAACTCTTTTGAAATATTTTATTGGGATATCCTGTAGCAAAATATTTTCACATTCCTGCAGCCTATTGTGTTGACTTGACTACATTTATTACCCTGTTGACTCCCTAAACGACTGGTATATCGCATACAATTTTTGAATGATGAAATAGATTTAAATATGTGATTAATGAATGGATATTGTGTATGTGCCATGTGCCTATTCTTTCGCATCTGTTACCTTTTGTTTCGCAGGTTGTTGAAGAAGTATGATCAAGTCAAGTGCAGCTGATCTCAGCCTTGTAGTAAAGTCTATTTCCTACACGACTTCGAGGAAGCTCTGGCGAAGACTCTTTGATCGAAATCATTGGGAAGGATTTTTAATGACAGTGAATCTGAAAAGAGTGGAGCACTAGATTCTCTCTGGATCAGGTTGAATGCATAAATTCAGTTATGAAGTTTGTTCCTTGATTCTAGGATACACTTTACTTCCATGTCTTTCTTTGATAGGGTTAGTTAGTTAGTTGCTCTCTTGATTTTAAATAAAGTACTCCTCCTACGCGAGGAGGAAGGAGATGATATTTAGAAGTAAGATAGAAGCATAGTGATAGAAAGATAGCAGATATCATGTAAGAGTTAGTATGATAATGAAAAGTAGAATCTGTATGACAAGAGACAGAGTTTGTTTTTAGTTTCCATATCAACAAAGCAATGTATACCATTTTGTTTTCATGAATAAAGTTTGATGAAGTTCTGATTTCAACACTTGCGTAATCAGTAGATGCTTGCTAAGGGGGCCCACTTAGTAAGTAATTTGTAGCTAGTTAGTTAGCTATTCTTTTCTGTTGATCATCGGTTATATTTCATCTTTGAAGTTTTCATACAAACTCAGTCTTGTATTGCTCCTGTAGCATTGGGAATCCATCCTTGTGCCTATTCATGTAGCATAAGGCCAGTTAATAGTTTGTGTTTCAGTCGTAGCTATTATGGTTTTTGTTTTAATGAAATCATAGTTGAGTTAAAATAACTTTGCATTACCTTCTTGTAGGGTAGATAGAATTCCTTTCAAGTATTTCTTTCTGTTAAGTTTTGACCAAAACTAGTTCTTAGTGCATATACTATGCTACGCCATTTAAAGTATATGTTCCCTAGTTTGACAAGTAAATGAATGTCCATAGAGAGATATTAGTCACCTGTTGGAATGTCCAATTCTTAGGAAAGGTTTTACTGTGATTTTCATATCCTTTTGTGGGTGTGACCATTTTTTGGCACCGTTGCCGAGGATGGTGTCAGCCTAAGAATTCATCAGAAGTCATTTTTAGTGTTAGTTTAGTTTGTTAGTCAAAATTTTCAAAATCTTTCAAACCACCATTCATTGTATTGCATGCATAGAAGAAGAAGAGACACACTAGGAAGGTTCCTCCCTGAAAACCTATTTGTTGAACTACCATTTAACCCAACTGATGAAGAACCTGAGGAAAATCCATTTGCTCTGTTATTCTAGCAACGAAATATGGCAAATAATCCACCTAATCCACCTCCTACTTTTGAGTTTCCCATTGTTCCCCTGTGAGATACTGACAATCTTAAAAATATTCCCTCTTCATTGCTTCCCAAGTTCTATGGCCTAGTTACAGAGGACCCATAAACTTTTCTGTTTGAGTTTGATGTCCTCTATCATAGTTATGACTACACTTTAGATGCTCACAAACTGAAATTGTTTCCTTCCACCTTGAAGGAGGGAGCTCTCAGATGGTTCATGCGTGTGGTAAGAGGTGTTGTTGATAGTTGGGCAGCCATGCAAAAAAAATTCCTTGAGAAGTATAAGGAATATTGTAAGAGTTCCAGTAAAGGTGATGACATATTTAGAATTCAGTAGGAGGATGAAAGTCTAGAAGATTATTTTTCAAGATTCTTGTTTTCACTGAAAAGGAACTCAAACCATACTCTCAATGAAGACTCTTAGAAATTACTCTTTCTAAGGGGAATCAGTGATGCCTGTATAGATGCCCTAGACCTAATGGGAAGAGGTGATATAACCCAACTTCCTTGGGATGATATAAAGAAAATATGTCTTAACTACTCTCGAGCAATAGTTAAGAAAGTTCGAGGTCATCACGCTACAGTGGGGAAGTCTTCTTTCAGTGGAGTTTCCTGGATGGAGATAACAAATTTGTTGTCTGACTTCAAGTAGGACATCATTAATAATATGGCTACACTGTTGGCGTAATTAAATATCTTGTACCTTTTCCTAGGTCATAATTACACCTTAGTTAAGTTTACTTAGGGACCACATAGGAGGTTGTTGGAAAATCTCCACTTTTGGTGGACTTGACATGTCATTATCTCATCACTTCCACCTTTTGTGGACACATCATGTGATTATCTCTCCATCTTTGGTGGAGTGATAAGTTTTCCTAGTTGTCTCATGTCATAAGATTCTAACACTTGTCACAATGTTATGCCCTTCTATGTTCTCACCTTGGCTATATAACCAAGGGGTCTCTCATTTGTAATCAATCATGTACTGCATATCATATTAATGACATTGAATACAATTTATTCTTGTCATATCATTTCTCTCTTTCTTGTGCTTTCCATTTGGTCCATAGATCTTGGGTGGAAACCATAGCCAATTCTAACATGGTATTAGAGTGTGTTTGGAGCCATTGGAGAGTCTTATTTTGAAGAGAGATTCTAGATCTGAGGAGGTTCCATTCATGGATTTTTGTTGTAGGTTCACATCCGAGCTTGCTGGTGCAAATCTGAGCTCACCATTACGTCCGGAAGGTTCGAGATAGTTTATTTTTCCTTTTGTTTCATCCAAATCGGAGCTATGAGGCCAAATCTATGAGGGTTTGAAGCTGAAATGTGGTTGCTAGATCCAGAAGGTAGCTGCAATTTTGGAGCATTTTGGGTCAAATCCGGCCTTGCCATTGCGTCCAGAAGGGCCAAAAACCCTAAGATCGACTGTCAAATTGTCTGATTCGGAGCAGTTGTCTAGTGAGGCAAAAAAAAAATTTCCTGGAGAGCCGTACGACCCCCCAGGTTGTCATTAATAGCGACGGTACAAATTTAAAAAAAAAAAAAATTAAATATTTTCTACGAAAAAATTATTTTCAAATATTTTGGACAATTTTTCAATTTTTACTTTTCATATTGTAAAAGTTTTTAAAAAATAAAATCAAAATCAAAATCAAAAATTTTAAAAAAAAAAAAAATTTCTGCGTACTGGTACCATAGAGGGTACCCCGTACCCTGCAGTACCCGACGCGTGGCTTCAAGCCACTTGTCCCCCGCCCTCGCGGGCCCACTGCTCTGGCCAGGACCACCAACAGAGCTTTCAAAAACTCCGGCCAGAAAAAACTTCCATCGGCGACCAAGATCACCCTACTGGAAAAAATCAATAAAATTACGGTGACCGAAATTCAAAAAATCCGGCAATCAACCGAAGATCCAAAAAAATATTCCGTTAGTATTCGGCTCCGGCACGGCAGGAGAATATTCCGTAGGTTAAAGTATATTCCGACAAAGGGGCGCATTTTCTGGTGACGGGCGGGAAATCGTCAAATTTAATCACATGAATTTCTGACATCAGCGTGATGTCAGCTCTCTTTTGAAAATTTCCTACTCCTCACAGTTTGCATTTTGATTTTCATAGGCGAACTTTGAAGGCTAATATCTAAGTCATTTTGAGTCCTTTTTTCGAGCAATATTTTTTTTTTTGGGCTAGAATTTCATGCTCTACGCACTGGTGCAATTATTTTTTGGTTTTGGTGCCTAGTTTTTCCAGAATGTGCAGATTCTCACAGGTGTTGCTGCTTCGTCCTCATTTTGAGAACTTCGGGAGCTCATATCTTGCTCCTACGGTAACATTTTTGGGTGTAATTTTTTTTGAAAGTGCATAATTTTTCATGTACTTCTCAGTGGTAGATCAGATTGATCTCATTTTATACCAAAAATTATACTTGATACTGTGGCCTATTTTGGCATTTGTAAGGACTAAGATCAAGACTAGTTTTCTTTTTTTGGCATCTAGCAACTGTAAACACACTAAATATAAAGTGCCAAATTAGATATTACTTGGGGGGTTTCTTGATTGATTGATTTGGGGGGCTAATCTTGTAGTGATTGTTTGCATTCTTTTGCTTGGTTTGTGTTCTTGCAATGGGGTGATATCAAATTGAACCCCTAAATCCACATTATTATGCTACATGGAGAAAATCAGTAACAAACTATCTCATGATGAAAGGTCTAATAGGTCATCTAAAGGACATAATTCAAAAACCTACAGATGCTAAAGAAGTGGCAATGTGGGAGATTGATCGTGAGAAAACACTTGGATGCATATGTTCATTAGTATCATTTGATTTGTAGTTTCATATTGAATCATGTAATACACCTAAAGAGGTATGGGATACTTTTGAGAAATTGTATGGAAATATAGATAAGATTAGAGGCTATCAGATTGAGAATGATTTGATGAATCTTGATCCTAAAAGTTTTGACCACATCCAAGACTACATCTCCAAAATCAAGAAACTAAGAACACAGTTGAAAGAATGCACTATTGAAAAAGAGGATTTACAGTTGATTCTGAATGTGTTATCCAAGCTTGGTCCTGAGTATTCAGTGTTTGTTTCTGGCTTTCATACCCATCGACTTTCTATGGGAGCATCATATGTTGATCCTAAGTTTGATGACTTTGCAAATCTCCTAATCCATGAGGAAGCTAAGTTAATGAACATGGGTCTAATCAAGTCTTCCAAACCACAAGCATTGGTGGCTAATGAGTCTAAGGTATAGAAAGAATCAGATAATCTTGATAAGAAGCAAAAGAAGAAAAAGAACAAGCCACATAAAGAATCAGAATCCTCATCATCAAAAGGAGAATCATCTAAGAAGGAGAGACCTTTTTGTGCATATTGTAAGAAGGATGGACATGAAGAACATTATTGTTATAAGAAGGATATTGATGAGTTGAAAAATCTTCTCAAAAAGAATCACATTGATTTTCCTTCTAGAATGTTTGAATCTTCTTCTCCTTCTACTTCAAAATAGTCTAAAAAGGACAAAGGTCAAACATCAGGAAATAAAGGACAAGCTCTTTGTGCTCATTCAAGTCCAGGATTAGGGAGATGGCTTCTAGATTCAGGAGCATCACATCATATGGCATCTTCGTAGACTATCTTCTCTTCATTTCAGCCTTGTTCTATGTCTCCTATCTTGATGGGAAACAATACATACATGAGTGTAACAGGGAAGGGATCTATTAGCATTGGGGAGAACACTTTTCAGGATGTCTTGTGTGTTCCTCATTTGATGAATAATCTACTTTACATATATCAGATTACACATGGTGGAGATGGGAGAACTGTGGAGTTCACACCTGATTCAGTTATCATTCGTGACTTGGAGACTAGAGATGTTATTGCTACTGGGGTGGTTGATCATTCATCTCGGTTGTATTCCTTTGCATAGTTTGCTTCTGATGATGACAATGTTCCTTTGATTGTTGATCGCAACTATGATTCTGAGGAGACATTTGGATTTTTGAACTTGGGCATACTCACATCAGATCCAGTACTTGAGCCTTGCATTTCATCTCCTCCACCTACTATTGTAGTTGATGATGCTTGTGTTGCTATAGTTTTGGCTCCTAGTGATTCAGTGCAACAGGATCCTGATTGTCTTCCAGATATGGCTACTTTAGATGGCTTCCTGATAGGTATTTCAGACTTGTTTGTGGAGTCTCATCTTATAGATTTGTAGGACAATCTTGATGACATACATCTTCTCTTTGATGAAGATGCATCTTCTTCAGTTGTTGTGAGGGAACACTTTGACCCTCTTGTTCATTCTCTACATGATCATTCTTCACAGATTGACGTGAGTGTGGATTCTTTTGGACAACATTTGGAGGAGGATTCTTTGTCTTCAAAGGGGATATCTTTGTCTTTGGATTATGTTCTACATTCATTTCTACTAGATGTTGGGTTTTCCTCTTCAATAGTGTGGCCTAGAACGCCTGATTAGAGTGGTTCAACTTTCTGCATCAACATGGAGACACTTGAGCATGCTTCAGAGACATCATCACACATCATCCATCTTCATGATATCCTGCATACATCCTTGGTTTTGTTTCTTCCTAAGGGGAGGAACGTTGTTTGGCGAGTTTGGATCATCTTCAGCATTCAATGTCGAGCTTCTACCATTCTTCCAAGAGACTCAACATTGAGGTGGGGCTACCTTGCTTCTCTTCTACTTCTCTCTTATGGGGGGGTGTTTTTCCTCACATGGGGTTTTTACCTTCTCATTCTTCATTGGGAGCATTTCTATTTTATATTTCATCTCTCTTTTGAGGGGGAGTTTTGTCCCATGAGGTTTTCTCCCTTTCCTCAATTGTGAGAGATTGCATTGATTGCATTGTTTGTACATGGGTACCTAACATGGCCTAGTAGCCGGGACCCATCTTGCATTGTTTTCATTTGTGCACTACTCCCTAAGTTGCACTTAAGGGGGGGTGTTGGTGTAATTAAATATCTTGTACCTTATCTTAGGTGATAATTACACCTTAGTTAAGTTTACTTAGGGACCACATAGGAGGTTGTTGGAGAATCTCCACTTTTGGTGGACTTGACATGTCATTATCTCATCACTTCCACCTTTTGTGGACACATAATGTGATTATATCTCCATCTTTGGTGGAGTGATAAGTTTTCCTAGTTGTCTCATTTCATAAGATTCTGACACTTGTCACAATCTTATGCCCTTCTATGTTCTCACCTTGGCTATATAACCAAGGGGTCTCTCATTTGTAATCAATCATGTACTGCATATCATATTAATGACATTGAATACAGTTTATTCTTGTCATATCATTTCTCTCTTTCTTATGATTTCCATTTGGTTCATAGATCTTCGGTGGCAACCATAGCCAATTCTAACATACACAACTAGACACTATGCAAGCTCAGAAGAAACATGAAGTAGCTGAGGTAGTTTTGGCCGAGTTCTGTCCATACTGTAAACAGAAGAAACATGACTGTAGATGTAAGATGGTGGCTAATCTAGAACCTAAGCAATTACCTACTGACTTTAAGCTAGTAGAAGGTGATGATAATCAAGTGTTCTTTATTGCACAAAGTAGACCATGGGCTCAAAGACAAGGTATGCCTCAAGATCCTTAAACTTTTGGTAATCCTTATTCTAGCTATAATAACCAATGGCGACCTACATATGGACCACCACCACTCTGGAATACATCTCAACCAAGTTGGCCTAATTATCAGACCCTACAATGGCAATATCCTCAAGGAGGTTGGCAGTAGCCACATGGACAATGGACCCCACCCCCAGGTAATTGGCAGTAGAATCCTCAATGGAGAGGTCCTTAGCAATGGCAAAACCAGTCCCCTAGGTTCCTGCAGCTTCCATAGCCGCAACCATAGGCCTTCATGCCACCTGCTGTAGCAACTACCACAAATACTAGCCCACCAAAACAAACAACAACCTACGTATCTTGCCGAAGCCAACCAATATCAAGCTTATGCCTTAAACGTTAATGATATCCATTTGAGGTCTGGAACCACTCTACCTACTCCACAACTGCCTCTAATTACTGAAATACTAGATTCTCCCCTTGAAGAATCTACTACACCTACTGTTCCTACTAAGCATATACCTATAACTGATATGGTTTCTAAGCATCCTATTTTGAAAAGTCAAGACAAACCACCTTTTCCTCAGAGGTTGCAAAGTACCGCATTTAAATCCATGGAAAAACCCACTTTTGACATTTTGGATCAACTCAAGAATGTAAAAATTCAAATCCCTTTATTTCAAACTATTAAAGATGTTCCCATTTTTGGAAAAGTTATTAAAGAGGCCTATTTGAAGAAACTTGGATGGAAGAAAAAGGATCCCCAAACAATTCATGTCTTAGGTAAATTGGCTTATATAATGTTGGGAAATGTAGTCATCCCAAAGTATATTGACCCTGGAAGTCCTGTAGTGCAAATACATATAAATGGCCAAATTTTAAAAAATGTTTTGATTGACTTAGGTACTGCCATTAATGTCATGACAAAGCATACTATGGACTCCTTGAAAATTTCAAACATTAGGTCTACATCTACAGTTCTGTAACTTGCAAATAACTCCATAGTTAAACCTAATGGGATGGTGGACGATGTAATTGTCACTCTTGAATCTTGGGAGTATCCAGCTGATTTCACAATATTATTAGTTAAGGAAACTTTAGGAGGGTATCCAGTTATCCTTGGTAGACCATGCTTAGCCACTGCTGATGCTTTTATAGAATATTGTTTTAGAGATATGACCATTTCTGATGGACAGTCCACAAAAAAATGGCTTTGTATTCGCCTGCTAGACCTCAACCAGATTTGTCCCAACCTGTTTGGCTAGATGTGGGGGAAGAAACTGAAGAAGCCAATTCATTGGCTCAATTAATGATACTTCAAAATGATCCATTCTCACAACTTCAAAATGAGGATGCATTGCTTTTTCAAATTCTACAGTTTAACTCTAATACGGGTAGTTCATCTGATCCAAATAGTAGCCATCTACAATGTTTCCTATAGCAACTAAATTCTGAGAGTTCACTACCTAAACCTCCTACAATTTTTCATAACTTGCTTCCACAAGAGGTACAAACATCACCTGTAGATTCTATGAGTAATCTCACTAAGTAGATAGAATTGTCTCCAGATCACTGTTTGAATATCAATAGCAAGCTATCATAATCTCAATAGGTTGTCTTATTAAAAATGCTACAAGATCAGCATAAAGATTTTGCATGGGAATATGGGGACATGCAAGGAATATATCCTTGAATTTGTACTCACAGGATCTATTTCAAAGAACATTGTTTACCAGTTAGGCAACCTTAAAGAAAAGTAAATCCAACACTTAGAGAATTAGTTAGAAATGAGCTTCAAAAGTTGTTTGATGCTGGTTTTATTTACCCAATCTCTAACACTCAATGGGTTTCTCCATTAGTTATTGTCCCTAAGAAAGGTGGAAAATGGAGAGTGTGTGTAGATTATAGAGAGTTGAACACTGCAACTAAAAAATATCACTTTCCACTACCTTTTGTAGACCAAGTACTAGACTCACTGTCTAGCAAAAGATATTTTTCCTTTTTGGATGGTTATAGTGTGTACAATCAGATAAAAATTGCCCCTGAAGATTAAGATAAGACCACTTTTACCTATCCATGGGGAACATTTTCTTATTCAGTCTTTCCTTTTGGTCTATGCAATGCAACAACATTTCAGAGAGCAGTACTTAGTATCTTTGCTGATATATCTCATGGCTATATGGAGATTTATATGGATGATTTCACTACCTATGGAGTCACATTTGAAGAAGCACTGGTGAATTTAGAAAAAGTATTGAAAAGGTGTGGAGAGAAAAATTTGTCTCTAAACAGTTAAAAGTGTTTTCTACTGATGGAAGAAGGTATTGTTCTAGGCTATCATATTTCCAAGAATGGAATTCAGGTCGACCATGCTAAAATTGAAGTTATTCTGAATTTACAAACTCCTGCAAAACAAAAGGATGTCAGAAGTTTTCTTAGCCATGTAGGGTATTATAGAAGGTTTATAAAAAATTTCAGTAAAATTGTTAGTCCATTTTATGCCTTGTTAACTAAGGATTATCAATTCAAGTGGACAGAGTCCTGTGAAAAATATTTCCTACAACTAAAGGAATTGCTTACTAAAGCCCCTATTCTTCAAGGTCTAAAATGGAATTTTCCTTTTCACATACATGCTGATGCCTCTGATTTTGGTATAGGATCAGTCTTAAGTCAAAAACAAAATTCAATTGAGCATGCTATCTACTTTATCAGCAAGAACCTTCAAGGTCCTGAACTCAACTATACTGTTATAGAAAAGGAATTGCTCGCAGTAGTGTATGCTTTGAATAAATTTAGGCATTATGTCATAGTCTATCAGATATTCATCCACACTAACCATGCAGCAATCAGGTGTCTAATGAACAAACCTGCCATCTCTGGTAGATTGGCAAGATGGCTCCTTTTGTTACAAGAATTTGACATTACAATTATTGATAAACTAGGAAGAGCTAATGTTGTGGATGACTTTGTATCAAGACTTCAAATAGCTGCACCTGTTGAAAATGAGGTCACTGATGATAGGTTCCTAGATGAACACTTGTTTTCCATTGCTACACATACTCCATAGTATGCAGACATTGCCAATTATCTAGCAGCAAGCAGAATATCATCTCACTTTTCTCCAAAAGAAAAGAAATTGTTAATAGAGAAAAGTTTTAAATTTTCATGGATTGCAAATTGTCTGTTTTATACTGGACCTGATCAAGTGATGCGAAGATGTGTAAGAGAAGATGAGACTTATGATATCTTGCATGCTTTCCATGATGAACCATGTGGGGGATATTTTGCAGCGAAGAGAACATCAATGAAGGTTCTTACAACAGGGTACTATTGGCCAACATTACACAAGGATGTTGTGGCCTATACAAGGAAATGTGACAAATGCCAGTGTATGGGAAGACCAATCAAGTAAGATGAAATGCCACTATATCCACAGGTAATAGTCACCCCTTTTGATAAATGGGGAATGGATTTTGTGGGACCAATTGATCCACCATAAAATGGAAAGTCATACATTCTAGTTTGCACGAACTATGTAACAAAGTGGGTTGAGGTAAAAGCTATGACTCATGCTCGAGATAACAAGGTTGTTGAATTTTTGTATGAACAAATTTTCACTAGAGTTGGAGTTCCCAGAGAACTTATAACTGATCAGGGAGCTCGGTTCACATTGAATCTGATCACTGCACTAATGAATGACAATAAAATCAAACATAGGAAGTCCAACCCCTATCACCCTCATGCCAATGGTCAAGCAGAGGTTACAAATAGGGAAATTGAGGTGATCCTAACAAATACAGTGTAGCTCCATAGAAAAGATTGGAGCAGTAGACTTCCTAAAGTAGTTTGCGCCTATAGAACTACATGGAAGACAACAACTGGGTTTACACCTTTTGAACTACTTTATGAGGAAACAACCATGTTGCCCATAGAATTTGAGCACAAAACTTTGAGGACATCTCTTCAACTCGATATGGAAATATCTAAAGCATAGAAAGACCATCTTCTATAGCTAAATGCTTTGGACAAAATGATAAAAGCCACCCTGCAACATTAAGAAGCAATCCAATAGCAACGAAAAAAATGGCATGATCAACACAACAAAACTAGGCAATTTTCTGCTAGTGATTGAGCTCTGTTATATGATTCCAAGTATCAAGAAACCCAAGGTAAGCTCACAACATGTTGGATTGGCCCCTATGAAGTTGAGAATGTGTTTGAAAATGGAGCTATATAGCTGGTGACAATTGATCCAGTTCATTTCAAATTGCTAGTTAATGGCCACCGACTTTGATTATACCATAAACCAGTCTCAAAAGAAGAATCATGCAGTAGTTCGTTCAGGTTCTTGCTGCTACTCTTCCTGTAGCTGAAGGCTTTAGCCTTTCTCTTGTAGCTTCACCATAATTTTGAAAAGCATGCTCATAATAAAGGTTTTCTTTTTAAGGAAACCCCTTTTTCTCTATTCTCATTTATTGCCCCATCTTACTTCTTTATCTTCCATCCATCCATTCATCTCATCTGCCCACGTCACCCATCTACATCACCCTTAATTATGATATCATTCCCAATTGTCAACTCATGAAGACATCGTCATCTTTCTTCACATGCACATGCAATTATCAAAGGTACGCCATATCTTTTGTTATTGCATATTTGATTTATTTTATTCTATTCATTTACTACTATGATAGTTCCATTCATTATTACCCGATCTCCACCTATTCTTTAGTACATGTGAGGACACATGTCATACTCTAAGTAG
This sequence comes from Sequoia sempervirens, assembly GCA_007258455.2. NCBI lineage: Eukaryota > Viridiplantae > Streptophyta > Pinopsida > Cupressales > Cupressaceae > Sequoia > Sequoia sempervirens. The sequence goes on along the minus strand of VDFB02271358.1, from coordinate 729,771,309 downwards.
GGGGTGGGGTAATCCACCTTTTAAAACCTATCTTTTTGCCACTGCCATAACTGCGCAAATAAACTTTCTTTATTATTTTTCTAGTACTTTCCAAATATGATTGCATGTCCTTTTTATTGCATTTTTTTCTTGTAAATTACAATCCAAGCTACTTGTTCAAAAATTTCATTTTTTGAAAAGAAAGAAATGTGACAGCACAACAGAAGAAAAAAAACTAGAACAAAAAGGGAAACAAAGAGGAAAATTTTGAATTTTCAGCAAGGAATTAAGTTCAGCTATGGGAAAATTGTGAACATGGGTGGTCAGCTGGTGCGACATGAGCCTGTAGCTCATGAATTATTATTGCAAAATCCTCAAACAGTCCACGCATTCAGCCTCTGTGGATGGTTAAACTACTTCTTGAGGTTAAACAAAAGTAGGAGAGTCATCTGAGGCAGAACAAACCCCAGAGTCTATCCCTCATTCTTGAAAAAGGAAATTATCTTCTCCTACAACACCTTCCCCTACAACCATCTCTCCTACAACAACACTTGTTGCTAACACTAGTTCACCATCATCCTCTGGTAGGGTAGAACCCTCTAGGTAGAACAGAAAGAGGAAGGCTACCAGAACACATCTTATAGCTGCACCAATGCCAAGAAGAGTTTCCATAAGGAAACAATGTAAGACCTCCCCTGATTCACCTCAACCAGAGGTTATTGTAATTTTAGAAGGGTCTATAGAGTCTGAATTTGATTTTCTCAGAATGTGTCCGAAAATGCTCCATAGAGTTCATTCATTCCTGAAGAGGAACAAGTTGAGACAAAAGAAATGGGGCATAATGAAAAAGGGTTACCAAGTCTTGATGACTTGGCTACCGCTGCTATGCATTTTTTAGAGGAAGAAAAACCTTCTACACTGCAGCAACAAGAATTCATCTTGCAGCAAGAGTAGGAAAAGACTGAACAATTGAATGTGGCTAGTGAAGCTACATTTCACCCTGCAACTTGTAAAGCCATTGTTGTTTATAAGAAGATGTTTTTGATTGAGTTTCTACAATATGTCAAATTTAACTGGGAAATAGTTACATTGCAAACCCTGACTTTCTGGCACCTAGCTCATACTGACATGCAACAAAGTCTATGGGAGGTAGAAAGGAAGAAACTAAAAAAGGAAATTGAAAGTTAGAAACAGAAAATTTCTGAGTTAAAAGCAAAAATGGATGAAATGTTAAAAGTGACTGGTTAGATTATGGAATGCAGACCACCACCCAGAGTTTATGGTCTATGCCTTAAGGAACAATTTTTATGGTTCCAACTAATGAGAATTTCCAGAAATCAAGATCCTATACTTCACATTGCTAAAGAATTTTATGATGTATACCAGGAAGCCCCTAATTGGTTAAGAAATTCTTTGTGTGAATTTTATTTACATGGCTTTTTAATTCCATCTAAAATAGAATGGAGTCGTCTTCTATATATTGGTGATATCCATTTGAGATCATTTATGTCCTGGGCAACAAATGAAGCAAATTATGGTAGGCAATGGGAAACATATGAGGAAGCTGAAAGGAATGAGCATATTCCATTACACTCTCAAAGTTCAAACCCCCATGCAATGTTGAAACCTGGTTTACTCTGGCATATGCATTCATAATAATATAGCCATAACAAAAATATTTGATCTTAGGAAATAGGTATATGATGAATTTTAGGAACAACCATATTCATTTTGGAGACTGGCATATACCATAAGTGAGAAAAGGTGGGAAAGATTAACTGTTGGGCTAAGAAGGTCCGAACCTCACAGTCCCCTAAATTTCACAGCAGCTCTTAAATGATCAAGCAGATATATACAGTTGGGACTTCAAAAGAGATTTGAACTGTGGTTTCCATTGACATTCAGACCTCCTGTGCTAATGTGGCCCCTTTATCCTTACCAAGCTACAAATCTTAATGATGATTCAGAAGCTCTTAGGTATGAAAGGTGGCAGACTTTTAGAGGATTTTATTATAGGTTTGGAACTCCATTTCAGAGTCATGCCACAACCACTGATTTTAGAGAAACTACTAGGAAAGTTAATGTTGGAGGACCAACATTGGGCTAAGTAGGGGGCAGAATGATGAGCTTAAAATGTGTTCATAGTTTGGATATTATGATGAACTTTTAATACCTTTACTTTTGTTGTTTGTGGTTGTCTAAACTCTTTCGAAACATTTTATTGGGATATCCTGTAGCAAAATATTTTCATATTCCTGCAGCCTATTGTGTTGACTTGACTACATTTATTACCCTGTTGACTCCCTAAATGACTAGTATATTGCATACAATTTTTGAATGATGAAATAGATTTAAATATGTGATTAATGAACGAATATTGTGTATGTGCCATGCACTTTTTCTTTCGCATTTGTTACCTTTTATTTCGCAAGTTGTTGAAGAAGTATGATCGAGTCAAGCACAACCGATCTCAGCCTTGTAGTAAAGTCTATTTCTTGCATGACTTCGAGGAAGTTGTGGTGAAGACTCTCTGACTGAAACCGTTCGGAAGGATTTTTAATGACAGTGAATCTAGAAAGAGTGGAGCACTAGATTCTCTCTGGATCGGGTTGAATGCATAAATTCATTTATGAAGTTTGTTCCTTGATTCTGGGATACACTTTACTTCCACGTCTTTCTTTGATAGGGTTAGTTAGTTAGTTGCTCTCCTGATTTTAAATAAGGTACTCCTACGCGAGGAGGAAGGAGATGATAGTTAGAAGTAAGATAGAAGCATAGTGATAGAAAGATAGCAGATATCATGTAAGAGTTAGTATGATAATGAAAAGCAGAATCTGTATGACAAGAGACAAAGTTTGTTTTTAGTTTCCATATCAACAAAGCAATGTATACCATTCTGTTTTCATGAATAAAGTTTGATGAAGTTCTGAGTTCAACACTTGTGTAATCAGTAGATGCTTGCTAAGGGGGCCCACTTAGTAAGTCTCTGTAGCTAGTTAGTTAGCTGTTCTTTTCTATTGATCATTGCTTAGCTTTCATCTTTGAAGTTTTCATACAAACTCAGTCTTATATTGCTCCTACAGCATTGGGAATTCATCCCTATGCCTGTTCCTACAGCTTAAGGCCAGTTCATAGTTTGTGTTTCAATCGTAGCTGTTATGGTTTTTGTTTTAATCAAATCATAGTTGAGTTAAAATAACTTTGCATTACCTTCTTGTAGCGTAGATAGAATTCCTTTCAAGTATTTATTTCTATTAGGTTTTGACCGAAACTAGTTCTTAGAGCATATATTGTGCTGCACCATTTAAAGTATATGTTCCCTAGTTTGACAAGTAAATGAATGTCCATAGAGAGATATTAGTCACCTATTGGAATGTTCAATTCCCATGAAAGGTTTTACTATGATTTTCATATCCTTTTGTGGGAACGACCACTCAGGATGGAGCATGGTTTCATCTATGATAGGAGGAGTGGAAGTGGATGGGGACATTTTACCAAGAGACAAGTCAGATATTCATTTGGCTTTAAACTTTTAATAGGCTATGAAAAAGAAGTCCTTACAGGGGGTGATGGGTTCCATAGGTTCAAGGAAAAATTATTCTAAGGAAAAATTACCTTTAGAAGATAACAAATTGAAGCCACTATGGTGTATGGTAAATACTTCATTTCCATGTGAAAACTTCAAACATTTGTAAAAAATTTAAGGCATTTCTTTCATTGAGCAAATTCAAGGGTGGCTTACCTACAAACAAAATTGATCCAATTGTGGAATAATAGAAAAAATTACATCCAAAGTTTTAGGTCCTATTTGTAATGGGAGCATGATTGATCCAATCGTAGGGCATGAAAAACCAATATGTGTTTTAATCCATGTAGTTGGTTTATTATAATCATCTTGACAAAGCTCATGTAATACTAGAAACTCTTATGTGATCACATTTTGACCATAGGCAGGATCTATTAATATCCCATTGGTGGGCTTGTCATAGATTCTACCAGCTATGTAAAGAGGACCATCAAGAAGTTTTTGAAGTATATATTTAAAAGAAAAAGTGATATCAAGATATTTTTTGGTGTGGCACTTACAAGGGATAACGTCTATCACACCCACAATTCATCCATAGGATTAACTTGGGTAACATTTGGAGTTATATCATGTTCACTATTTGCATCAACATTCATTACATCAGTGTTTGAAGGTTCACTAGCCTTGACAAATGAAATATTTTGTTTAGGCATGGGGTTGGTGAAAATTTGTAAATTTTGGTTAGAGGGTGCAATGGACTTATTTCCATGATCATTAACACCCATAATGGATAAACAATCCGAATCAATGAGGTCTTGAACTAAATGTTTTAGATGATTACATTATTCGGTGTCATGTCCATTTTGGCAATGAAAGTGACAATAAGAATTGGGTTTGAAGGGGGTTTGTAAGGGCTTGGTGGTATCAAGTGGTTTAATAATAGGAAAGGTAATCATTTTTTGTTGAAGCAATTGATTCATTGTATTATGGAGGGTTTCGAGTAAGGGGGTGAATTGTCTCTTCAGGTCCCCATAGGTATAAGGAACTATTGCTTTAATAACTACCACTTGATTTTGAATAGATTGTCTTGGTTGTGGTTGAGGAGGAAGATTGAACTATAAAAATCTTGTATTTGGTTTGCAAAATTTTTGCGTGTTGTTTAGGTTTTGTTGTTCATATTTTTTTGCTCAGTTAGAAGTGAACTTTGAATCACAACTAGAAACCAAGTTGTGTTAGCCACATAAGGTTGTGCATAATTGCATGAATGAAGGGAATTTCATCATAGTTAATTTATCCTAAAGTTTTGTATGTAAGTTTTTGATAAGAATTTATCGCAAATGTGCATCAGGAATCTTGACATCAATTTGAGCATACAATGACTGGTATCGCGAGGTAAAATTAGTTACTTTTTTGTTTGTGTTTTGTCTACATCTCATTAAGTCAATCATCGTCTTTTTAGGAGTCATGTGAACTTGAAAGTGACTTATAAAAGCATCCACGAATTCATTGAATGATCAGATGGAATGACTGGGCAAGTTAGGAAACCACTCTAATGTAGTGTCTTTTAAGGTCCTAGGAAATTTTTTGGAAAATAGTTTATCATCAAGGAAAAAATCACTACATAAAGTTGTATAAGCATTGGCATGGTTGATAGGGTCTCCTTTTCCTCTGTACTTCTCAAATCTAGGAATTTTTATCCCTTGCGGCATCGGGGTACGTAAGATTTCTAAGGATAATGGACTACTACAAACATGATATGTGAGTGGAGTTTTTTTACCTTAGCTAATGCTGGAAATTTGTTGTTACATGGATGATACTATGTTAAGGAGTTGTGTAATGATAGGTTCAGGGTATGTGGTATGTGGTGGAATATAAAATGGAGATGGAGTATATGTAATGTGAGGGGAAGTGAAAGGAAAACTAAGAGGGCTGAAGGAAGTGGGTGGGATTTGTGATACCACAAGAGAACTAGGAATGCTAGTTGGAATTGTAAAAGAAGGAACCAAATGACTAACCTATTGTATAGTTGTGGTAACATGAGGAGTGGTATAAGTTGGTATGGATGCCATGGTTGAAGGGGGACAAATGTGAGGTCCTCCTTCTTACAACAATGTTTATGAATTTGAAAGTGGAAGAGGCATGTTTATTGTAAAACTGGGTAATTCTTTTCATAACGTGCAAGCCATCATCACTTTCAATCAATCAATGAAGGTTTTCTATCATGGGTATGGCGGTGGTGGAAATGTTTTCAAGGAAAAAGTCTTGTTGTAAGTGTGCAAAATCTTCATGAATATTAATGACTTTGTATTGTGGGATGGAACTAGTTTCTGTGTCAAAATTTATTGGATTGAAAGGTGAGGGCATAGAAGTGGCATTTTCAATGCCTATTCCACCATTGTCCATACTAGGACTAGGAGCTCTTGAGATCCTAAGGTCCACAATAAAAGTGTTATCATGAGAATCCATGAGTCTATAACTTCATCTGATGAAATTATTATCAATGGGGCATTAAACACTCATACTAGTACCACAAAGGATGGGGTGAATGAAAATGCAAGGTAATCTAGGATTTCTAAATGTAAATAATAGAAATTATAATAACTGTAATAGAGAAGTAACTAAAAAAATTAGAAATGTAGGAAAATGCTACAAAAATGCTAGAATTGTTGTTTAAAAAGTGCAAGTGGACTGATTTCCTAGGTTGGTGAATGCATATTTTTAGTTTTTTCAATGATGTGCAATGCTAAAATGAAATCTAAACAAAGTTTTCACTAATGCAATATAAGAATTCCTACGATGCACAAACAAAACAATATCCTAATTGAATGTTGATGCAAGTGTAATCTAGGATGCAAGGTGTAATGAAAATCAGAAACGAAAAGTATTCAAAATTTTGGTTAACCAAAATGAACCATAGATTTTTGGCACCACAAGACTCCCTAACTCTTCTAGGATTTTTCACCTAAAAGGAGAGAGGTAGTCCAAAAATCCTAGTTAGGTTCATTAAAAAATGCAATATATGATGTTTTTTAAGCTAAATGAACTAAAGTAAGCACACTTAAGTGATCTAAATGACTGATATGTATGCAAAACCTAAGAATTATGTTATGTTGGAAAACATAATGTGATATACAAACAATGAACTATGAATGAATAAATGTAGAAAAAAAGAAATGAGCTAAATCAATGTGAACCAAGAGGTCTGATGAAGATTTTGGAATGTTCTAAATGTTGTATGGAATCGTAGAAATTCACTAGTGAGACTCATTTTCCCAAGGTGGCGAATCCATCATGTTTTTGATGAAAACTGTCAAGAGCAAGTTTTTGAATGTCAGGATCCAAAATCTAACAAAAATTAGATTTTCAATATTAAGGTAGCAATTATTTTCCATTGATGGAAAATCAATCCTATCCTAAAATTTTGAGAAATTAGGAGACAATTCTGCAACACCAGATCTGAGGATGTTTGCTTGTCAGGTTGTCGAAGTCAATTTTGCAGAAAATGGACATAATACCTTCTCCAAGCTTCAAATATGGTTGATTTGACTTGAAGCACCTAGTTGACTTGTTGACCACTTTTCAACACCTAAATGATTGTTAAAATACACACAAAAGTTTGCAAACACACATGTAAGATGGTAAAAATTGTTGAGGGCTAGCAAATAGGGGTTTTCCTTGGTCAAACCCCTATTTGGTAATCAAACCCTTAATGAAATAATAGAATGAAAGAGAATGATAAACAACTAACATGCAAATGTTATCAACTTACCAAACCCTTGTTGATGAAAATATGAAGTTGTGTCAATGGATGCTCCAAAATGCTTGATTTGATGTTGTAAGGTGCTTAAATGTTTGAATGAATGAGTGAATAAGTGACCTTGATGAATTGGGGTTGAAATGGATGTAAAAACACTTATTTATACAATCTTGTGCCTTAGTAACCTATTGATACCTCATAATAGGCTGAAATCAAGTGATTTTGAATAAAAACCTGAAAGGAAATTTGAAATATTTTGAATTTGGAGCCAATGGGGACTCATTCACCACCCATGGTGAATGGGTCCCACCTAAGACCTGAAAATGGGTGTCGGGAATTATCTTCCATTTAATGTTGTTTGTTGCATTTACATTAAAAAATGCACTTAATTAAAGCTTATAAGGGAAAAAAGGGGTCAAATAAAGCATAAGAAAGGTGTAAATAGTTAAATTATGAATAGAAAAGTGTGAAATATTTTTACAAGACTTTACAACACTTCAAAATAGGACTTGATTAGTGATGAAAAGGTGTTTGCTTAGGTGAATTGCAATGAATAGAGTCTAGAAGAGTGTAGAAATGTTTTACAACACTTCACAACACCTACACAAGACATCATTATTTTAATGTTAGTACCTAAATATGCATGTTCAAGCCATATTATAGCATTAAATCTAAGAAAAAAAGACCAAACATCATGAAACAAGGCCTAAAAGACCATGAGCATGAAAAAGGGCCATTTTTCTACAATGCAACCTCTTCTTGACACTGTGTACCCTAATAGTTTTTCATATGTTACTCTGAATACACATTTTTTCAAATTGAGCCTCAAGTTGTACTATTTGAGCCTGCCAAATACTTAGCCAAGTTGCTCAAATCATATTCTCTTTTGATAGAATTTTCTAGTATGTCATCCACATAATCTTCTATAGGTTTATGCAATCCATCATGAAAGGTTGTAGTCATTGCTCGTTGATAGGTCGCCCTTGCATTCTTTAAACCAAATGGTGTGACAATCCAATAGAAGGCCCCCCATGTACAAGTGAATGTTGTTTTATGTTGATCATCATGGGATATTGTTATCTGATTATATACAGAGAATGTATCGATTAGTGAAAATATTTCATGTCTTGTCATTAGATCTACGATCATATCAATTTTTGAAAGAGGGAAGTCATCTTTTGGGAATGCCTTGTTTAGATATCAAATGTCCATATAGGTTCTTATGCCCCTAGTGGGATTTGGTATTGGTACTAGATTTGATGTCCATTCAAGATAATTGATTGGTCTGATGAAGTCCATATATAGCAATTTCTTTAGTTCTACTTTTAGCAGAAGTTCTACCTATAGGTGCATTTTCTATAGCTTATGCTTGGTTGGTTTGTCTCAAGGAAATATAACTAAGAGTTGTACAACCAATGATAGATCTAGTCTTGGCATGTATACATGTGTCCCTGCAAAGTTTATTTTCCTTTCATTGAGGAATGTTGAGAAGTTCACATTTTCTTTAGGATCAAGTGATGTTGCATGGTATGTGACTTTGGGTGTTTTTGTTGTGCCAACATTGATAGGTTCAACTTCTTCAACTAGGAGTGTTGACATATCTTGAAATTAAGAAATAGGGAGATTAAATACTCCATCTTTGAGTACCTTGGAGAGGTTTAACCCTTAGATTCATTCTTTATTTTTCTCTTTAGGATCTGATAGAGCCACATCATGGTTTTCCCTACAGAGTCTCATTTTGATTTTTACATTGTTTGTTTGGTTGTGACTAGAGGACACATTCTCCCTTCCAAAATACTCTCACTATTTGAGTTCCATGATAAACCCTACTTTATGATCTCCTAATGGTATATCAATTTGAAGTCCCATGAACTCTGTAAATGCTTCATTATTTTTGAATTGATCCAAAATAAGCACATGTTGACCTCCTACAATGATCTAACAACTAACCCCTTATAGTTGTGATTCAAAGATTAAAAATCTAATCTGAATAGCTATTTCAATCATCATGAAGGTGCATTTAACTTTTCAACCCAAGGATGCAAACTTGAAATGGGGTAGTATAGTATGTGCACTAATGATCCAAATTAGCCATATTCATTCTACAACTAGGAAAAACATAATGTTGAAGGTAAATTGATTGGAAAGAAATAAAATAATTGTTGAGCATCAACCAACAACTATACTAAGTTAGAATACATGATAGAACTGAAAATATGAGCAAACAAATAGGAAAATCCTTTGTCTACCTTGGCTATAGGAATGGTCACAAAATGAAATTCTAGTGGCTACGGGAACAATTAGTGCCAAATTTTTAACTAAATACTAAATAGAAAGTAACAACTATGCTAAAGGACAAAATGCACACCAAGTGGCCCCCCTTGGATGAGTATCCCTTTAGACAAATGTAAAATCAGGTGGACTAACTTATAAACTCATTTTATTCATTGGAAAACACAAGTACAATAGAGCATCATGACTGTATTACTAAAAAACTAAGAATGCAAGTACATTATCAGATCAAGCAACCTCTTTTGAAGGAGCATATAAGTCTTATTTATAGGGAGAAAAGCTACTAACTAATCACCTAGAAAGGCAGTCAACTCCAAAAAATTATGAGGATGCTACTTTAGGGAAAGCATGAAAAGTGGAGAGGCGGTTACACATGTGTCAAATCTAATCAGACATGCTTGCCTCAATGCAGATTTAACACAATAGTAATGCCTATATTTTCTCAACAAACAATTAAGACCATTTAAAAGGTGGTTACAACTTTGATTTGAATGAGGAATCTCCCATCATTGATAGTCTTCCCTTCATTGACTTTTGCATAACCACCTTGTTGATTGTTATGGTGAATGACCAACTAGAAAAATATTTTTTAATTAAGTAGGTAGCTAATTATTATGCAGAAAAATTACATATTTGCAACTATCTTAAAGTAGCATTCATTAATCCACCTATAAAATCAACATAGATAGTTCACATAGCACGTCAATGTCATTAAAGATTATAAGAATATGCTTATGCCCAATGTATATCGTTTTGAAGAAATATCATAAAAAGATCATCATACAAGCGTCAAAGTCTATGAAAAGGGTATGTGCAGGATCATCATGCAAAAAGAAAGCCCTTAAGTGGCAAAAAATTCAGAAAAATCAGTGTTAGGAAACTTGACGTAAATATTTGAATAAGTTATCTATATTATTTCAAAAATATGTAAGAATATAATTTGTAGAAAATTGAATATAGTTTCTAAAATACTAGGTTTATTTAAAAATAAATAAAATATATATGGTGAAAACTTGAAATTTCAATGCAGTAGTACTTAAATTCCAGGGAAAAAAAAAGAAGTAGGTGTCTGTCTGACCAGCCTAACCATAATAAAATGATAATATTTTTTTGTAAGATTTTATATATAATTAGAGGACTCATGTCCGGATGTGATGCATATTTTGTTGTAATTTTTTTCCAAGTAAATAATTAATTATGAATTTTTTATTGCAACTTTTAGAAAATATAAAAACTCATCTGTCTGACCACATTAACTTGGTCAAAACATCATGAAATTTAATTTTTCTTTTTTTAATCCTATAGTATGTGAAGCATAGAATGTGATGCATGTTTTGGATTCAAAAATTATGATACCATTTGAAAGTTATAGATTTTTTTCAATCAGCCTATCGATCATGAATTTAGTCATAATTCTAATAGAAAATGAATAATAATTATTTATTAAATTCAAATTAAATCATAATTTATATTTTTGGAAAGCTGAGAATCTCCTCTAAAAAACCATGTTTTTTCATTAATTTTGGGTGAAAAAAAAGTTGCCAGCCACATACCCTACAAATATTACCACTTTTTGGCGCACCATGATCCTACACATACCCAAAAGTACAGTGAATAGGAAATAAAATCCTATGAAAATTGAGTCATAAACTAGACTCGTCACTCCCCCCAACATAAAACTTTGTTGTTCCATTGCTTTGCTAATTCCCTAAAGTTTGCAACTGCTAGTTGTCCTACATCAGTTTTTGTAGTTTCTAAATTATGGTCTAAATAGAACCCTTAATATTTGTCCAATCAGCTCCATCTCTTTGTCTTTGTAGCTATATCATACCAGTAAAATTGGAAAATTGGAATAGGACACAATAGAATAGGTGGATAAAAATTTAGTGGGAGCCAAAATCATTTCTTTTTCCTTCCAATCTGTATATATCTTTCAACTCTCTTAAGTGTTGTAGCACAATTCTACATAGAATGAGGCTCATCTTGTTTTAACTCATTAGTTAGGTTGTTCCACCTTTGTGCTAGGTATCCCATCACAAATTCTCCTTTGGTGTTTGCTACCTCCTCATATTCTGTATAAACTTCCTCTCTCTTAGACAAGATCCTTTCACCATAGCTTGGTATCTAAAGAATTTTATGTCAATCCATGGAAATTCTCCTTGGATTGCTAGATTCAGCCCTGACAAATAGGGGAGCATTGGATTCAATTTGTTGATAAGTTCTGAATTATTTTCCCCAAGTAATCTCATTCTGTATCCAAGACATGAATTCCCTTAGTTGGAAACCCCCAACATAAAACAGTGGATTCCAATCATGGTCTTGGGTCATGGCATAATTATGTAAGTAAAATTCAAACAACAAATTCTTCATTTCAGGAGGAGAAATCCTATAAGCATTGAAAAATTCCAGAGTCTCAGTAGGATGATTTAAGCCCAAAACAATCCTTGCTAGCTTAAAAAAAAAAAATTATCTTTCAAATACAGGGCATAGACCCTTGGAGGAGTCCTACATTCTAATATCTGAGGTACCAAGGCTATCATATCATCCACCTTCTTCTTTAAAGTAGCAATTTCTACATCCTTGTCTTCAATCTCTTCGTCTCTCTTTTGATTTTCTTTCTTCAACCTATGTTTCTCCTCCTTCCATTCTTCTTCCCTTCTTTGCATCTCTTTCCATAAATTCATAGCTACCATGTGCATTGAAAAATCAAAGGGCCCATGTATTCCTACTAGAATTTTTCCTAGCACAGATGCTTGCTCTTCCTGTAGCACTGGTTGTAGGAATTCTAAATGTTTAGCCAACTCTAGCTGTAGGGGTGTTGACTATTCTCCTAGCTATTTTGAGAGGGTCTCTTGTTATAACTCTTTCTCTGACTGTCACTCTTGCTACAAGAACTCTTACTTCTACTCTTGTTGTAGGAGCTCCTTATTTTCCACAAACTCTTGAATTTCAACTTGTTCAACGATGACAATAAGGTCTATCAATGTTACATTTCTTGCTTCCTCAAATATGTCCTTTTCCTTGGCATTCACCTACCCCATTGGGGCCTTTGTGTCCTCTTGTGATGTTTCTCTATTCTTAGGGCTTCCCTGCGAAGACACACCAAAGGCTAGCCCAACTGGTCTTGATTTTCTAAGAGGGCTCTCATGTTCTTCTTTAGCCATAGGAAGAAGAATGCCAACCTTCTATTTCTTAGAGCTTCACACTTTCTTTCTTGCAATTTGATTTGTAGCTTTCACTTTCTTTATTTTTTCCTCTTTCTTTTGTGCCCTACTTATCTTTAAAATACAAGAGGAACATCATCATCATAATATGAAGAGGAACTTTATTTTTTTGAATTTTCTACCTAGGAAGAGGTAATCTCTATGATTTTTTTGGCTATAGGAGGGTTTGCGCTAGGGCCCACACTAGAAGTTGAAGCACTAGGAGTAGCTTCAACCGTGCTCAATCTTCTGCTATCCCTATGAAGTTGAGAAAAAACCCTGGGTCATAAATGTTCTGGTCTAATTTAATCATTTTTTAAAGAATTCTTCCCAACTCATGTCAAACACATCATGTAGAGACTTTTCAACTAAAAATTTGACTAGAAAATGGTGGGAAATGGAATTATCCCTACCCTTTTGGGCTCTTGACCTCCATGATTGAGAGAAGGTGGTATAACACATTTGGCACATTCATTCTTCTCCCATGCCTTATATGATTTAAAATTTTGAAATGCATAGAGTGTAGATTCAACTAGCAACCTTCATAGGTAATGCACTTTACAACATGAACAACTACTTTCTTCCATGGCTCTAGAAGATAGGTTCTTTTTGCACCTTGTTTCTCTACACTCAATGGAGGGTCACTAGGTTCTGAAAATTTGGCCCTAGCTGACCCGACATCTCTGGAAGTAGGGGTAATATCCACTATTGGTAGGAAACCCCATAACTTTTGCAATTATTTCTTTGGTAACCAATACTTCCAACCCTTTTACCATGGCTTTCCTTTAGACAATGTCTACGAAAATTCCAATGCAAAATTTTCATCAAAAACCATTAAGCTTAAGGAAATAGTCTAACCATCTATATTTTCTAAATTCAGCCTATGAAAGTGTATCCTATAGTAATACATCACAAATTGTGGGTTCATTCTTGATTAACCCACCTCCCATTGTTCAATTTTTTGCAATCAAAGAATCACTCTACAAAGTCTCTCTTCCTACACTCTCTGTCTAGAAGCCCAATTTCTCTTTCCTACAATGCTACTAAATTTAAAATGTCAATTTTGTCTGAATTTTACCTTTTTTGTTTTAGCTTGAGATTATGACAGGAGTAATAAAGGAAATAAAGGAGTAATCAATGAAGGCTTATGATCAAGAAAAATAGTAGTGGTTGATGTCACCTCACACATGTGAGCCATCATCTCACTAAGAATTTGAATCAAACCAATTGAAATCTTGCTGACATGATCCAAGTGGACAGACACATGGACATAGCATTCACACTTTCCCCTCCAAACCTAAATTTGACCATGTTTCCTCACATGCATGAGAGTTATGATAATTTGACAAGGCAAGAAATTATGACATGTTATGGAGAATATCTATATCAATTTACAATAATTAAATGAATCTACTAAAAGACAGTTAAGAGATAACAACCTAATGTGCACGTACTTGGATTCTTGGATGATTTGTTACAAAGATTATGAAGAAAGTATTGATCACCTTTTAAGTGATTAGTTGAGAAATTAATGAAAGTGGAGGGGAATGGAGTGAAGTGATGATGGAATGAAGTGAAATTATGGAGGCATGATGGAAGAGAGAGAAAGGTAGAGATGGATGGGTGAATGGGTGAAGAAGTGGACCCCATAGGAGTGGAAGTCTTTATTATGACAAATTGTGTACCTTAATTAGCCAGAAGGAGGGACACTAGGTCCACTTCCTTTGGCTGCAAGAAGTTTGGGTGTTGCATGCTGAGTGAATTGTTGCAGGAATTCCTCCTTGGAAGTTGGCTTGTGATACAATATGAGGTAATGACTATTGACAAGCAACTTAAATCCGATTGGGTAACTAGTAGTGAGTTGAACAACACCATTGTGGAATACTTTAGCAACATCATATGATCCTAGCCACCTTTTCTAACATTTTCCTACATTATCCTGATACCTTGAATCATAGAGCAAGGCCCAATCTCTTGGTTGGAATTTCTTGTCTTTAATGAATTTGTGATTCCATTTGATTCTCTAATTCTACACTACCTCTATATGATGCAAGATTTATTTCCTTATTTCATAAAATGCATTGAGCTACATGATTCTATCTCTTTGTGCTTCAGAAATGTCCATACCAAAGTCCATTGTAGTCCTAAGAGTTTTATGCTCAAATTCAATGGGAATCATAACTATATTTCCATACAACAACTCAAATGGTGTGAAGCCCATAGTTACTTTCTAGGTTGTCCTATAGGCCCAAACAACTTCTAGTAGCCTGTTTGACCAATCCTTTTAATGAATATCCATTGTTTTGGTCAGAATGGCTTTAATTTCCCTATTAGTCACCTCAACTTGTCCATTGTCCTAGGGGTGATAAGGATTAAGCTTCTTGTGCTTTATGTTGTACTCATTGACCAGTGCTATAACAAGGGTTGATGTGAATTGAACCCCTTGGTTAGTCACTATCTCTCTTGGAACTCCATACCTTGTGAAAATATCCTCATAAAAAAATTCAACAACCTTATTATCTCTTGTATTCTTCATGGACTTAACTTATACCCACTTAGTTATATAATCACTGCATACTAAGATATAAGACTTACCATTAGATGGACCAATAGGTCCTAAAAAGTCTAATCCCCACTTTTCAAATGGAGTGATTAATACCTAAGGGTAAAGGGGAATATCATCATGTTTGGTTGTCCTTCCCATCCTTTGGCATCTATCACACTTTCTTGTGTATCTCCCTGCATCCTTGTGGAGTGTTGGCCAGTGATATCTTGTATTCAAAATCTTCATTTTTGTCCTCTTGGCTGCAAAATTTCCTCCACATGGTTCGTTGTGGCATGCATGTAAAATATCATATGTCTCATCTTCCCTCACACATCTCCTCATGACATGGTTCGGTCTAGTATAAAACAAACATCTTGTGATCCATGAAAAAGGAAATAATTTTTCAATGAGAACTCTTCTCTCTTTTGGAGAGAAGTGAGGGGGAGCTCTCCTTGTGACTAGATAGTTAGCTATGTTAGCATACTAGGGTGTTTGCACACTCATGGAAAATAATTCCTCATTAGGGAAAGAATCATCTATGACTTGATTATCCTATAATATAGTCAGCCTTGAAAGAAAGTTTGTAACAACATTGGCCTTCCCTAGTTTATCTATAATGGTTATGTCAAACTCTTGCATCATCCATAGCCATCTTGCTATCCTACTGAAGATCAGAGATTTATTCATGAGATACCTAATGGCTACATGGTCTATGTGCACAAATATTTGATTTCTTTTTATGTAGTTCCTGAATTTGTTGAGGGCATAGATCACTACCAAAAAAATTTTCTATCACTATATCATTGAATTCAACTCTTTACAAATTTTTGTTGACAAAATAAATAGCATTTTCAATAGCTCATTCATTTTTTCCTAAGACTGATCCTATGAAATATTTTGATGTATCTATATGAATGTGGAAAGGAAGCTCCCAATTAGGACCTTTGAGTACATGATAATGAATCAAAGTTTCCTTCAAATCAGAAAATTCCTTATAACAGTCTTTAGTCCACTAAAAATCAACAACTTTAGTGAGAAGAGTATATAATGTTGTTGCTATTTTACTAAAATCCTCGATGAAAAACCTATAGTATCCTATATGGACCAAGAAACTCCTAACATCTTTTTGTTTTGTAGGTGTAGGCACATTTGTGATCACCTCAATCTTTGTAGGATCTACTTGAATTCCTTTGTGAGAGATGTAGTGGCCAAGAACTACACCTTTCTACATCATCATGAAGCACTTCTCACTATTTAGAGATAAATTGTGGTCTTCACATCTCTATAGGAATCTCCTAATATTTTCTAATGCCTCATTGAAATTAGTACCTTAGGTGGTAAAATCATCCATATAAATTTCCATGAAATCATGAGAAATATCTAAAAATATGCTAATGACTTCCCTATAAAAAGTTACAAGTGAGTTGCGTAATCCAAATGGAAGTACTGAGTAGGAATAGGTTCCTCATGGATAGGTAAAGGTAGTATTCTCCTGGTCCTATAGTGCAATTTATATCTACTTATAGCCACTAAATCCATCTAGAAAAGAAAAGTATTACTTGCCTGCAAGTGAATCTAGGACTTGATCTATGAAAGGTAAGGGAAAATGTTCCTTTTTGGTGGCATCATTTAGTTCCCTCTAATCAACACAAACTTTCCACTTCCATCCTTTTTTTGGCACAATCACCAATGGAGCCATCCACTAGCTATCTAAAATTGGGTAGATAAATCCTACATCTAGCAATTTATGTAGTTCTCCTTTTACAATTTCTCATAGTGCAGGATTAATTCTTCTTTGTAACTATCTCACTGGTGTACAATTATATCTAATGTAAATCCTATGAGTGAAAAGCTTAGGGTATAACCCCTTCATATCATGATAGTCCCATGAGAATGCATGCTAGTGGGTTCTTAGTATGTTTTTCAATGACAACTATTGTTCTTCACTCAATTTACTATTGACGTGCAAATATTTTCCTTTTGTCACTTGTACTTTTGTGGTTATCTCCACCATAGTTGTTTCACTAATGCTAGGCACCTTGAGTTCATGTGGCAACAATGTATGAGACATACCCATTGTTGTAGGAATTTCTACTACAAGAAGAGCAAGAAAAAGTGTCTTGACTAGAGCAACAAAATAAGAGGATGATGCTTCCTTCACTTCATAATGATTTTGAATTATGTTATAAAATACTTCATCTTCATCTTGAATTTGCATGAAAGATATTTTTCCTAACATCATAAGTTGTGCCACAGAATTAACTTCCCTAGCCTCTTCACCAATGTGTGGCCATATAGAATTATCCAAATCATGTAATGGTGGAGTAGGAGGGTAGAGAACAAGATTTTGGTGCTCTTTCCATTAGAAATGTTCATGTCTCATGTCCTACATCTAATATATGCATTTATTATTGCTAACCATGGTCTTCGCAGAATGATAGGGTACCCACCGAGTGTGGTTTTAGGAGAAAGAATCATGAAATCCAATGGTCACTCCCATGAGTCTATAGTTACCACAAGGTCATCTACTACACCATCAGGTTTAACTTTTGAACTATCATTAAGCTACAAGATAGTAGGATTATGTCTCATGCTTACAACATTTAGTTGTTGTAGGATATCCTTGGTCATTACATTTATTGTTTCTCCCAAGTCAATCAGAGCATTCTTTGTTTGGATCCCATTTATTAAAACTCTTACCATAAGACTCCTTGGATCATTATATTTGGAAACAATCACTTTTCTAAGCATGATGTTAGCTAGTTGTCGCACCACATGAACCACAGTGGGGTCTTTCTTCTTACTGCTTAGCTTCTTAAGGCATGCTTCCTTAATTTCCTTGCCATAGATTGGAACATCTTTTATGGCCTGAAATAAAGGTATCTAGACACATATATGCTTCAGTTGATCTATAATGTCAAAATTTGTGTCCTCCTTTTCTTCATTTTCTTTCATAGTTTCCAACCTTTGAGGAAATGGGGGTGTTTATGCAGTTTGATTAACTAGAGCTAGTTCAGGATTCTTAGGTGCATTGGGCTAAATGGGGGTATTCAAAGGCCCTTCTTCTTCCATATGAAGCTCAATGATAATTGGTGTGTAAGGAGCTAGCAAACTGGTTCTTGAATGTAATTAGATGTCATTTACACTCACAACATATGAAAGGAATTGATTTGGCTTAGCAGAGTATACTAGCTGCTGCTATGGTTTGTTATTTGGATTGGGTGTTGGTTAAGCTGGTAGCTAAGTAGGTTTAGATGTATTTGAACTTGAGCTAGTATGAGGAGGAATTATAGTAGGTTTTTGGGGATAAGAAGGTGGTTGCATGTAACTATTGGGCTAGTTTGGCCATTGTTATCCTTCCCTCCATTGATTCGTTTGCTACCAATTTCCTAGGGGTGGTTGCTAATTTCCTTGAAACTGCTACCAACTCCCTTAAGGTTGCTTCCACTGGGGTGGAGAATTTTTGTGATTGGTCCAAGCATTTTGAGGGTTATTCCAAGTTTGTGGTGGATATCCTCCACAATTGGATGGATATGGTAGCTTCCATTAATTATGATATGAATAAGAATTGAAATATGGCCCAACAAAAGAGAGTGGATCTAGTGGAATAGTTGTGTAGGAATTTAGGTACTTTAAAGATAAAGTTAAAGAGATTTAGAGTAAGTTTAGGAAATTAGTTTAGTTTAAATTATTTTCATTTATTAAATCTTAAGTTAGTATTTTTCTTGAAATTTGATGCTGAGGTTTTATATATATAACAATTATGTAAGTTGAATATTAAAAAATAATAATAATAATAAAAAAATAAAAATAAAAATATATATGAATTTTTTTAATTTAATTATATATATATGCAAGTATAATATGAAGGGATATTTAGTATAGGTATTAAATTTAAGTATTTATGATGTTATAAATCTGGGATTAGTTAATATGGCTAATTATTTAATAAAATGTTGTATTAATAATAAAATTGACTCATGCAAATTACTTTATGTTTTTAGAAGAATTCAACAGTTATAGTGGAGTCCTTGTATGGATCAATTCTGGTTTATTATGATTAAAGCTTTGGGAAATTTATTTACTTGGTAAACACGTATCGTAAAGTAATTCAATGTATTAAGTATGATAAGATTAAATCTAGCTAAAAGGGATTAATTTAATCTTCACCATATGTTTGGGCATGGTAATGTTGATAAACCACGTTTTAGGAAAAGAGCTAGACTTTCTAACTAATCATCAAATTCCCATGATGAGTAGGCTCAAACAAAGGGCCTATGGCCGACACAAATAAATGAATTTTGGCTAGATGAAAATTAAACTAATATGTATTCTCACCTAAATCAACCCAGGGTGATTAGTGAATCTGTTACCGACAAGAGGGTGTTCATGATGGACTTCACACACTTGGTCGTTCCTCGCTCTTGAGCGATGTACCATCGATGTTACTATACGAAATTTATCTCTCGATGCACATATAGCAAACTATCTTAACGGGCTTGGTTAATATTTTTAGTAGAGTTGGTTAAAAAAAAAAATATAGTGGTGTTTTTGCCCATGTATAAGTTATGGGCATTACATTTTGGTATCAGAGCCTAGGTTCCAACTCTGGGAACTCTGGCCATAGTTTAGGGCTCACATTAGAATGTTTGGCATCACATTATTTAGGATCTTAAATGTAGGAATTGAGAAAATAAGTTGGTCATGATCCTAGTATGACCTTGTTGATAGCAAGAATGTTGTATAACCATTCCTCCTTCCCCATGGGTGACTTGATGAAAGTCACCTAGTCACTCTAAATTGTGAAATTTATGCAAGTGGTGATTTACGTAATTATTTATTGGTATTTCTTTATTTTGATCATATTTGTTTAATTTATTTATTTTTCTTATTTATCTAACTGTTTGAAATGGTTAAGGTTATTCGATCTATTGGACTTCAAAATTGTCTTTTTTTCCTCAAGGACTATTTCAATTTGACTTATGGCTTAAAATTTGAAATTGTTTCATGGTGGCCACCGTTGAAAGTTTTATTTTCTTATTTAAAACTTCATTGGTTGATTTTCATTGGAAATTTTATTCATTACTTTATTGAAATTTCCTTTTTTGAGTATTTTATCAACATTGTTGTCATTGCTACTTGCATAAGTCTTTCACACTCCTAGGGGGAAGGTACACATTTGGAATCAAATAAGGAAAAGTAGAGGGTTGATTTAGAAATGGTTCCATAGCTAGTAGTCACACTAAGGTCGTAATGGGCAAGGGGATTTTGAAACCTATTGAAGGAAATATAGAACATTTAAAGAAATTTGGGCATCATGTAACATAAGGCTTTTCATGATACAAATATTACAACACTTAGGTGCTTTGTGTAACAATTACACAAGACTAGGGTAGCCATAGTAATCAAAAGGAAGGACACACTGATAATGGAGGTTCATTGTGAATGGGATTGGATTGGATCGTCTCTTGTAACCCTAGGATTTGGTCTCAAATAAGAGATTCCCTATGTTTAATTAACGAGTAAGGTCAATATAATACTTTCACCTTGTACCAATACTTCTAACTACTTAATTCAAACCTAGGTAATAATGTTAAGGTGTCCTATCTTATTTATGTGAATTATGAAATATGGTGTTCATGACCACTACTCGGTAGACAAGAAGTAAAGGGGTTTATGATTTTATTTATGATTCTCTAAAAGTACATATTTCTTAAGCAATAAACCAACTCAAAACTAGTACTGGAGGTGGTGAACCCACTATTTCAACATATGAGTAATAATATTTTTCATGAGATTCTTGATGATATCAATTTATTTATATAAGATGTGTTTCTATCATGTTATTTGTAAGTATGTATGATGTTTAAACCTCTAAATAGTGAATTTGTAAGTCTAGTGTGAAGTCTTAACCCTTCTAGCCAAGAGTTTGCACCTAATTTAGAAATGGCATTCCTTGGTGTCAGAGAAGTGGGAAGATATTTTAGCAAGACGAATGTGGAAATGGGCCAAGAAGACAAAGATTGTAGATGTACCCATGATTAGAGTTAAGAAGAGGCCACAAATTGAAGAACTGAAAGTTTCTGATATGGAAACACTAGCTATGGCTATAAAGTGAATGAAGCAAGAGAAATATAAGAGGAAGCCATCTCATGGGAAAACACCCCCTAGGTCACCACCTACCTATACAAAGGAAGAAGATATAGTTTCCTTGGATAATGAGGCATAAATGAAATAATGTCACTTTAATACAATTTGTGGCTAAACTGGGCATTTGAGACTAAACTAGTCCATAATATATGAATTCTTCATGATTTTCCATGAGTACATGCTACTTTGTTTCATAATATTTTTCTATGTATGGAATTCTATTACTTATATAACTATCGCCTTGTGATGCATATGTGTGAGTGGTATTTGATTACATCTTATTCTTATAATTATTACTAAGAGAACTTTGAGTATACAAGGATTGTAACATGCTAATAATGTGTATGTAAATTAGGTTTGTTTCTTTCAATGAAATAAATTATAATGGTCCATGGTAAATAGACGAAAGACCCATCAAAGCTAGACATAGAGATGACCAAGTTGGACTTTCCTTAGACATAGATTTCGATGAATAATCATTGGTATGATAAAAGTTGGAAAATACCCATCATTGAGTGGAGTGGCCAATTGTGTTTTCATGTCCTATATGAGTAGGTAGGAAGTTTTAGAACTAAATGGTTAAAATTTGTTATATATGTGGATATCATGTGAGTATCTCTTTAAGGGGATTAAAATTAGTGGAATGATTATATGGATAATATTGAAGTGGGCTCTTTAGGTCATACTTTAAGCAATACCTCAGTGAAATTCGGATGAATGAAGTAAAGGTGGTTGTTAACATTTGCACCCATCCCCCTTATAACATAATCCTCTTCTAAGATTGTAAAATAGGTGGTACATTCATATGGTATGAGCCTTATTATGAATGGATGTGATCAAAAAAATTAGATATAGAGGGAAATTGGTAACTAATGGAAGAAAACTGTTTGAATTTTGATATAAATGGTTTAACAGGAATATGGATGAACCCCATAATTTAGGACAATAGGGACTCATAGGTTTTCAATTCAAGAAACAATATAAGGAATTATTACAATAAGGAAATCATCTTCGAAATGTTTTTTTTTTGTATTTTATTTTCATTGGTAGAGCAAGCCAATAGAAATCTAAATGCAAGGATAAGAGACCTTACTCCTATGGTTTAGGATAGAATCTTTCAAATGAAAACATTTGTAGCAAAGGGGACTTGAAGGCCACTTTATAGGAATCACCAAGAGTCCATAGACTCCATCCAAGGTCACAAGGGATTCCAAAACAACAACAAAGACAAGGTTGGAAAGAAAAATGTTAACAAGGCACACCCAAGGGTCACTTAAGGTAGGTTGAACAACAAGTATCCAAATAGATCACAGGCACCATGAGCAATGTGTGGGTCTTGTAGTAACACAACAAGTTTCTAAGGGATCCCTTGATGTGGATAAACTCTAGTCATCTTAAGTTAATCTGATGTAGTCAATTCAAGTTAAATGTAAAGGTTCTTGTTTCATATCTGGTAAAGAGGAGCGCAAAGCTTTAGAATGTCCATGAAGTGTATCAAAACAAAAATAATTGGTGAGGGTGATAGTCCTTTTCCACCACTTTGAAAACTTCCAGGAGGAAGTTCATTCCTAGAGGGGGAGGATGTGAGGCCCACCTCTATGTTACATCCAGTGTGTAGACTATTTTAAGTTTAATTATTGATTATGCCTAATGATACCCTTGATGATAGGAGATTTAGACATTTGTGTTCTTGTGATGATTATGACTATGCTACATCTAGAACTTGGAGTATTTTGAGTTTGGCTATTATCTATGCCTATTGATAAGAATGATGATGAGATATTTAAACGTTTAAGTTCATGTGATGATTGATCAAATTTTATGCTAGTTATTGAGTTGATTATTTTGAATCTAGAAACTTAATGATGAATGAATGAAACCAATGGTGGGAACCAATCATGTTCCAATTGGATGAGTATGAAAGTTATGGTTAATGAAAAGGAGATAAGATAGGTGGCTAATGATTTTTCAATTATGTTATTGGATCCTTATGCTATGTGGATTATGAATCTTGTGTAAATGCAATGGTTTGATTTTTTATATGAATATGATTTTCTTGGATGTATTAATGTGTGCATCGAGTGTGCAGGTACACTTTCCATGGCCAATGGAAATTGGAGGTGACTCTTGGGAACCCTATGTAAATTAACCAGTGAAACCGAGCTAAAGTCCATATGAAGGGACTATAGTTCCATCATGTAATTATTGATGTTATTTATGAATGCTTTTAATTTGGTTTTTATTGCCACGTCATTCCATCCAGGAGGTGAGTTGTCCATTCAAGTGGACAAACTCGGATTTGAACTTTTAGGCACTTTTTGGGGATTGAAAAGTGATTTTTTTAAAGTGTTTTTATGGGTTTAAGGTCCCTAGGGCAGGTATCTATGGGTTAGGTACCTTTTTAGCTTAAAATCATGGGTCAGTCTCAAGATAGGGCACTCTTTTTGAGGCCTTAAAGATGTTTGGCGAAAATAAGGTTTGGGAAGTGGGATGGGGACTAGTCCCTTTCCAATCCCACTTCTCCATGTTGTCTTGAAAGTCTCCCAAGTCCTCACACATGTGTGAGAACACATGGGTGAGTGTGCTTGGGAGGGTGAATGGAAGGTTGACAAATGTCAGCTCCCTATTCAATGAATAAAAACTTGAGTTTCTATAAAGCAAACTCAAAACAAGGGTTAGGGGATTCTTTTTCATTCTGGATTTTGGTTGAATTTTGGGGGAGTGAGGAGTTTAAAGAAAAAGCTTGGAAGAAGAGGAGTTGTGTGGATTCTCAACCCATCTTTCCTTGAGCTTGGTTTTAAGGTAGATTTACCACTTTGTTTTCTACTTCTTCATGTTTGTATTTGAAAGATTATATGTGTAAGTGAAAAGATGTGCTTGAAATTTTATCTATTGTGTTTGATTTGTATGCTTATTTCAAATTGCTCTTGGAGCATATCTTGTGTTTTTGATGTATTATGTGTTATGGGAAAAAGGGTTGTGTAGGGATAGGCTCACCCAAGTTGGGAAGAACATCCCTTGTTGGGGATGGTATGGAGTAGGAACCTCCATGGGGAAGTTTAATTCCTCCTTAAGAGGAGAGGCTCAAAAAGGGGTATGAGTACCCATGTGAAATTGTGAAATGGTAGAAATGGTTTTGGTGATATGGGTTTTGGAGAAAGAGAAGAGATTAAAGAAGGGTTGCATGAGAAATGATGGGAGTATGATATGAATTATTCTTGTTGTTATTACTATGGGATCCCCCATATGGAGTCGTGATCCCACCCTCATCCCCTCTTTGGATTCTTGAGCGAATCCTAAGTTATGTGATAATCCTTTGGTGGGTGTGTAAATATTCTTGTTGTATCATGTGTATTATGCATCATTGTTATGCTTGGTTTTGTTTGTTACCGGTTCCCTCGGTTTGCCTCCCTAGCTTCGAGGCCCGGTTGGTTTCAACCAAAAGGTTGGGAGGTGAGCGATACCTTGGCTATGGGAGGATATTTTTTTTGTGTTTAGTGTGGGTTGGGCTATGAGAATTATTTCCAAACTTGGAATGGTCACCTATTTTATCATGTCATTATTTCTGCAGTTGCTCTTTCATGTAACTACCTTTATTGGTAGATGTGAGAGGAAAAGTGTTTACATGAGAAGGGTGTATATTCTACATGATCATGTCACTTTATATCTAGGAAGTAAGAATACTGATTAACTATAGTTTCCGTTATCATTTTATTTAAAAGCATATGCTATTCGTTGAGCAAGAATGGATGTTAGTCTGAACCTAAAGTTCTTACTTCTTACTCATTTGATCAAGGAAGGATAACATATTATGTTATCACGTAACATATTTGTAGATTCCATGTTACTGAATGGCATTAGGAACATCCTTGCTTTCTATGAATATTTGTATTACATTGCAAGGGAAATAAAGTGGAATATTCTGGGTTTAAAACTTACATCCTATTATTCTGTCAAAAGAAAATACTCTGTTATGAATATAAAGCAGTGAATAAATCTGCACTTGCATAGTGGAAGGAAGAATGCAAATCTACTTGTACCTCTCATGTCCCTGTATGTACAACCAGGTGATTTCATTTATATGGAAATTTAGTTTATTGACAAAAGAATTCTGCAATATTCAGTAGTAAATAAAGAACGTATTATAAGAAAATAAAGGGGTGTAAGATAGGAGGTAAAACAGGCTAGATACATGGTTCATACCAGTTGTATTTCATTACCACCATACTAATCCTCATTTAGGAAAGATTCAAGACTCAATGAAGCAAAGAAAAAAAAATAAGATACCATTATTGCCTATTCTATTTTAATACTATACCATACAACGTTCTCTGTTATAATTTTGGATGCATTATAGTTGAGTCCCTCCCAGATCATCTCGCAGGCATAAACAATATATCATGGAATTAGGGATATACTGGCGTCGACATTCATAAACATACTGGTAAACTTTCATTTCCTGTCTTGAGAAGTTAGCTCTCTGATACGGGAGGAATAGAGTTAAGAACATAATGTATATTTCCTGAAATAGTAGGATTAGAGAGACACGTAGAGTGGCAGTGCCCTGTAAGAATTTTTTTTTTATCCATATAGTATTATCATTACTATAGCTGCAGAGTTAAATATTGGAAGTTGAAAATAAATAAATAAAAGAAAAAATCTGTAGCATCTCTTTAGTGACAGTCCATAGTTAACTACTCAAATTACAGAGCAGAACCATATGATCCTTTCGCATAGCTTATTTGTGCAGATCATGGTTAGTTCCAAAGGAATAATATGTTGTATTTAATTTATTCTTGTGAAATCTGCAATAGTGAAAAAAGAAAAAGAAAAAGAAAAAAAAAGAGAGTAAAACAAATACAGAAAGCCCTGTGTGACAGTGTCATTACAAAGATATGTATGAGCCGATGTAGCTACAACCTTCCCATCTAGGCAGGGCATTTGCTCCTCTGTAACCTCTACTTCTCTGGTATTGTAGCATTCGTATCCCACTTACACTCATCTTTCTTCCCTCTACTGTTGCCGCTACCCTACTAAACCTCACACTATTTTTGGTCTGCAAACGGGAATAAAAGTGAAACTTGTGCCAGTGGGGAAACCAGTCAAAGGAATGCGCGGAGGTAGGATTTTCCCTCATGGCAGAAATTATGGTTTGCATTAAAAGATCATAGAGATAGCGTTGGAGTTCTCCTTCTTCATATACTTTGCATTTCCGCCACTGGCACGATGCTTTACCTTAGACACTCACCACGCCAATGCGCAGGGATCCCATCAAACTATTAATACAACACATGTGGATGCATTGTAACATTATTGAATATTTTAAAGTCATATACTGTGGAATTGGTTTTACTGCCGTAAGATATTTAGTAGTGTATGCACAGTCCAATGGGATTAAACATTTACGTGTCGACGATACACCAATAGGTATGGTTCAAAAGCATCCCTTCGTCGTAAAAAAACATAAGCCAATCAACAATGATAAAGCAAATCTAATGGCTGCTATGTGAGTTGGAAAACTCTAGGACACAACTAAATGTTCTTCTTATGCAAAAAGGAAAATAATGACAGCAATATATAAAATATAATAATGGATACTTCTTGAGGTGGACGTGAGATCATAATGCAGTGTAGTTAAACTCATTCTTGAAAAACTGATGCCTTTTGGATAAGAGTGTTGAGTCAGATCAGACATGGGATTTGTAAGTTGGCGTAGGGAGTCTTCCAAGAACTTTCAGTGACCAACCAAATTCCAATCATAAACTCACACTCACTTAGTTAAATTCTTAAACAACCAGCAATATAGAGGCATATAAGGGGAGTTGGTTTGCTTATTTTATTCCTTGGAGATCCCATATATAGGACGCACCTGTATGTAGATCCCCCATGATGCTTATGGCAGGCAATTGCCTCCCCTAGTATGCTGTGCTCATTCATTAGTGGAAAAATCATCTTTGCAGTTGGTAATTGTATTAATAAATGTTATGTTAATAATAGTAAGTGTAATATTAAATTATGCAATCGGGGTTCTCTTGGTTGCAGCGTACTTGCTAGATGTTGATCTAACTTCTTTATTAGACATCACAAAATCAGTTTATACGGTGATATATTTTATTATTTACTAAGTAATAACTAAACTAAATCTTAGCACCTCTCCTTGTCAGCACTAAGGCGTCTTATACATTGCTAGAAATATATATATAAATTAAAAAAAAAAACATCAGAAAATTTGAACGCTTCAACATCGACGCTGCTCCGATTTGAAATATGCATCACAAAAATAAAATACACTCATACGCCATTATTTAGGAATAGAATGAGTGTATAGTCGAATATTCTAAATGGTCATACATAGGTTTTGCACAGAGTTAATATGACACCTTGTCCTCCTTGAATTCGTGCAAATTAAGACATCATGCTTAGCCACGTGAGAAATTCTAACAAGTAGCAAGCAACAAAAAACCATTCTAAAAGAGAAAAATGTTATGTAGACAAATACAAAGTTATGTGTAGGAAGCTACGTGGCTTTTAAGTATGTAAGAGAGAGAGAAGCTAAGAGATTTAAAGTAGGTAGCTTAAGATAAAGGGTTAAGAGAGTTTGGGATAGGATTAGAATTTAGGTACTTTAAAGAGATAGGGATTAAAGAGATTTAGAGTAAGTTTAGGAAATTAGTTTGGATTTAAAATTATTTTCATTTATTAAATCTTAAATTAGTATTTTTCTTGAAATTTGATGCTGAGGAGTTTTATATATATAACAATTGAATAATAAGTTGAATATTAAATATTTAATAATAATAATAAAATATATATATATATATATATATATGATTTTTTTAATTTAATTATATATATATGCAAAATTGTATGAGAGGATATTTAGTATGGGTATTAAATTTAGTATTTATGATGTTACATAAATCTGGGATTGGTTAATATGGCTAATTATTTAATAAAAATGTTGTATTAATAATAAAATTGACTCATGCAAAATTACTTTTATGTTTTTAGAATTCAGCAGGTTATAGTGGAGTCCTTGTATTAATCAATTCTAGTTTATTATGATTAAAGTTTTTGGGAAACTTATTTACTCGGTAAATTTGTATCGCAAAGGAAGTCAATGTATTAAGTGTGGAAAGATTAAATCTAGCTAAAGGAATTAATTTAATCTTTACCATATGTTTTGGGCATGGTAATGTTGAAAACGTTTTAGGAAAGAAGCTAGACTTTCTAACTAATCATCAAATTCCCATGATGAGTAGGCTCAAGAAAAAGGGCCTATGGCCGACACAGATAAATGAATTTTAGCTAGATGAAAATTAAACTAATATGTATTCTCACCTAAATCAACCTAGGGTGATTAGTGGAGAGAAATACATTACCGACAAGAGGGTTGTTCATGATGGACTCCACACTTGGTGGATTTCATAAATGTGGCGATGTACCATCGATGTTACTATCTGAGAATTTATCTCTCGATGCACATATAGCAAAACTATCTTAGCAGGGCTTGGTTAATATTTTTAGTAGGGATTTAAAAAAAAAAATATAGTGGTGTTTTGCATTTACATGTATAAGTTATAGGCATTACATTTTACATCCCCAGTATCCAGAGCCTAGGTTCCAACTCACGGGAACTACGGCCATAGTTTGCAGGGCTCATTAGAATGTTTGGCATCACATTATTTAGGATCTTAAATGTAGGAGTGAGAAATAAGTTGGTCATGATCTAAGTCTGACCTTGATAGCAAGAATGTTGTATAACCATTCCTCCTTCCCCATGGGTGACTTGATGAAAGTCACCTAGTCACTCTAAATTGTGAAATTTATGCAAGTGGTGATTTACGTAATTATTTATTGGTATTTCTTTATTTTGATCATATTTGTTTAATTTATTTATTTTTCTTATTTATCTAACTGTTTGAAATGGTTAAGGTTATTCGATCTATTGGACTTCAAAATTGTCTTTTTTTCCTCAAGGACTATTTCAATTTGACTTATGGCTTAAAATTTGAAATTGTTTCATGGTGGCCACCGTTGAAAGTTTTATTTTCTTATTTAAAACTTCATTGGTTGATTTTAATTGGAAATTTTATTCATTACTTTATTGAAATTTCCTTTTTTGAGTATTTTATCAACATTGTTGTCATTGCTACTTGCATAAGTCTTTCACACTCCTAGGGGGAAGGTACACATTTGGAATCAAATAAGGAAAAGTAGAGGGTTGATTTAGAAATGGTTCCATAGCTAGTAGTCACACTAAGGTCGTAATGGGCAAGGGGATTTTGAAACCTATTGAAGGAAATATAGAACATTTAAAGAAATTTGGGCATCATGTAACATAAGGCTTTTCATGATACAAATATTACAACACTTAGGTGCTTTGTGTAACAATTACACAAGACTAGGGTAGCCATAGTAATCAAAAGGAAGGACACACTGATAATGGAGGTTCATTGTGAATGGGATTGGATTGGATGATCTCTTGTAACCTAGGATTTGGTCTCCAAATAAGAGATTCCCTATGTTTAATTAGCAGTAAAGGTCCGATAATAACTTTCACCTTGTACCAATACTACAAAGCACTAGTCAAACCTAAGGTAATAATGTTGGGTCATCCTATGTTATTTATGTGAATTATGAAATATGGTGTTCATGACCACTACTTTCATTGAATATAAGAAGTAAAGGGTTTATGATTTTATTTATGATTCTCTAAAAGTACACATATTTCTTAAGCAATAAGGCAACTCAAAACTAATATGCTTTGAGTGGGTGAATTACTATTTCAACATATGATAATAATATTTTCCTTGAGAGATTCTTGATGATATCAATTTACATTTTCCATAAGATGTGTTCTATCATGTTATTTGTAATTATGTGAGTGTTTAAACCTCTAAATATGAGTGAATTTGTAAGTCCTAGTGTGAAGTCTTAACCCTTCTAGCCAGAGTTTGCACCCTAATTTAAATGGCATTCCTTGGTGTGGGAGGTGGGAAGATATTTTAGCAAGGCAGATGTGGAAATGGGCCAGAAGACAAAAGATTGTAGATGTACCCATGATTAGAGTTAAGAAGAGGCCACAAATTGAAGAACTGAAAGTTTCTGATATGGAAACACTAGCTATGGCTATAAAGTGAATGAAGCAAGAGAAATATAAGAGGAAGCCATCTCATGGGAAAACACCCCCTAGGTCACCACCTACCTATACAAAGGAAGAAGATATAGTTTCCTTGGATAATGAGGCATAAATGAAATAATGTCACTTTAATACAATTTGTGGCTAAACTGGGCATTTGAGACTAAACTAGTCCATAATATATGAATTCTTCATGATTTTCCATGAGTACATGCTACTTTGTTTCATAATATTTTTCTATGTATGGAATTCTATTACTTATATAACTATCGCCTTGTGATGCATATGTGTGAGTGGTATTTGATTACATCTTATTCTTATAATTATTACTAAGAGAACTTTGAGTATACAAGGATTGTAACATGCTAATAATGTGTATGTAAATTAGGTTTGTTTCTTTCAATGAAATAAATTATAATGGTCCATGGTAAATAGACGAAAGACCCATCAAAGCTAGACATAGAGATGACCAAGTTGGACTTTCCTTAGAATAGATTTGATGAATAATCATTGGTATGATAAAAGTTGGAAAATACCCATCATTGAGTGGAGTGGCCAATTGTGTTTTCATGTCCTATATGAGTAGGTAGGAAGTTTTAGAACTAAATGGTTAAAATTTGTTATATATGTGGATATCATGTGAGTATCTCCTTAAGGGGATTAAAATTAGTGGAATGATTATATGGATAATATTGAAGTGGGCTCTTTAGGTCATACTTTAAGCAATGCCTCAGTGAAATTCGGATGAATGAAGTAAAGGTGGTTGTTAACATTTGCACCCATCCCCCTTATAACATAATCCTCTTCTAAGATTGTAAAATAGGTGGTACATTCATATGGTATGAGCCTTATTATGAATGGATGTGATCAAAAAAATTAGATATAGAGGGAAATTGGTAACTAATGGAAGAAAACTGTTTGAATTTTGATATAAATGGTTTAACAGGAATATGGATGAACCCCATAATTTAGGACAATAGGGACTCATAGGTTTTCAATTCAAGAAACAATATAAGGAATTATTACAATAAGGAAATCATCTTCGAAATGTTTTTTTTTTGTATTTTATTTTCATTGGTAGAGCAAGCCAATAGAAATCTAAATGCAAGGATAAGAGACCTTACTCCTATGGTTTAGGATAGAATCTTTCAAATGAAAACATTTGTAGCAAAGGGGACTTGAAGGCCACTTTATAGGAATCACCAAGAGTCCATAGACTCCATCCAAGGTCACAAGGGATTCCAAAACAACAACAAAGACAAGGTTGGAAAGAAAAATGTTAACAAGGCACACCCAAGGGTCACTTAAGGTAGGTTGAACAACAAGTATCCAAATAGATCACAGGCACCATGAGCAATGTGTGGGTCTTGTAGTAACACAACAAGTTTCTAAGGGATCCCTTGATGTGGATAAACTCTAGTCATCTTAAGTTAATCTGATGTAGTCAATTCAAGTTAAATGTAAAGGTTCTTGTTTCATATCTGGTAAAGAGGAGCACAAAGCTATAGAATGTCCATGAAGTGTATCAAAACAAAAATAATTGGTGAGGGTGATAGTCCTTTTCCACCACTTTGAAAACTTCCAGGAGGAAGTTCATTCCTAGAGGGGGAGGATGTGGCCCACCTCTATGTTACATCCAGTGTGTAGACTATTTTAAGTTTAATTATTGATTATGCCTAATGATACCCTTGATGATAGGAGATTTAGACATTTGTGTTCTTGTGATGATTTGATTATGACTATGCTACATCTAGAACTTGGAGTATTTTGAGTTTGGTTATTATCTATGCCTATTGATAAGAATGATGATGAGATATTTAAACGTTTAAGTTCATATGATGATTGATCAAATTTTATGCTAGTTATTGAGTTGTTTATTTTGAATCTAGAAACTTAATGATGAATGAATGAAACCAATGGTGGGAACCAATCATGCTCCAATTGGATGAGTATGAAAGTTATGGTTAATGAAAAGGAGATAAGATAGGTGGCTAATGATTTTTCAATTATGTTATTGGATCCTTATGCTATGTGGATTATGAATCTTGTGTAAATACAATGGTTTGATTTTTTATATGAATATGATTTACTTGGATGTATTAATGTGTGCATCGAGTGTGCAGGTACACTTTCCATGGCCAATGGAAATTGGAGGTGACTCTTGGGAACCCTATGTAAATTAACCAGTGAAACCGAGCTAAAGTCCATATGAAGGGACTATAGTTCCATCATGTAATTATTGATGTTATTTATGAATGCTTTTAATTTGGTTTTTATTGCCACGTCATTCCATCCAGGAGGTGAGTTGTCCATTCAAGTGGACAAACTCGGATTTGAACTTTTAGGCACTTTTTGGGGATTGAAAAGTGATATTTTTTAAGTGTTTTTAAGGGTTTAATGTCCCTAGGGCAGGTACCTATGGGTTAGGTACCTTTTTAGCTTAAAATCATGGGTCAGTCTCAAGATAGGGCACTCTTTTTGAGGCCTTAAAGATGTTTGGCGAAAATAAGGTTTGGGAAGTGGGATGGGGACTAGTCCCTTTCCAATCCCACTTCTCCATGTTGTCTTGAAAGTCTCCCAAGTCCTCACACATGTGTGAGAACACATGGGTGAGTGTGCTTGGGAGGGTGAATGGAAGGTTGACAAATGTCAGCTCCCTATTCAATGAATAAAAACTTGAGTTTCTATAAAGCAAACTCAAAACAAGGGTTAGGGGATTCTTTTTCATTCTGGATTTTGGTTGAATTTTGGGGGAGTGAGGAGTTTAAAGAAAAAGCTTGGAAGAAGAGGAGTTGTGTGGATTCTCAACCCATCTTTCCTTGAGCTTGGTTTTAAGGTAGATTCACCACTTTGTTTTCTACTTCTTCATGTTTGTATTTGAAAGATTATATGTGTAAGTGAAAAGATGTGCTTGAAATTTTATCTATTGTGTTTGATTTGTATGCTTATTTCAAATTGCTCTTGGAGCATATCTTGTGTTTTTGATGTATTATGTGTTATGGGAAAAAGGGTTGTGTAGGGATAGGCTCACCCAAGTTGGGAAGATCATCCCTTGTTGGGGATGGTATGGAGTAGGAACCTCCATGGGGAATTTTAATTCCTCCTTAAGAGGAGAGGCTCAAAAAGGGTATGAGTACCCATGTGAAATTGTGAAATGGTAGAAATGGTTTTGGTGATATGGGTTTTGGAGAAAGAGAAGAGATTAAGGAAGGGTTGCATGTGAAATGATGGGAGTATGATATGAATTATTCTTGTTGTTATTACTATGAGTCCCCATATGGAGTGCGTAGTCCACCCTCATCCCCTCTTTGGATTCTTGAACGAATCCTAAAGTTATGTGATAATCCCTTTGGTGGGTGTGTAAATATTCTTGTTGTATCATGTGTGAGTGTAAATATTGTTATGCTTGGTTTTGTTTGTACCCGGTTCCCTCGGTTGCCTCCTAGCTCGGGGGCGGTTGGTTTTCCAACCAAAGGTTGGGAGGTGAGCATTACCTTGGCTATGGAGGATATTTTTGTGTTTCGTGTAGGTTGGAGAAGGCTATGAGAATTATTTCAAGCTTGGAATGGGTCACCTATTTTATCATGTCATTATTTCTATGAGGTGAAAATAACCTCACAAAAATGTAACTACCTTTATTGGTAGATGTGAGAGAAAAGTGTTTACATATGAAAGGGGTGTATATTCTACATGATCATGTCACTTTATATCTAGGAAAGTAAAGAATACTTGTTAACTATAGTTTCCGTTATCATTTTATTTAAAAGCATATGCTATTCGTTGAGCAAGAATGAATGTTAGTCTGAACCTAAAGTTCTTACTTCTTACTCATTTGATCAAGGAAGGATAACATATTATGTTGTATCACGTAAGCACATATTTGTAGATTCCATGTTACTGAATGGCATTAGGAACATCCTTGCTTTCTATGAATATTTGTATTACATTGCAAGGGAAATAAAGTGGAATATTCTGGGTTTAAAACATACATCCTATTATTCTGTCAAAAGAAAATACTCTGTTATGAATATAAAGCAGTGAATAAATCTGCACTTGCATAGTGGAAGGAAGAATGCAAATCTACTTGTACCTCTTATGTCACTGTATGTACAACCAGGTGATTTCATTTATATGGAAATTTAGTTTATTGACAAAAGAATTCTGCAATATTCAGTAGTAAATAAAGAACGTATTATAAGAAAATAAAGGGGTGTAAGATAGGAGGTAAAACAGGCTAGATACATGGTTCATACAGTTGTATTTCATTACCACCATGCTAATCCTCATTTAGGAAAGATTCAAGACTCAATGAAGCAAAGAAAAAAAAATAAGATACCATTATTGCCTATTCTATTTTAATACTATACCATACAACGTTCTCTGTTATAATTTTGGATGCATTATAGTTGAGTCCCTCCCAGATCATCTCGCAGGCATAAACAATATATCATGGAATTAGGGATATACTGGCGTCGACATTCATAAACATACTGGTAAACTTTCATTTCCTGTCTTGAGAAGTTAGCTCTCTGATACGGGAGGAATAGAGTTAAGAACATAATGTATATTTCCTGAAATAGTAGGATTAGAGAGACACGTAGAGTGGCAGTGCCCTGTAAGAATTTTTTTTTTATCCATATAGTATTATCATTACTATAGCTGCAGAGTTAAATATTGGAAGTTGAAAATAAATAAATAAAAGAAAAAATCTGTAGCATCTCTTTAGTGACAGTCCATAGTTAACTACTCAAATTACAGAGCAGAACCATATGATCCTTTCGCATAGCTTATTTGTGCAGATCATGGTTAGTTCCAAAGGAATAATATGTTGTATTTAATTTATTCTTGTGAAATCTGCAATAGTGAAAAAAGAAAAAGAAAAAGAAAAAAAAAGAGAGTAAAACAAATACAGAAAGCCCTGTGTGACAGTGTCATTACAAAGATATGTATGAGCCGATGTAGCTACAACCTTCCCATCTAGGCAGGGCATTTGCTCCTCTGTAACCTCTACTTCTCTGGTATTGTAGCATTCGTATCCCACTTACACTCATCTTTCTTCCCTCTACTGTTGTTGCCGCTACCCTACTAAACCTCACTATTTTTGGTCTGCAAACAGGAATAAAGTGAAACTTGTGCAGTGAAACCAGTCAAAGGAATGCGCTTGGAGAGTAGGATTTTCCCTCATTGCTCAGCAGAATGGTTCCTTAGGTAAAAAAGATCATAGAGATAGCGTTGGAGTTCTCCTTCTTCATATACCCCATTTCTCCTAGCTTTTGTCGCTACCTTAGACACTCACCACGCCAATGCTTGCAGAAGTCCCATCAAACTATTAATACAACACATGGATGCATTGTAACATTATTGAATATTTTTAAAGTCATATACTGTGATTGGTTTTTACTGCCGTAAGACTCGTAGTAGTGTATGCACAGTCAATGGGATTAAACATTGATGTCGACGATACACCAATAGGTATGGTTCATATCCCTTCACGTCGTAAAAAAAAAAAAAAACATAAGCCAATCAACAATGATAAAGCAAATCCAATGGCTGCTATGTGAGTTGGAAAACTCTGGGACGCGACTGAATGTTCTTCTTATCCAAAAAGGAAAATAATGACAGCAATATATAAAATATAATAGTGGATACTTCTTGAGGTGGACATGAGATCATAATGCAGTGTAGTTAAACTCATTCTTGAAAAACCCGTGCCTTTTGGATAAGAGAGTTGAGTCAGACCAGACATGGGATTTGTAAGTTGGCGTAGGGAGTCTTCCAAGAACTTTCAGCGACCAACCAACTTCCAATCATAAACTCACACTCACTTAGTTAAATTCTTAAACAAGCAGCAATATAGAGGCATATAAGGGGAGTTGGTTTGCTTATTTTATTCCTTGGAGATCCCATATATAGGACGCCCCTGTATGTAGATCCCCCGTGATGCTTATGGCAGGCGATTGCCTCCCCTAGTATGCTGTGCTCATTCATTAGTGGAAAAATCAGCTCTGCAGTTGGTAATGGTATTAATAAATGTTATGCTAATAATAGTAAGTGTAATATTAAATTATGCAATCAGGGTTTTCTTGGCTGCAGCGTACTTGCTAGATGTTGATCCAACTTCTTTATTAGACATCACAAAATCAGTTTATACGGTGATATATTTTATTATTTACTAAGTAATAACTAAACTAAATCTTAGCAGCTCTCCTTGTCAGCACTAAGGCGTCTTATACATTGCTGGAAAAATATATATATAAATTAAAAAAAAAAAACATCAGAAAATTTAGACGCTTCAACATCGACTGCTCCGATTTGAAATATGCATGCAAAAAAATAAAAAAATACACTCGCCATTATTTGGAATAGATAAGAGTGTATAGTCGGATATTCTAAATGGTCATACATAGGTTTTGCACAGAGTTAATATGACTACCTTGTCCTCCTTAATTCATGTGCAAATTAAGACATCATGCTTAGCCACGTGAGAAATTCTAACAAATAATATTAAGCAACAAAAAAAAACCATTCTAAAAAGAAAAATGTTATAGACAAATAAAATTTATGTAGGAAGCTACGTGGCTTTTAAGTATGTAAGAGAGAAAGCTAAGAGATTTAGAAATTAGGTAGCTTAAGATAAAGTTAAAGAGATTTGGGATAGGATTAGGAATTTAGGTACTTTAAAGATAAAGTTAAAGAGATTTAGAGTAAGTTTAGGAAATTAGTTTAGTTTAAATTATTTTCATTTATTAAATCTTAAGTTAGTATTTTTCTTGAAATTTGATGCTGAGGTTTTATATATATAACAATTATGTAAGTTGAATATTAAAAAATAATAATAATAATAAAAAAATAAAAATAAAAATAAAAATATATATGAATTTTTTAAATTTAATTATATATATATGCAAGTATAATATGAAGGGATATTTAGTATAGGTATTAAATTTAAGTATTTATGATGTTATAAATCTGGGATTAGTTAATATGGCTAATTATTTAATAAAATGTTGTATTAATAATAAAATTGACTCATGCAAATTACTTTATGTTTTTAGAAGAATTCAACAGTTATAGTGGAGTCCTTGTATGGATCAATTCTGGTTTATTATGATTAAAGCTTTGGGAAATTTATTTACTTGGTAAACACGTATCGTAAAGTAATTCAATGTATTAAGTATGATAAGATTAAATCTAGCTAAAAGGGATTAATTTAATCTTCACCATATGTTTGGGCATGGTAATGTTGATAAACCACGTTTTAGGAAAAGAGCTAGACTTTCTAACTAATCATCAAATTCCCATGATGAGTAGGCTCAAACAAAGGGCCTATGGCCGACACAAATAAATGAATTTTGGCTAGATGAAAATTAAACTAATATGTATTCTCACCTAAATCAACCCAGGGTGATTAGTGAATCTGTTACCGACAAGAGGGTGTTCATGATGGACTCCACACACTTGGTCGTTCCTCGCTCTTGAGCGATGTACCATCGATGTTACTATACGAAATTTATCTCTCGATGCACATATAGCAAACTATCTTAACGGGCTTGGTTAATATTTTTAGTAGAGTTGGTTAAAAAAAAAAATATAGTGGTGTTTTTGCCCATGTATAAGTTATGGGCATTACATTTTGGTATCAGAGCCTAGGTTCCAACTCTGGGAACTCTGGCCATAGTTTAGGGCTCACATTAGAATGTTTGGCATCACATTATTTAGGATCTTAAATGTAGGAATTGAGAAAATAAGTTGGTCATGATCCTAGTACGACCTTGTTGATAGCAAGAATGTTGTATAACCATTCCTCCTTCCCCATGGGTGACTTGATGAAAGTCACCTAGTCACTCTAAATTGTGAAATTTATGCAAGTGGTGATTTACGTAATTATTTATTGGTATTTCTTTATTTTGATCATATTTGTTTAATTTATTTATTTTTCTTATTTATCTAACTGTTTGAAATGGTTAAGGTTATTCGATCTATTGGACTTCAAAATTGTCTTTTTTTCCTCAAGGACTATTTCAATTTGACTTATGGCTTAAAATTTGAAATTGTTTCATGGTGGCCACCGTTGAAAGTTTTATTTTCTTATTTAAAACTTCATTGGTTGATTTTAATTGGAAATTTTATTCATTACTTTATTGAAATTTCCTTTTTTGAGTATTTTATCAACATTGTTGTCATTGCTACTTGCATAAGTCTTTCACACTCCTAGGGGGAAGGTACACATTTGGAATCAAATAAGGAAAAGTAGAGGGTTGATTTAGAAATGGTTCCATAGCTAGTAGTCACACTAAGGTCGTAATGGGCAAGGGGATTTTGAAACCTATTGAAGGAAATATAGAACATTTAAAGAAATTTGGGCATCATGTAACATAAGGCTTTTCATGATACAAATATTACAACACTTAGGTGCTTTGTGTAACAATTACACAAGACTAGGGTAGCCATAGTAATCAAAAGGAAGGACACACTGATAATGGAGGTTCATTGTGAATGGGATTGGATTGGATCGTCTCTTGTAAC
This sequence comes from Sequoia sempervirens, assembly GCA_007258455.2. Classification (NCBI taxonomy): domain Eukaryota; kingdom Viridiplantae; phylum Streptophyta; class Pinopsida; order Cupressales; family Cupressaceae; genus Sequoia; species Sequoia sempervirens. The sequence goes on along the minus strand of VDFB02271358.1, from coordinate 729,732,189 downwards.
CCTAGGATTTGGTCTCAAATAAGAGATTCCCTATGTTTAATTAACGAGTAAGGTCAATATAATACTTTCACCTTGTACCAATACTTCTAACTACTTAATTCAAACCTAGGTAATAATGTTAAGGTGTCCTATCTTATTTATGTGAATTATGAAATATGGTGTTCATGACCACTACTCGGTAGACAAGAAGTAAAGGGGTTTATGATTTTATTTATGATTCTCTAAAAGTACATATTTCTTAAGCAATAAACCAACTCAAAACTAGTACTGGAGGTGGTGAACCCACTATTTCAACATATGAGTAATAATATTTTTCATGAGATTCTTGATGATATCAATTTATTTATATAAGATGTGTTTCTATCATGTTATTTGTAAGTATGTATGATGTTTAAACCTCTAAATAGTGAATTTGTAAGTCTAGTGTGAAGTCTTAACCCTTCTAGCCAAGAGTTTGCACCTAATTTAGAAATGGCATTCCTTGGTGTCAGAGAAGTGGGAAGATATTTTAGCAAGACGAATGTGGAAATGGGCCAAGAAGACAAAGATTGTAGATGTACCCATGATTAGAGTTAAGAAGAGGCCACAAATTGAAGAACTGAAAGTTTCTGATATGGAAACACTAGCTATGGCTATAAAGTGAATGAAGCAAGAGAAATATAAGAGGAAGCCATCTCATGGGAAAACACCCCCTAGGTCACCACCTACCTATACAAAGGAAGAAGATATAGTTTCCTTGGATAATGAGGCATAAATGAAATAATGTCACTTTAATACAATTTGTGGCTAAACTGGGCATTTGAGACTAAACTAGTCCATAATATATGAATTCTTCATGATTTTCCATGAGTACATGCTACTTTGTTTCATAATATTTTTCTATGTATGGAATTCTATTACTTATATAACTATCGCCTTGTGATGCATATGTGTGAGTGGTATTTGATTACATCTTATTCTTATAATTATTACTAAGAGAACTTTGAGTATACAAGGATTGTAACATGCTAATAATGTGTATGTAAATTAGGTTTGTTTCTTTCAATGAAATAAATTATAATGGTCCATGGTAAATAGACGAAAGACCCATCAAAGCTAGACATAGAGATGACCAAGTTGGACTTTCCTTAGACATAGATTTCGATGAATAATCATTGGTATGATAAAAGTTGGAAAATACCCATCATTGAGTGGAGTGGCCAATTGTGTTTTCATGTCCTATATGAGTAGGTAGGAAGTTTTAGAACTAAATGGTTAAAATTTGTTATATATGTGGATATCATGTGAGTATCTCTTTAAGGGGATTAAAATTAGTGGAATGATTATATGGATAATATTGAAGTGGGCTCTTTAGGTCATACTTTAAGCAATACCTCAGTGAAATTCGGATGAATGAAGTAAAGGTGGTTGTTAACATTTGCACCCATCCCCCTTATAACATAATCCTCTTCTAAGATTGTAAAATAGGTGGTACATTCATATGGTATGAGCCTTATTATGAATGGATGTGATCAAAAAAATTAGATATAGAGGGAAATTGGTAACTAATGGAAGAAAACTGTTTGAATTTTGATATAAATGGTTTAACAGGAATATGGATGAACCCCATAATTTAGGACAATAGGGACTCATAGGTTTTCAATTCAAGAAACAATATAAGGAATTATTACAATAAGGAAATCATCTTCGAAATGTTTTTTTTTTGTATTTTATTTTCATTGGTAGAGCAAGCCAATAGAAATCTAAATGCAAGGATAAGAGACCTTACTCCTATGGTTTAGGATAGAATCTTTCAAATGAAAACATTTGTAGCAAAGGGGACTTGAAGGCCACTTTATAGGAATCACCAAGAGTCCATAGACTCCATCCAAGGTCACAAGGGATTCCAAAACAACAACAAAGACAAGGTTGGAAAGAAAAATGTTAACAAGGCACACCCAAGGGTCACTTAAGGTAGGTTGAACAACAAGTATCCAAATAGATCACAGGCACCATGAGCAATGTGTGGGTCTTGTAGTAACACAACAAGTTTCTAAGGGATCCCTTGATGTGGATAAACTCTAGTCATCTTAAGTTAATCTGATGTAGTCAATTCAAGTTAAATGTAAAGGTTCTTGTTTCATATCTGGTAAAGAGGAGCGCAAAGCTTTAGAATGTCCATGAAGTGTATCAAAACAAAAATAATTGGTGAGGGTGATAGTCCTTTTCCACCACTTTGAAAACTTCCAGGAGGAAGTTCATTCCTAAAGGGGGAGGATGTGAGGCCCACCTCTATGTTACATCCAGTGTGTAGACTATTTTAAGTTTAATTATTGATTATGCCTAATGATACCCTTGATGATAGGAGATTTAGACATTTGTGTTCTTGTGATGATTATGACTATGCTACATCTAGAACTTGGAGTATTTTGAGTTTGGCTATTATCTATGCCTATTGATAAGAATGATGATGAGATATTTAAACGTTTAAGTTCATGTGATGATTGATCAAATTTTATGCTAGTTATTGAGTTGATTATTTTGAATCTAGAAACTTAATGATGAATGAATGAAACCAATGGTGGGAACCAATCATGTTCCAATTGGATGAGTATGAAAGTTATGGTTAATGAAAAGGAGATAAGATAGGTGGCTAATGATTTTTCAATTATGTTATTGGATCCTTATGCTATGTGGATTATGAATCTTGTGTAAATGCAATGGTTTGATTTTTTATATGAATATGATTTTCTTGGATGTATTAATGTGTGCATCGAGTGTGCAGGTACACTTTCCATGGCCAATGGAAATTGGAGGTGACTCTTGGGAACCCTATGTAAATTAACCAGTGAAACCGAGCTAAAGTCCATATGAAGGGACTATAGTTCCATCATGTAATTATTGATGTTATTTATGAATGCTTTTAATTTGGTTTTTATTGCCACGTCATTCCATCCAGGAGGTGAGTTGTCCATTCAAGTGGACAAACTCGGATTTGAACTTTTAGGCACTTTTTGGGGATTGAAAAGTGATATTTTTTAAGTGTTTTTAAGGGTTTAATGTCCCTAGGGCAGGTACCTATGGGTTAGGTACCTTTTTAGCTTAAAATCATGGGTCAGTCTCAAGATAGGGCACTCTTTTTGAGGCCTTAAAGATGTTTGGCGAAAATAAGGTTTGGGAAGTGGGATGGGGACTAGTCCCTTTCCAATCCCACTTCTCCATGTTGTCTTGAAAGTCTCCCAAGTCCTCACACATGTGTGAGAACACATGGGTGAGTGTGCTTGGGAGGGTGAATGGAAGGTTGACAAATGTCAGCTCCCTATTCAATGAATAAAAACTTGAGTTTCTATAAAGCAAACTCAAAACAAGGGTTAGGGGATTCTTTTTCATTCTGGATTTTGGTTGAATTTTGGGGGAGTGAGGAGTTTAAAGAAAAAGCTTGGAAGAAGAGGAGTTGTGTGGATTCTCAACCCATCTTTCCTTGAGCTTGGTTTTAAGGTAGATTCACCACTTTGTTTTCTACTTCTTCATGTTTGTATTTGAAAGATTATATGTGTAAGTGAAAAGATGTGCTTGAAATTTTATCTATTGTGTTTGATTTGTATGCTTATTTCAAATTGCTCTTGGAGCATATCTTGTGTTTTTGATGTATTATGTGTTATGGGAAAAAGGGTTGTGTAGGGATAGGCTCACCCAAGTTGGGAAGATCATCCCTTGTTGGGGATGGTATGGAGTAGGAACCTCCATGGGGAATTTTAATTCCTCCTTAAGAGGAGAGGCTCAAAAAGGGTATGAGTACCCATGTGAAATTGTGAAATGGTAGAAATGGTTTTGGTGATATGGGTTTTGGAGAAAGAGAAGAGATTAAGGAAGGGTTGCATGTGAAATGATGGGAGTATGATATGAATTATTCTTGTTGTTATTACTATGAGTCCCCATATGGAGTGCGTAGTCCACCCTCATCCCCTCTTTGGATTCTTGAACGAATCCTAAAGTTATGTGATAATCCCTTTGGTGGGTGTGTAAATATTCTTGTTGTATCATGTGTGAGTGTAAATATTGTTATGCTTGGTTTTGTTTGTACCCGGTTCCCTCGGTTGCCTCCTAGCTCGGGGGCGGTTGGTTTTCCAACCAAAGGTTGGGAGGTGAGCATTACCTTGGCTATGGAGGATATTTTTGTGTTTCGTGTAGGTTGGAGAAGGCTATGAGAATTATTTCAAGCTTGGAATGGGTCACCTATTTTATCATGTCATTATTTCTATGAGGTGAAAATAACCTCACAAAAATGTAACTACCTTTATTGGTAGATGTGAGAGAAAAGTGTTTACATATGAAAGGGGTGTATATTCTACATGATCATGTCACTTTATATCTAGGAAAGTAAAGAATACTTGTTAACTATAGTTTCCGTTATCATTTTATTTAAAAGCATATGCTATTCGTTGAGCAAGAATGAATGTTAGTCTGAACCTAAAGTTCTTACTTCTTACTCATTTGATCAAGGAAGGATAACATATTATGTTGTATCACGTAAGCACATATTTGTAGATTCCATGTTACTGAATGGCATTAGGAACATCCTTGCTTTCTATGAATATTTGTATTACATTGCAAGGGAAATAAAGTGGAATATTCTGGGTTTAAAACATACATCCTATTATTCTGTCAAAAGAAAATACTCTGTTATGAATATAAAGCAGTGAATAAATCTGCACTTGCATAGTGGAAGGAAGAATGCAAATCTACTTGTACCTCTTATGTCACTGTATGTACAACCAGGTGATTTCATTTATATGGAAATTTAGTTTATTGACAAAAGAATTCTGCAATATTCAGTAGTAAATAAAGAACGTATTATAAGAAAATAAAGGGGTGTAAGATAGGAGGTAAAACAGGCTAGATACATGGTTCATACAGTTGTATTTCATTACCACCATGCTAATCCTCATTTAGGAAAGATTCAAGACTCAATGAAGCAAAGAAAAAAAAATAAGATACCATTATTGCCTATTCTATTTTAATACTATACCATACAACGTTCTCTGTTATAATTTTGGATGCATTATAGTTGAGTCCCTCCCAGATTATCTCGCAGGCATAAACAATATATCATGGAATTAGGGATATACTGGCGTCGACATTCATAAACATACTGGTAAACTTTCATTTCCTATCTTGAGAAGTTAGCTCTCTGATACGGGAGGAATAGAGTTAAGAACATAATGTATATTTCCTGAAATAGTAGGATTAGAGAGACACGTAGAGTGGCAGTGCCCTGTAAGAATTTTTTTTTTATCCATATAGTATTATCATTACTATAGCTGCAGAGTTAAATATTGGAAGTTGAAAATAAATAAATAAAAGAAAAAATCTGTAGCATCTCTTTAGTGACAGTCCATAGTTAACTACTCAAATTACAGAGCAGAACCATATGATCCTTTCGCATAGCTTATTTGTGCAGATCATGGTTAGTTCCAAAGGAATAATATGTTGTATTTAATTTATTCTTGTGAAATCTGCAATAGTGAAAAAAGAAAAAGAAAAAGAAAAAAAAAGAGAGTAAAACAAATACAGAAAGCCCTGTGTGACAGTGTCATTACAAAGATATGTATGAGCCGATGTAGCTACAACCTTCCCATCTAGGCAGGGCATTTGCTCCTCTGTAACCTCTACTTCTCTGGTATTGTAGCATTCGTATCCCACTTACACTCATCTTTCTTCCCTCTACTGTTGTTGCCGCTACCCTACTAAACCTCACTATTTTTGGTCTGCAAACAGGAATAAAGTGAAACTTGTGCAGTGAAACCAGTCAAAGGAATGCGCTTGGAGAGTAGGATTTTCCCTCATTGCTCAGCAGAATGGTTCCTTAGGTAAAAAAGATCATAGAGATAGCGTTGGAGTTCTCCTTCTTCATATACCCCATTTCTCCTAGCTTTTGTCGCTACCTTAGACACTCACCACGCCAATGCTTGCAGAAGTCCCATCAAACTATTAATACAACACATGGATGCATTGTAACATTATTGAATATTTTTAAAGTCATATACTGTGATTGGTTTTTACTGCCGTAAGACTCGTAGTAGTGTATGCACAGTCAATGGGATTAAACATTGATGTCGACGATACACCAATAGGTATGGTTCATATCCCTTCACGTCGTAAAAAAAAAAAAAAACATAAGCCAATCAACAATGATAAAGCAAATCCAATGGCTGCTATGTGAGTTGGAAAACTCTGGGACGCGACTGAATGTTCTTCTTATCCAAAAAGGAAAATAATGACAGCAATATATAAAATATAATAGTGGATACTTCTTGAGGTGGACATGAGATCATAATGCAGTGTAGTTAAACTCATTCTTGAAAAACCCGTGCCTTTTGGATAAGAGAGTTGAGTCAGACCAGACATGGGATTTGTAAGTTGGCGTAGGGAGTCTTCCAAGAACTTTCAGCGACCAACCAACTTCCAATCATAAACTCACACTCACTTAGTTAAATTCTTAAACAAGCAGCAATATAGAGGCATATAAGGGGAGTTGGTTTGCTTATTTTATTCCTTGGAGATCCCATATATAGGACGCCCCTGTATGTAGATCCCCCGTGATGCTTATGGCAGGCGATTGCCTCCCCTAGTATGCTGTGCTCATTCATTAGTGGAAAAATCAGCTCTGCAGTTGGTAATGGTATTAATAAATGTTATGCTAATAATAGTAAGTGTAATATTAAATTATGCAATCAGGGTTTTCTTGGCTGCAGCGTACTTGCTAGATGTTGATCCAACTTCTTTATTAGACATCACAAAATCAGTTTATACGGTGATATATTTTATTATTTACTAAGTAATAACTAAACTAAATCTTAGCAGCTCTCCTTGTCAGCACTAAGGCGTCTTATACATTGCTGGAAAAATATATATATAAATTAAAAAAAAAAAACATCAGAAAATTTAGACGCTTCAACATCGACTGCTCCGATTTGAAATATGCATGCAAAAAAATAAAAAAATACACTCGCCATTATTTGGAATAGATAAGAGTGTATAGTCGGATATTCTAAATGGTCATACATAGGTTTTGCACAGAGTTAATATGACTACCTTGTCCTCCTTAATTCATGTGCAAATTAAGACATCATGCTTAGCCACGTGAGAAATTCTAACAAATAATATTAAGCAACAAAAAAAAACCATTCTAAAAAGAAAAATGTTATAGACAAATAAAATTTATGTAGGAAGCTACGTGGCTTTTAAGTATGTAAGAGAGAAAGCTAAGAGATTTAGAAATTAGGTAGCTTAAGATAAAGTTAAAGAGATTTGGGATAGGATTAGGAATTTAGGTACTTTAAAGATAAAGTTAAAGAGATTTAGAGTAAGTTTAGGAAATTAGTTTAGTTTAAATTATTTTCATTTATTAAATCTTAAATTAGTATTTTTCTTGAAATTTGATGCTGAGGTTTTATATATATAACAATTATGTAAGTTGAATATTAAATATTAATAATAATAATAAAATATATATATATATATATATATATGATTTTTTTTAATTTAATTATATATATATGCAAGTATAATATGAAGGGATATTTAGTATAGGTATTAAATTTAAGTATTTATGATGTTATAAATCTGGGATTAGTTAATATGGCTAATTATTTAATAAAATGTTGTATTAATAATAAAATTGACTCATGCAAATTACTTTATGTTTTTAGAAGAATTCAACAGTTATAGTGGAGTCCTTGTATGGATCAATTCTGGTTTATTATGATTAAAGCTTTGGGAAATTTATTTACTTGGTAAACACGTATCGTAAAGTAATTCAATGTATTAAGTATGATAAGATTAAATCTAGCTAAAAGGGATTAATTTAATCTTCACCATATGTTTGGGCATGGTAATGTTGATAAACCACGTTTTAGGAAAAGAGCTAGACTTTCTAACTAATCATCAAATTCCCATGATGAGTAGGCTCAAACAAAGGGCCTATGGCCGACACAAATAAATGAATTTTGGCTAGATGAAAATTAAACTAATATGTATTCTCACCTAAATCAACCCAGGGTGATTAGTGAATCTGTTACCGACAAGAGGGTGTTCATGATGGACTCCACACACTTGGTCGTTCCTCGCTCTTGAGCGATGTACCATCGATGTTACTATACAAAATTTATCTCTCGATGCACATATAGCAAACTATCTTAACGGGCTTGGTTAATATTTTTAGTAGAGTTGGTTAAAAAAAAAAATATAGTGGTGTTTTTGCCCATGTATAAGTTATGGGCATTACAAAATTCATCACAATATTATTTTTAAGCCCCTCAAGTGACAATATCCAAAAAAGGGGAATGAAATGTGTACAAGATCAAAATTTATTTTTATGTGCACCAAAATGAAGTTTTGTAGATTTCAAGCAAGTAGATAGCAACATGTAAATCAAAATGTATTTGTCTAGTTTTAAAGCACCAATTCTTGAGTGTTGCTAATAACCTTGTCTTAATGTGGTCAACAAAATAAACTCGTTCAATTCGTCAACATAAAGAAAGCATTAGTCAAAATACAACATTCCATTTCATGATCACCAAAACTTAAGTGTTGTTCTAATCTATGTTCAAGCTTTTGAAAGTTATTTTGAGAACACAAAATTGAAAGCATGCAAGTTGTGGGGTTCATTTGTTAAGCACTTGAATTGAAAGATGTTCTAAAATAGAAAACTTTTTGAAATTTATTTTTAAAGCACCAAATTGAAAGATGTTTTAAACTAGAAATATTTTTAAAGGATCGTTTTAGAGCACAAAATAGAAATATTTTATAAACTAGAAAGATTTTTGAAGGTTCTTTTCAAAGCACCAAATCACACGAGTGCAAGTTAAAGTGGGGTTCATGTTTATAGTACCAAATCAAAAGATGTTCTTAACTAGAAATATTTTTGAAGGTTTTTTTTAAAGTACCAAATTGAAATATATTCTAAACTAGAAATATATTTGTAAGTTATTTTTAAAGTACCAAATAAAAATATTTTATAAACTAGAAATCTTTTTGAAGGTTATTTTTAAAGCACCAAATCTAAAGATGTTCTAAACTACAAATTATTTAGAACAATCTCTTTAAAGCACCAAATGAAAAGATGTTCTAAACTAGAAATATTTTTTAATGTTATTTTTAAAGCACCAAATCAAAAGTGCACAAGTTTTAGGGTTCATTTCTATAGCACCAAATTGAAAGATATTCTAATTTAGAAAGCTTTTTGAAATTTTGGGCTTGGACTGTTCACCTTCTTTGGAATAAAAGAATTAGTTATATTAATGTAATATTTACCATATCCTATAAGAGTTGAAACAAAAAATTCAACAAACACAAAACATCCAAAACAAGTGCCTATTAACATCAGAAATCAAAAATGACTTTACAAAATTTGAATCAGAAATAATAGAGAAAAATCATCAATTTTAAATCAAAAGTAGCCCTATTATTTTTAGAAAATGTAATTAGATAAGTCAAAGGTGGCCTTTTTATGTGTGAATCTAGTCATCATTTTAAAAATTAGCCATGTTTCTAAAGAAAAAGTGCCCTGAAAAGTCAAAAACGGTTGGAAAAAGAGCAATTGCGACCAAAATGAAAGAGCAACCATGTGAGTTTTCTCTAGTGTTCATATAAATATTTTTCAACTAAATTTATGGAACCTAGAACTATTCAAAAAACACTCAAGGAAATGTTAATTTCAAGGATGAATGTCCTACCGAGTATGTTGAATGTGTATGGGGAAAATTGAGAAGCATAAAGATGAACAATGCAAATGAATTATTAAACAAGATTTTTCTCCAACAAAGATTGAGATTCATACCCATTACTCATGAAATGAAACTAAAAAGAAACTAAATCAATTATTGTAATCAAAGAAGAGAACATAAATTGAATTCATAAAGCATAACATTACCATCCTATTTTGAAGTGTATTCACAATGATGTTGGATTGTTGTATCAATGCAAACCTCCATTGAGACATTGAAAAATATTTAAAAGTGTGTGTTTTGATTGAAAATGTGTGCCAAATTTATTCAATATATCAATTGTAATTTCAACATTACTTCATTGTGCAAAAAGATGCTAATTCTTTAATCATTTTTGAGGATGAAGCCTAAGATTGTTATATAGATTTTGTGTTTTGAAATGAATGATTTGGATTGCATAGTAAAAATCCTAATTTATAGTTGAAATATGTTTCAAGAGGAATTAGATTGCTCAATTAGCTTCTATGATTGAATTAATTAAGGATGTTGATTGATCAATCAAAGGAAATACACTAGCTGATATGTGGAATTAAGGAAATCAAGTTTAACCTTCATTGGGATTGAAGAATAGATAGATTAGTCAAAAAATAGATGAATCAATCAACCAATCAGAGTGACCAATCTGTGATTGTAAGTTTCTCAATCATGAAAGTGGGTGAGGATAATTAATTAATCTTTTTGAGTTGAACATGCAAATCATATTTTACTTTTACAAAAAAAGTTGTATTTGTTTGTTATGATCTTTTTGAATGATGTTTGAATAAGTTATTTAATTATTCAAGTTGAGGGGAAAGTGATTTAATTAAACTATTAAGTTTTAATATTTTAATTGATTTAGGGGAATAGGGTTAAGTAGTGACATAATTAAACAATTGATGTTATTTAATTAACTAGGAAGAATAAAGTTAGATTAGCACTTTTTAATTAAATAAATGAAATTTATTTAATTAGTTAAAAATGATGAAAAAATTCAATTAATTAAATAATGTAATATTATTCAATTAATAGGGGAACTTATCGTTTTTATTGTAAATGATTTGAAATGTAATGATATTAGGTGATAATGATGTCGATGATGAGAAAATTTCATTTAGGATGTGAAATAAGTCTTAGGTCATTTGAATTTATAAATTTAGAGGGGGTCTCATAAGATGTCCTTCCTCACTTCTTCCAAGATTCTTGTTTCATGCTCCAATAATAGCAATATCTCCTAAATTGATTCCACTATCTAGAAGACAAATGTTCCTTAAATTCTTAATTCTTCTCTTTAGATCATCCCTAGATCTTTCAAATTTTATTCTAATAAATTATTCTTTAAGATAATTCAATTACTAAATAACATCTTAATATGGAATCATAATGCATTTTGCAACCATATTTCTACACATGGTGATTATTATGAATGGCATCACCCTTATTGATATAAGGGGGTTCCTCTCATTTAGAGGTGGATATTACTCAACCATAAAATTGTATGTTCCTTTATATTTAAAGGATAGGAAGTATCTTGAGAAAATAAGGATGAATTTATCTTACCTTGGGTAAGTGCAAGATGTTAGATCCATAAAATTTAAGTGCATTGAATCTTATAAAAGTTTAGTAATAAGAAATTTAGTATTTTGAGTCTAATTTTCAAATATGTAATTTATTCTAACACCTAATTAATATAAAATAATTTTTAATAAGGATCTATAAAAACCATTTTCTTAAAGTCACTTCTTAGGACCATACCATGCACATGTACAAACACCATAATTTTACTTAAATAAAATAAAATTTATAATTTCTTTTGGAGGAAGATGTGTATTATATTAAAGATTGATGAGGATTCTTTTATAAGTATTTTCTAAATATTTTTTATTTACTCCTTTTTTATTGGTTCTAATTGCTATTTTTGAAAACCCATATATGAAAACACCATTATTTCACTTGAACTTGTCATTTTTTGAATTTTATTTTTTTATTGCGTAAAAAAATATTTATAGATTTATGTCATATAATATTTTTACAAGAAAATTACAAAATTAAAAGTTATTAAAAAATATGAAAACTTTACATTTAAAGTTTATGGACTAGTCTCCTCATAAGTTAATGTAAAATAGAAAAATAATATAATCATAAAAAATTACATATTTGAAAACTATACATTTCCATATATAATGTGTTTTTATTTCATAAAATAATTTTGAAAAGAAACTTATCAGACATATTGCCAAACTTATATTTTTCCTCTTGACATTACCATGACCTTGTACTTGTAGGTCCAAGCTAACGATTGGGTTACCTTTAATTTTCTAAGGCTAAATCCAAATGAAAAACTTTTATTTTTGGAATGAGTGGCCACTTTGAAATGGGTAGCTATTCTTTAAAATGAATAGGTACCTATTTTAAAGTTGAAAATAACACTTCCCCTAAAATTGGACCTAGTTTCTTACACTTCCACATATATCCTCTCCTTTTATCTTTGAATATAATTAAATTTTTCATTGTGATTTTCACCATACCATAAGTCACCTTCCTTTTGTCTTGTAGCCCTAGATGCAGATCTATCATTACTAAACCTAATGTTTTATCTTTTACTAATGAAAAGTCATCATTTCTAACCTAATTTAAATAATAATTTAATGGATTACCTAATTTTTTTCACTCCATTTAGTCTATTATTTCTTCAATTCCCTAGCTAGCTTCTTATTTAGATAGTTCTAGAATATTGATCCACTCCTATCCATTATAATTTAATATTTGAATAAAATTTAGCTTAGTTATAATAGATCTCCCATCGAATTAGGGGATAAATAAAAGTGTATAACAACTTCAAGGATCATAAAACTAAAAATACTATTATAAATCCCATTATTTGATGAATCTCATGACAAGATGTAGATAATTATTGAGAGAGATGTCATAATTTTTACTTCTATTGGGACTTTAATGTGAGGCCCAACCCTATCTATAGATTTTGTCACACCTTGATAAGTTTAATTATGCTAGTTTGATGAATAAAGTGATTATTTAACCTAATTCCATGTTTATATTTTTATTTTATTACTATTTTAAATCATTATTGTGACTACTTTCCTTCATTAAATGAAAATGGACAAACCATTAAGGATGAATGTGAGAAGATAATATTTAGATTCTTGAACAAGTATCATATGAATAATACACTTAGATCAATATGAGCTAAGAAATTTTGTGTATCTAATATTAGTTTGAATCTTGCTAATAAGTGTCATGTTACTTGGAAACTGATAATGGGTAGGAACAAAGTAGGACTTTGGAAGATCAGGGAGAAGTTTCCAGAAGGATCACTAACCAAGAAACATCAAGGTAAATTTAAAGGATAACTATAACCAATGAGGGGTATACCTAAGGTAGGATAATTTGAGGAAAAATTATATAAATTAGATATCAAGTTGAATGATGAATTTTATTAGAGGAAGGAGAGTGTCCAAGAGTAAATTTAGTAGCGTAAATAAAGTATTTAATGAAGGTTAGGTTTTCATTAATATTTCATGCATGCTCAAAGTTTCCATCTTTTATAGGGAAAGGAAATGAATATACATGTGTATTAGGATTTACTAACCATTGAATTTGATCTTATTGATATTTTGAACAGGTATTTATTATATTTCTAACCCAACATGTATTTGGAAAAATACATGTGAGAGTAATGCCAAGGGTAATAAGGGGGAACAATCTAGACCCAAGTAAATATTTATCTTTTGAAGTTTTGAATTTTTTTACCCTATGACCTAGGAGGTAATTAGGGTTTCGTCTAAGTTGTAAATTGAGTGGAGGGTTTTAATGATTGGTGGCTTAGTGTAGGTACTTTTTCGATCCTTATTGGTTATACTCATGTGGTTAAGAGTGTAAGATCTATTAGGGTTTTCAAATCCTTAGTTAGGTCTTGAATTTCAAATTGGCCTTTAAAGTTATCTTTTTAGGGTGTTGTACGGTCAATTTTTTTGATATTAGCGTAAAAATAGACCCTTAAGGCCTATACCTATGGGAGGGGGACCCTTTGGACATGTGACATTATCTTTGTGTAGTGCCCCTCTGCATTTGGTTCTTCGTCATATTGGTGTAAGTATGTTAGGTTGATTTGAGACACCTTGTTGATTTCCTTGTTTAATTGACTTTAAGTTGGGTGATAAAATTGATATTATGGTTAGTCTTGATTAATCAATTCAATTAAATTAAATTGATAATAGAAAACATAAATTAATTCTAAAGTAAAGGAAAACCTATAATTAATTATGTCATTTTGAGTGTTCAACATGATTTGTAGCTTGGAATTAAATAAATTGACAAATTATAAAGTGATTTAAAATATAAAGCTATTAATTATTAATTACTAAGTTATAAAGTATTAATAATAATCAAATTGTTGACAATTGTTATTTAAGGTTGAGATTTATTAGTAAAGCCAAAAAAGATGGGATAATTAGGTGACTTTTAACAAATAAGAAAGATAAGTATTGAATTGATGTTAAAGAGAGAAAAGATAGGAAGATTCGCATGCAAGTGCATGCACAACATCAAACTACTGTCAAATAGGAAACTTGCTTAGGTTTGTTGATTTTCCTTTTTAGTTCGAAATCTTATCTCGTCAAAAAAGTATTATTTTCTTTAAAAAGGAGAATTAGTTGTCAGATAACGGGGGGAAAATAAATAATTTTTATGGGAATTGGGGAAGAAAATTGGGGGGAGACTATCAAGTTTCCTGTTCTCGGGAGTTTGAGATAGGGTCATTGGAGCTGCAGTTTGGAAATGGAGAATGGTCACGGGGGAACTATAGAAAATATTCATTCCTTTGTTTGTTAGAAGCATCGAATTTAAGTTTGGGGAATGGAAGGGGGGGATTGCTAATGAATATTTCCCCTAAGACATCCGCGCAACCTCTCTGTTTTGTGAGACTCTTTCATTACTGCAAAGCGCCTGTGAGATTTAATCATTTTTGTGTTGCGTGGTCGATACATTGGAATCCTTGGATCTAAAGGAAATTTCCTTAACAATCCACTGGCACCTAAGGTTTGTTATGCCCCATCTTGCATGAAGGAACCAATAGGAAATTGATCAATTTAACTCCCAGGTATGCCGATAATCTATATTTGATCTTAGACTATGGATTTTCTGATTAAGCTTAATTTTCTGTGAAAATTTGCATGCTTGTGGGTATATTCAATTATTTTCAGTGGAATTACGTGAAGCTCAGTGTGTAAATGTTATCATGCCTCTTGATTCCGTGCCCAACTTAACAGCCTTATCTCATGGCTAAGAATACAATTTTATCTTTTTTTTGAGATACCGAAATGATTTAGAGGAAGAAAAATTTTCAAATTCATTCAATTTCCCCTTCTGTAATCATCACTTTCCTTGTGTCCTCATCTTTTTACTCTTGCCAAAGTAGTTCTTGAAGGTTCTTAAGTATTTTTAACAAATCCCATGCTTATGCAGATCCAGTAGCCTTGTCGATCACACTTGATTTGGAAGTTCCTCAGTCTCATCTGCAAATCGAATCTTTTATTCTATTTCTATCCTCTTTCATTGTTAGCTTTCCTCCTCTAGACTCCCTCTGGCTAGCGTGGTCTCCTTTTATAGAAATTAAAATAAATAAAGAAGAAAGAGAAGTGTCAAAATTTCTAACCACTATTTCCCCAACTCGGCGCTACTTACCCATTTTTCTTTGGTAGACTCCAATAAATTTTTGTGACACATTTTATTGTCACTATTTTCACTTCTTCCTGATACAACGCATTAGGGATTGAGCCTACGTTTTATTTGATGCTTTTCCTGTGTTTCATGTTGATTCTGAACTTTTCATTTTTACATTTACTTTATTTTGTTTGGTAGCCGATGTATACACTCTTCGATTGGTAGTTCGATTTCCAGATGGTTTCCATACTCATTATTTTGATTTGTTCTGGTAGAGAGTTCTGTATTAGGTAGCTCAAATTTTTATGTAAGACTCTTTATGATTAATACTTCTTGGTCACCTTGGATTCCTTGATATCACCAATCGATCCCCATAGTGTATTGTGAATACCCCATGCCATTCGATTTAGGTATGAATTGATTTGAAATTTGATTTTTAAACTTAAATGTTCTCTGAGCTATTACAACCATCCTTAAACTTGACTGTCTGTCTTCTTATCTGATCTTTCATACTTGGAACTTTCTTCTACCTTCTTATCAAATTCAATTGGAGCATGTCCCACTATCATGTCATTCTATGCGATGAGATCTCTCTGAGGCGGTCTGTAAACATTTCAAATGCCTTCCCTATGTTTCTTATATTTCTGTGCATGTCGCCAGGATGATTGGGACTGCAACGTGATATATATATCTCTTTGTGTGTGTGTGTTTCATTTCAAGCCACTGTCGCCCTTTGAGTAAGTTGAATCTCTATATGTACTTCCAATTCATTTCTGATAGACTAAGCAATCGTATGGAATGGAGCCTGGGTCGTCCTTCATCAAATACCTTTTTGGTTCTATCTTGCATGTATTTAGCTTGTTTTGTTATGAAATGATTGAATTAAGATTACGTTTCCACCTTTCCAGGTTTGCATCTGATGTATTTAGTATGAATTTGATGAATGTATATATATATAAATACAATGCTCTTTATCACTGATGTTTTATTTTGGTATTGAAGCAAATACTGCATTTTACTTTTTTTCATATAGAAAATGTAGAAAATAGGTAAAAGATAACAAGCAATTCAATGATTGTCTCTGCAAGGAAATCCTACAATGATCAAGCTAATAAAGTAGAGAAATTTAGCCTTTTCTACCGTAGTCTCTTTTTTTTTTTTAAACACTTCTAATATTTTTTTCAGTTTGGAAAAAATAAAAATAAAATCCAGACAACTAAATTTGCCACACCAATCATCTTTAATGGATGCTCGTTACCTTCCTAATTTACTGTTTTGTCCAATACTTTTCTTGATTTCAGCTTTAGCATCTTCCCTTGCCTTCTTAAGTTTTAAGTTCATGAAAGCTAAGTTTTCTTCTTGCTTAAAGCCTAAAGACTAGGAATTAAAGTGGAAAATTTCTTAAAAGAAATACTTCTGGACTGTAAATAAGGTAAGGAGGTTAAGAGAATTTTCCACCTTTTTAAGATGCTTTTCTTTTAAATTCTCTTTTAAGGGAATATTGGTTTTTGGAAAAAAATTAATATGTGGGAATTATATTTATATATTCTTTTACTGTCATTATTTAGAAAATATGTGAACGAACTAAAATAAATATTTAAATATATGTCTTTCATTTATAATCTTAAATCCTTAAGTTATTACTCTTTTTAAAATTAAGTGGGAAGTGTTAATTAATAGATTAGTAAAATGAATAGAGAGAGATTACTTTATGTTAATGTTTGATAATTTGTGCAAATATTGATGGATTAGTTTATTGGAAATTTGGTTAAGTGGAATGGTTAAATTAAAAATCATGAAAAGTGATTTTTTTAATGTTATGATTGCCTTGATCTATTGTGTACTTACATTAGGTGAATGAAAGGAAATTAGATGATCTTTTGAATGCTTTACCCCCTTCTTCTCATTTTATTGTTGTTTGTATGTCCTTTACAAGGATCGTTTCATAGAACATTGGTGTTTGATTGATTTCTTAATTGGAGTGGTTAATTTTCATCTTTGGATTGTGTATGGGTTGATGGTTTCACTGTCAAGGTCAATGATTTTGGTTGAATTTATTTCTTTTGAGTCAATTTGTAAGATCATTGAGTAAGGTGTGATTGGGTGATCTATCGGAGAAAATAGAGGTCTCCCTTCGAAGCAATGTTGCTAGTGAGGTTGTGTTGTTTTGTAGATGGTTTTGATGGATCTCTTTTGGTGTGACTTTTCTTGAGTTAGTCTCGATTTTTAGGGGAAACTTTATCCTTGTGTTGGAATTTATTTGGAAAGATATTGTTGCTTTGTTTTATCCTTGTGGAGGGTATTTGTTGTTTCTTGGACTTCCAGAGGCATGGGTGATCCAGTTTCATATTGATTCTTCATTAATTTGACTCTTTCCAAGACTTTGATCGTAATTGTGATTTTTGAGTTTATGTGTAGGTTGTACCAATTTTATAAGGAACTAAGTATATGGCTAGTAGCGAGATGGGTAATGCCTCGCATGCTTCTCTGTTGTGATCTAATGTTCTTGTTATGTAGTACAACCCTTGGATTTTGGTTTATGTTTGGGTCTCTAGGGAGAGTGGCTCTTCGTGGGGGCCGGTGCCTCAGGTAAGAGTAGTTAAACAAGTGATAACCTAATAATAGAATTTAGGGGGATGGGTAGTAATTCACACAAGATAATAAATATTGGATACCTCGTCTATGCATTAGGGCTAGCATCGACTAGTGATAGACTGAGAAGGCCGTGGTTGGCTAAGTTGTAGTCTCGTCTTCATGAGAGATTATTGGCTCTGCATTAGCTACCCTATGGTGTCGGCGCCTCGGTTAGGAGGAAGGGCCAGGAGATCCATAGATGGGTGTTGGTGCCTTAGTTGGAGGAAGGTCCAGGAGAATCCCGTAAGAGCTATGCGATGACACTCTCCACTAGACACCCTTGTTCTTGTTTCTTGTCACCTCTGGATATTGTAATCTTTATGTTGTTTTAGATTCTTGTGAAAATGTTTTATGGATGCTCTTTGGTGACTTGCTTAATTATTATTGCTTGGGTTAAATGTGATGAGTTTCATAGCTTTATTGATTTTATTGACTCATGAATGTTGTTGATTATGTCATTGTAGTCCTTGTTTTATGATACCTTTGTATGACGTTGAGTCTTGTGGTTCCCCGTTTGGATGTTCTTGGTTGTGGTCTCTTCTTGTTAGCTCCTTAGCATGGGGGGTGGGTCTTCAGACCCACGTGGTCAGGTGGAACGTGCTAACCACGCCATTGGGTCCCCAATCGAGGATCGAGAGGTGTGGATTGATGTTGTTGCAGCTATTCCAGAGTTGTATCATTCTATCTTGACATGTGGTTTCCGCCCATATTGGGAAACATGTTTGTATCATTGTTAGAATTGAACAATGTAAAGTAATGAAAATGATGTGATCTAATATTTTATCTTTGGTAAGCCTTGTGTGGATATGGATCCATATCTAATGTTATTCAAAGTGTTGTATTTATTTAAGTGAATGGTTCTTATTGATGGTTTTATATGTATGCTTTGTCGTGGATTAGATTTGGATTTCATTCTTTATCATTGATGTATGACATTAAGTTCATAATGTATCCTTGTGTACCCCAAGGGAGGTAAATGATATTGGGTTTGTTTAAATGAATTTTCATGTCATAACTTTTGTGCATCTCATGCATGTTAGTTTTACTTTAAAAAAAGAAAAAATTGTGTAGTATTTGTTGCTTTAGTTGTCCTTTGGGGTTTCACACGATGGGGCGTTACACTTTGGGACATGATTTGACCCTTCAAAAGCCCACTTGAAAGAGTGTGATGAATTTGTGTCCTTGGGAGTTGGGAGAAGTGACTTGTCACTTTCCTACCACACTCCCCAAAGTTCATTAATGAACTTGGAAAGAGCATCAAATATCTCACATGTGTGAAGCCACATTGTAAGGGATGTTGGGTAGAGTTTCATAGTACATTCCCCATCTCCCCAAAAGTCTCACACATGTGTGAGAACTTGTGGGGATGTGTGTTGAAAGATCAAATGAGAGAGTGACAAATGTCTCTCTCTCATTCAAGTGAATTCAAGTTGAATTCCTATATACTTTGATGGAAAAGAGGAAATGGATGTTACCCACTTCTCTTATTGGAGAACTCTTTTGGAGAATTTGAAGTTTGGGGAAAAATAAAAGAAGAAAATTGGAAAAGAAGCAAGGAGCTCTCACATGTAAAAGAGTAGTTCAAAATGCAACATGGTGGAGATAAGTGATTTCTCCTCCTTTCTATCAACTTTTTTGAGTAGGAACATTGTGTTGTGTTAT
The DNA here is from genome assembly GCA_007258455.2 of Sequoia sempervirens. Lineage (NCBI taxonomy): Eukaryota > Viridiplantae > Streptophyta > Pinopsida > Cupressales > Cupressaceae > Sequoia > Sequoia sempervirens. Next base: position 729,712,468 of record VDFB02271358.1, on the reverse strand, counting down.
TTTGTTATGGATTATGTATGGGTAAATTTGAAATTTTTTTGGTGGGTGGGTAGATAGTAAATTTGTAGTTAAGCTATTCTCTCACTCTTCCTACCTAGATCAATGGTATTTGTTATTTCTTGCTCAGGGGTATGGCTAGAGCCCAAGAGGCTTCATGATGCCATTATGGTAGGGTGGAGAGAAAGCCTCTTTTTTTTGCGTTAATCATTACATTCCTAAGCATTGGTTGTGATATCAAGAGATACGTATATATTGTTTAAATGACAAGAGCAAGCTTTCCCTCATTAGCATGTAAATCATTTATGGCATAGATATTAATGTAGCATTGTATTTTTATTTTTTATTTTTCTAAATAAACAATTTGCATTTTAAATCTTGTTATGAGGTATAAAAAAATACAAGGGTTAGAGAAAGTCTTATCTAATTGTGTGTTATGATGCATCACAATTCCTAAATAATGATTGTAATATGGAGGGAAAATATTTTGTTGTAAAATAAAAGAATGATAAAAAAGTAGGTCTTTGTTTATTTGTTGGTTATTCATTCCATTTTTATGTGTTGTAATGAGAAGAGTTAAGAAATTGTATATTATTGTAATATGGAGAGTTTAAATGGAATTTTTATCTCGTTGTAATAAAGAAGAGAAAGTGCATTATGAGCTTGCATTAAAAGAAAGGATGGAATAAAGAGACTCTATTTGATCTTTGGGAGAAATATCTTATAAAGATAATTGTATTCTCTTTCGCAGTTGAATAAGCATATAATATGTGCATTAAAAATAAAAGTAAAGGAGAGAAGTTGGTTTAAATGGGAATGTGAAAAGCGGTTATATTTAAAAAAGATAAAAAAAAAGTTGTATTGTGACTTTAACGAAAAAAATATAAGGATTACGTTGTCTAAAATGGATTTTATAAAATGATTGTATGTTTTGTATAAGAATATTGGATTAACTTCTTTTTCTATTAAAATAGTCGTCATGATTTAAAATAAATAAATAAGCAAAGTAGGATTATTAAGGAAAGAATATGGTGTTGATTTATAAAATAAAAAATAAAAAATAAAAAATATTTCACTGAGGAAACTAAGTTGATTGAGCATTTCTCCTTGTTTGTAAAAGAAAGAAACCAAGTTAGATTTCAGAAAGCTCATCATTTCTAGTGATGGTTGTATTCTCCCTTTAAAATAAATAAAATCAACAATATTATTTATCTGCATGCAACTATATTCTCTATTGTTCATTTTTAAAGTCTCAAAATGGATGACTCATGGGTATATGCTACCTAATCCATTATTGAATTAATTTCTTAAAATTTAATCATTTAATTTCATATTTGCAAAAGAGTAGTTTGTAAATAAATAAACAATAATATGTCATTTTCTAATTTTCTATAATAAGAAAATAGAAATAAATATATAATTAAAATCCCCTATTGTGGTGCAAGACAAAATTTTACATATATATCAAGAAAATAACAATAAATAAGTAAATAAATTCTTATAGAAAAAAAAATAGTGGGAGATTTAGCATCAACCTCCATGTATGGGGTGCAACAGAGGTTGGGAAATAAAACCCCTCCTCTTCCCCCATTACTTGTTCTCTTAAAAAAAAAAAAAAACCAGATAAAAATTAAATATATCCTTCCTGCTGTCATGAATAAAAGAAAATAGATTACAACTTATACACAAGAGAAGCAAACAATAATGAAAGAGGGAATTACAGTAAAACTGTAGATTTAAAACCCATGATAAAAGGAAAAAAAAAGAGTCACAAGCTGCTGTCAATAAAATAATAGGTACAAACGTAAATATATACATGATTGAGTTAAATAGATTTAAAACTAAATAAAATGTGTTTCCTTCAAACATCTGGGCATGCTTTCAAATGGGAAGAAAATTGAGGCTGTGTAATCAATGCAGACTTTGGTAACCTGCTCAAACCGTGAGGATTTGAAGATTGGATTTGGACGGCATAAACCTATAAAATGAAACAAGTGAAGGATTTAATAGGATAGATTTAAAAATAAATAAATGAAAAATAAAAGAGAGATTCAAATCAGAAAGGTAAATGAATACAATTATTACACAAATTAATATTTATGTAAATATAATGCTAATTTAATTAATACAATTATTACACAAATTAATATTTATGTTGATATGAGTGTAAATATAACTATTATTTATATTATCATTATATTGATACAAATGTTAACATACATACAAGAGTTAATACTACAATGCATATTTATCTCTTCAATTGAATAGTATTGACATAGATCATTATCAAGTTGACATTGAAAGAATAAATAAATATTAATGACAGTCATATTTTATATAGAAATATAGTGAGATTCAAATGGGTAATAACCTATGTTCGATTGAGGTTTAAATACAAATATGTTTATATAAATTATAACAATTTGAGAAATCGACAAGTACATTGTTATAAATTAAATTATTTATCACATTAATAATGTAACATTGACAGTAATATCAATACTAATCATTCTTCCTATGATCATTAATAAATAATGGAATTAGGTTTGTATCTTGGTATGCCAAAAAATAAAATACATAAACAATTAGCTTTAATAATAAAAGTGTTTGGCTGGAAAAGCAAAATAAAATGGAAAGTTTATATATAATAGTGTTTGGTTTGAAAAGAAAAATAAAATGGAAAGTTTATATGTAAAAGTGTTTCGTTGGAAAAGCAAAATAAAATGGAAAGTTTATATATAAAAGTGTTTGGTTTGAAAAGCAAAATAAAATGGAAAGTTTATATGTAAAAGTGTTTGGTTGGAAAAGCAAAATAAAATGGAAAGTTTATATAAATTAATAATTTTCTATTACATTCAAAAGGATATTAGTATGTATCAAATTTAAATATTTGAAGTAATAATTAAAGAGAGGTTTTAATATTTTATTTCATCCATTCTTGTATATACATTGTTGATAGATTTAATAATCTATCAATATCGATAAAAGTAAGAGATGCGAAAATTTAGAACTAATCCATTAAATAAATTTGTAATAATAATAATAATAATAATAATAATAATAATAATAATAATAATAATAATAATAATAATAATAAATAAATAAATATCTTGGCTATAGATTTAGATTAGGTTCATTATTATTATTTAAAAAAAAAATTGTTAGATTTTTCTAGCAGAAATTATGGGCATGACATTTAAATTGAAACACAATTGAAACACTAATCCAAATGCAATTACCAATTTCCATAGTAGAGTTTACAATCTCTTGAACCCTCATAGAACCCATGTGATAAGACTACTAACAACACCTTCTATGCTATATTATATTAAAAAATTAAAATATCTATAATGTGTTTCGGTAAATTTGGGAGTTGTCAATCATGATGAGTTCCTCTACCTCTACGATAGATGAATGTGAAGAAGAGGATAATTAGAAAGTTCTATGTTTATTAGTAAAAATAGTCATGAATAAATCTTAAAGAATGCAAATCTAAGAAGGTTCTCCTAAATTCTACCATTTGGAGGAGAAAATAAACAAATTAATAAATCTCACAATCCCAAAGAAGAAAAACAAATCCTTAAACCAAATCATTATCATCAAGAAGGATAAATTTTTATTTTTTTATTACATATTAAATCCTAGATTGCATGAAATTCTATTTGTGATTAACATTAGAGGCCCACTTGACCTATAAATTCATGAAAACATTTTATTCCCTAGAAATATGAGAAAAATAAATCAAATAAAAATTTGGAGTGTGAGAGAGAATCTACTTCACAAATAGTACCAGTGTCGAAGAAAGCTCATGAAGCTTCACTTATTGAAGAGATACTATGGTCATAGGTTCCATCTCATAAATAAATAATTTTTTATCCTAACTCACAAGCCTCATGATTGGACACAAAGGATATTTTGGGTCTCCATATGATTATTAGTGCCAAAACCCATAATACAAGAGAAAAATATATGAACAAAACAATCACTACCATATACAACCCCACCAATCCTAGTAAAACTTAAATGGCCTATAGAATAACCATTATTATTCATTTTGAAAAAAATATATTCATGAGGAAACTCTTTACCTACTTCATTCACCTTACTAGAAGTTTTAGTTTGAGAACCATAATATAATAAGGAGATAACCAAATTGGATAGATCTAATTTCCTTGAGAACTAAATATCTCAAGAATTATGAATTCATAAAAACTACACTTATGTTTCTTTAACCAACCCAAAAATCTTCTTCCAAACATATCCAATTTAATACTTTTATAAGCTTCAATGATCCAAAAAATGACTAGGATACTAAAAGGAAAGAAAGAAGATATGGAGGATATCCCAAAGCTAAGAAATAAGAAAATACCTAATATCCACAAGAGATTGGTTCTAAGTTTTCCATCACTAGACATAAATATGCATGGAAAAGGGGACATTGACATAAATATGAGCGATGGCTTCTTGATTATCACCATATTGATTAGATTCCTAGTTTTGAGTATGTGCAAGATCATGATGGGCCAAAAAGTGGTGATATGATGGGTATGTATAGAGTATGTCTTCTTTTTACCCAAAATTGATGAAATGAAAAAAGGTTTTAAAGGAGATTCTCAACTTTCCATGAATATAGATTATGTTTTACTTTGAATTTAATAAATAATTATTATTCATTTTCTATTTGAATTATGACTAAAGTCCTAATTGATAGTGTAATACCCCTCATACTGTTTAGACTTATTAATTTCTATGCTTTAACTTGATACGTTGATACTATGATGATACTATTATGGTTTGATTTGGTTGGTTCGAAGTTTGATGATGTTGTTATTCCTTTAGTGGACATGATCATTTGATATGACATTATTAGTATGATTTATGATACTCGGTGTGTTGATTTGGATTATTGTTTATTCAAATAGATTTTCATTAATGTTTTATATGTCGATGTGATGATTCTTTGGTGATCATGTTACTTGGATTCAGTATTAGTTTATAATGCAATGGTTTAATAATTCTAGTTATGATGCAGTAGTTAAATATCATGCTATCTTATGATCAATTTGGTTAGAAATGTTAGCTCGTCATTGATATTATAATTGTTAGAATAGATTAGGTGAGAGGATAGTGTAGCATCACTCGTTCACGAGTGCCCTCCTAGACTGCAATTCCTTCTCACGATAGGATGTTTGACTATATATATACACGTGCTACTTGACGTTTAGTTGAATGCAGGATTGCAGGAATAAGTCTCGATTCCACCTGCTTCGGCAGGAAAGGGCGAGCAATAAATTAACCCACTGGGTAAAAATGTTGAAAAAGGGAGTAGGTTTGGAAGTGTCCCCGTCCCAAGTCCGTCGTCTATTGTGAGTCATTGTGTTATGACTAAAGTTTTGTCTTTGACTTGTATGTAGTTTCACTGTTGAGTATTTATTTAATTCTTGGTTAGTGTTTAATGTGAAGATAATATCAGAAGTAAATAAATTATTTTTAATTAAAATTGTAGATAAATTATGCTTTTAAAAGCTGAGAAAAGGACCAATAAGAAAAGAGGCTTTATTGAATCTTTATCTTTGATTTATTATTTTTATGAGGGAATTATTCACACACACAAGTTTTGCTCTATTGTTTTGGATCTGCAAAAAAAAAAAAAACCTAAGAAAGATAGTTTTTTTTAGTTTGGAGTTTTTCTGGGTTAAATTATTGTGGTATTGGAAAGAAAAGATTGTTTAGAAGAACGTCGAAGGTAGAAGATCGAGAAAAGAGAGCGGGAGGAGGAGATTGCGAGGAGGTTACAGAAGGGCTTCTTCTTCAAAGGACTCTAGGTTTTCTCCTTTTAAATTTTTAATACTTTGTAGATCTGTAAACAAATCTAGTTGTTATGCTTTTGAAAATTGTTTGAATGAAGTTTTATGATTTGAAAACTCATTTGTATTAAAACCCTCGAATTCTTCTATAGGAAACTTTAGTAGGACCTATCTAAAATTTCTTCAATATAACTTAGTTGTAAAATTTATTGTGTTTGAGATAAAAATCGTGTTACTGTTGAAACTACGTGCCAATTTATATTGGGTCTCTTGTAAATCTATTTGTCTATGTCATTATTGTTTGCTATGTTCATATCCATATGGAGATTTTCTATTAAGATGATTTAATAAATAGTTGTTTGAATCTCTTTTATACAATATTGTTTATTACATATATAATATTCCATTATTTTTATAAAAAAAATAAAAAATACATATATGTAAGGATAAATTCTTCTATATTTCAAATTTCGACCCTTAAATAAAGAACAAATATGTTTATTAAATATTTTTATTTGAATCCTATTTGTATTTCGTACCAGAAAAAATGCATGTTTTAAATATTCTTATTACATAAAAAAAAAGGTTTTAATTCTTAAAAAATATATATATATATATAAATAGAAGTTAATTTTATTTGTGTGGAGGGGAGGGAAATGGTTGGCAGTGGCCATACCACCCCCCGACCCCCCCACTCGGTGGCTACACGCAGTCCACACAGACTGCACACAACAGTCATTGACTGCTGTACGCAGTCTGGTGAGGACTGCGACCTCCCATTGGGAGGTACGCAGTACCACCGTTACTGTGTGGGGTTTAAAAAAATTTAAAATTTAAAATTTATTTATTATTTTATTTAATGCATTTGGTTTTATTTTATTAATATTTAGTTTATATAAATATATAAATATATATATATATATATATATATATATATATTATATATTATTTAATATATTATTTAATATATATTTAATATATATTATTTAATATATATATATATATATATATTTATTTATTGAGATTTAATTCAATTTTTAATTATATAATATTCTGAGGTGATTTAAATTCGAATTTTGTTTTATAAAATATATATATATTTTTATAATATGATTATATTAATTTTATTAAATGATTATCTTTATATATATATGAACATTTGTGTTTGTGAGGTAAAAACATAATTTTGAGAAAATTGCAATGATTAATGTAGTTGTGCAAATTTTAATTGATCTTGTGCTTGGAATAGAATCGAATAGTTAAAATTAAAAAAGATATGATGTTATAGAGTAATTGTATGAATTTGAATAAAACGATGTGTTTTGTTTTGAATCGAATATTCTCAAATTGAAGATTTATTTGTTTGGATGAAATTATTGAGTATTGGAAATATTTTTTTTATGGGTTGTTTTAAGTAATTGCTTTCTTGAGGTTATTTGTTAAGTCTATTGTGGTATTCTCTTCATTGTTATATTGTGTCATATGGGAAAACCCTAGGTTTACCTTACCTTTCGTAAGAGTTTATGCTATTGTTAAGGACTTCCAAAGATGGAATGTTTTTCTATCATGTTTCTTTTATTCTCTGGACATGTCAGGAAAATGGGGTTAAGGGTCTATATAAGTCTTCCAAAGAAGTCCTCTAGAGTGGGATGTTTTGTGTAGAGGTTCAATTTGTGAATCACCTTGGGAATGATGTAGCGTTGTACTATTTTTTGGTACCTGGTTTCCACAAACGGGGATTTGTGCCTCCTGGAAAATAGGAGAGGGTAAGGAGATTTGTACCTCCTTTGGAAGGAGTGTGTTTTCGTATTTGGTTTCCTCCAATGTTTCGAGTGAGTTTCCTTGTTTTTGTTTCCTCCTTGGATTGGAGAGGGTATGTTGTCTAGTTATCTAGTGTGTGTTGTCGATAGGAGAGTGGATCTTTGTGGGGGTTCGACACACAAAGGGGGGCCAGGGTAACTCACCTAGAGTTTAACTAAGTGATAATCTAAAAGAATTAATGGGGAGATTTCAAACTAATAAAGATAAAGAATGTCTCTCTCGTGAAGCAAGTGAATGATAAGGCTCGAGATGAGATGGGATGCATAGTTTAGCGTGAGGGTCCGGCGGCCGGTAGAGGCAAGCTAGGGTAACCCAGGATGGCGGTTCGGTAGCCTAGGCATAATGCCCCGCCACGCAACCCTAGAGGAAGTTGCAATTCACCACTTAAACGTACCAATTTTTTTTTTTTGTTTAAGTACCAATAACATGCAAGGTGAATACATATTGCCAACAACCTCTAAGGCCACGAGACCAAGATTACTTAAAAACCCAACATCAAATAACATTAACATAAACTAAAACATTAAGCACTTAAGGAAATGAGATAACATACATTCCATGCAAGATAAAATTACAACAAGGATAAATAAATACCTCAAGATTCCCATTTAACATTTAACCAATAAGGTTACATCACTCATTCCCCGAATGAGGTAAATCCAATACTCAAGATTACAATTTACAAATTCCACCTCGATATAAATGAGGGGTAAAAGATACAATAAAAATTGGAAAAACAAGGCATGAAAAGAACTGATTCCCACGAGCTCTCCAGCTGAAAATCACGAATACACGAACATGAAGAAGGACCAATGGAAAGATGCACGCCACCCGACCATGTGGAACCCAAAGGCCCCACTCCCTCCGTGCTAGGAGATAGTAACAAGGATTTCATAGATAAGACCATCTACCTCTAGACATTAGCTAACACATAAACTGAACTGAAACAAGATCAAAACCCACATTACTTAACACAAAGGTTACAATGCTTCCAGAGTACAAAAATCGAGTACCATCACTGTACAAAATAAACTCACGGTACAACACCATACCGATTGCTGTCATAGGAGGAGTGTCATTGCAAAGGCTGCATTGGTTATCCAATGGTGTTCTTCCTAGGTCCCGGCTCCCCTCTCGGGATATCCTGGTAACCTCTCAGGAACCCGGCGCCATATGCCCACCAGAGCGGAATCGATTATCTTTCGAGAAGACAAGATAACGATCTTGCCATTCTAGGCCTTCCTGACTCATCTCAAGTCTCGTACAAGCCCTTGAGCCAATGAGCGAGGCTAAATTATCTTATTAATGTTCAAAGCTACTCTCTCCCTAGTAAGTTATTTTAATTTTCACTTAATTAACTAACTTTCACATGAGTTATCCTGGAACCACTTTGGGTCCGGCGCTCGTTTGAAAGCCACTCCCCTATCGACAACACATAACTCAACCACATGCCAAGGGTAGACAATGCACTAACACTTATCACAAAAAATCCAACACCTCAACAGGTAACACATCCCTATGGATGTACAAAACTGGAAACCAAAACGTGCACTACCCAAGGCTAACACAAGGTTGACTACATAATGAAACCCACATAACAACTGAAACTCGACTCAACCATGAATCACAAGGTCACACAACCCGTTCAAAGAACCAGGTAACCACTTGAGCTTACTCACACATAATCCAATAAAGCCAAAGCAAAACATAAGAGACACAACATCATCTCAAGAAAACACTGCTGGAAGACTTACATGATCAACAAGAAATGACTTACAGTCAACAATCATAAAAACACACGTATAAACACCCATACCAATAAATGAACCCATATAAGGAAGATTCACAAAACATTCACTTTCATTTCACAACATCGAAGGCGTACAATTAAGCATTGAAAACATTTCAGACCAATAGGTAAACTAATGTTCGGATTTCCTAAATCCATTCAATCACAAATTTCCTGACTTGCATCTATCCAATCAACTGATCCCATTTCTCTTCATGTCATTGAGATATTTAAAGAACAAATCATTTACTCAAAATCTCATAACCATAACCATAATCAAACACTTTACTGATGCAGCTTTCTGGTTAAAATTAAAACAACTGTTCTCCCTAAGTTTCAGGATCACATGCTAAAGATAAACCACTTGATAAAAAAAACATTTAAGTTAATTAAAAAGTTCATCCTTTACTCTCAGTTCTGCAACCATAATAATCACAAAGTCGTTTAGAGGTTCTAATTTGACATTTAACCTTATTTAAATATACCAAATAAAGTTATGTTTTATTTGCAACTGAATCATTTAAATAACTTTAAATATAACTCTCATTGAGTAAACCATAACACATAACATATACATAGATTTTCCAATTAATCTATATTTCCAAAACCCCATGATTAACATAACATACATTTTGAGCTCATTAAAATTCCTTTAATTAAAAAAAATATATCAAATAACTTATATTTTCAATTTAAACATTTCTATAAACCTTATGATTTAACAAATAGATTAAAATATATTTTAACTTAAACCAACTTTCATTTAATTTAAATTATATTAAACATATTATAATTTATATAATATATAATATTAAATATTATAAATATTATATAAAATATAATATAAAATAATTTTCATTAAAAAGTTTTAATTTGAAATAATAAATAAAATAAAAAAAAGTAATTTCGAATTTACAATATTCATAGGGAAGAGGGCCAGCCCTAGGGCACACAGCCCCTGCCTCCCGCCGGGTGGCGGTGGCCGTGTGCAAAGCACACAGCGCCACCTCACGTGGGCGGCGGTGGCTGTGTGTTTACACACAGCCCGGCGCCCCCCTGTGGGCGGCGACGGCTGTGTGTTCACACACAGCCCGCCCCCCTTGCGGGCGGCGGTGGCCGTGTGTTTACACACAGCCAACGCCTCCCCTGAGGGCGGCGATGGCCACGGCGGCGGCGGTGGTGGGGGTAGACCTCCCTAACCACCAAAAAAAACCATTTTTAAAACAATTTTAATACTGTGTTTTTTTCTCAAATAAATAAAAACCAGAGGGAACTGGTTTTACCCAACATTTAAAATTTTCATAAAATACAATTATATATGTATATATAATTGTGGGTATTTCCATATATTGCTATATATGGTTGTATTCCCAATTATATATACCCAAATAATGATTTCAAATTCAAATTGTAAAAACAATCTCAACCCAATTCAAGAAATAGAACTTATTTCCAAATAAGCAAATGGGTTTTTTTTTAAAACAAGTTTGAACATTGAGTTAATCTATTTCTTTGGATTTTTTTTTCTTTCTATTTCCAAATCCATTTACCATTTTTCAAATTGAAAAGCTTTTCCCATGGATGTTTATTGAATCTAAAACTATGTTTTTTTAACCATTCAAATGAGCAAGAAGAGGAAGGGAGAAAAGATAGAACCTTATGTTTTCTCCAAACTTGGCAAGCTTCCTCCATGGAGATTTTTCCAAGCACTCCTTCAACTCCACCATTTTAGCCTCCTCCAAGCTTCTCCACCAAAACATTCCAAACCAAGAAATCCATGGAGAGAGTTGAAAAGAAAACCCTAAAATAAAATATATCCCTTTTCTCCAAACTCCCCAAATTCACATTCAGATTCTAATTACATTCCAATCCAAAAATGCAACCTCACTTTCAAAATCAAACTAAATTCAATTTCAAAATTCCTATTTCAATTTCAACACAAATATCTTTTACCAAATAGTCAACTATTTCTGAAAATATCCTTTTTACCCCCAAAGTCTTGCATAAGAAATATTTGAATTTTTAATAACTTTAACCCATTTTCTATTTCCAATTTGAATTCAAAATTATTTTAGCACTTTACATTCAAAAAAATAATTAAATCTTTTACACTTTTAATTCATAGGGGTAATTTAATTAATTCACACAATTAATTCAAATTATCAATAAAATAAGTCTAATTCAAAATTAGATTATTTTATTAATTCAATTAAATTAACTAATTAATCACTAATTTTCCAACATCTCAATAAGACAAAACATTCATCATTTATAATTTCCAAAGCTATTTAATCACTTTTAGCTTGCAACTAAACACATTTAATCATTAATCAAACTACGCAAGTCATTTAATAAACTTTAAATTTGCAATTAAATAAACACTCACAGGGAACTGACCAAGTTAAAACAACTAACCCCGACAACAAACCAACAACATGCTATGACTAGGGTGACGACCTGGTTCGGAAACCCTAGCTACTATCTCCCAATTAATTTCTGTTGGTCAATGGACACGCTCAGACCTAGAAACCAGGTGGAGTCGATGTCATGTACCTGCCAACCTGCAACAAAGAGCATGTTGAACGTGCATATATACATAATATGATTAGACACACCGTGAAGAGGAAATCTCAGAATCGTAGGGCACTCGCAAGCGAGTGATACAACCCCGTCCCCTTCACCAATACAATATCACTAACTGACAAAGCTAACATCATTAACTCACATGTTAACATGATCGAAGCATAACATAGGAAAACATTGCCTGATTATCAGAGTACCAAAAAGGAGGGGTGTTACATCCTCCCCCCCTAGGGTCAGGCTTACTCCTGGAAGCCTGCAAGCTCCCCTATTACAAACTCCATAAGATCACATATAAATCAATATCATTATAAGTTTACTCCAGACAAGATATACAACATTATCACTTCAGCATTCATTTGCCATTTTGCATTCTGAATCTAGGTACAATAATCTAATCATCGACATGATTTCTTAAGATTAAACAATAAAGTTGGGGACTATAAGCCTCACCAACAACATATGCACCTATAATTCATTTATCTTTAACATGCAACTGTTTCACTAATTCCTTCTCTCTAAACTTTTATTTGTTACAAAATGATTTTCTATTCACATTATACCTTTTTCATGATTATGAATGCAACTTGGGGACTTAGGTCCTTTACCCAAGATTTGGTCTAGGAAACAACCCTTCATGAATACATAAACATTTTCTCATAAGATACAAATGCCATACTAAGGCACTTAAGGAAAGAGGCCTATGTCCATCTTGCCATATCAAGCACTTGGAATACACCCAACAAACATACTACAACCACACTCAAGAATTCACTCAAGGGTCTCAACCCTTTACACAACGAAGAGCCATGCAACAAGAAGGAAAACATACAAACACACTTCCTCGGTAGGCTTCATACCTAACCCTCACAAAAGCATTCAACAAAATAGCAAGGGTGGAGACAATAACAAAACTGATTGTCAGCCCACCCGTGACACAACACATCAAAATCACACACCACACAATCGCCCATAATGCATTCCCTTCCACAATAATAATAGAAAGGATATCACAGTGCATTGGCGACTACAATCGGTGATCCTGTATCCTTTCCTCTCGGGTTTCCCCTCGCACCATTGACCGCTACCACTTAATCCACAACTTCTCAAGTAAACAAGAGAAATCAACCCAAAAGGAAAATAACACTTAAAGAGGAACACAACTAGGTCAATAAAATGGCTCATGCCCAGAGTATAAACCATTACCACAAACAACATAATGTGGGTCCAACATAATCCAAGAGTTCCCAGTGTTTAAACCTAGGCTCTGATACCATGTGTAATGCCCCACCAAGCAACCCTAGAGGAAGTTGCAATTCACCACTTAAACGTACCAATTTTTTTTTTTTTTTTAAGTACCAATAACATGCAAGGTGAATACATATTTCCAACAACCTCTAAGGCCACGAGACCAAGATTACTTAAAAACCCAACATCAAATAACATTAACATAAACTAAAACATTAAGCACTTAAGGAAATGAGATAACATACATTCCATGCAAGATAAAATTACAACAAGGATAAATAAATACCTCAAGATTCCCATTTAACATTTAAACAATAAGGTTACATAACTCATTCCCCAAATGAGGTAAATCCAATACTCAAGATTACAATTTACAAATTCCACCTCGATACAAATGAGTGGTAAAAGATACAATAAGAACTGGAAGAACAAGGCATGAGAAGAACTGATTCCCACAAGCTCTCCAGCTGAAAATCACGAACACACGAACATGAAGAAGGACCAACGGAAAGATGCACGCCACCCGACCACGTGGAACCGAAAGGCCCCACTCCCTCCATGCTAGGAGATAGTAACAAGGATTTCCTAGATAAGACCATCTACCTCTAGACATTAGCTAACACATAAACTGAACTAAAACAAGATCAAAACCCACATTACTTAACACAAAGGTTACAATGCTTCCAGAGTACAAAAATTGAGTACCATCACTGTACAAAATAAACTCACGGTACAACACCATACCGACTGATGTCATAGGAGGAGTGTCATCGCAAAGGCTACATTGGTTATTCAATGGTGTTCTTCCTAGGTCCCGGCTCCCCTCTCGGGATATCCTGGTAACCTCTCACGAACCCAGCGCCATATGCCCACCAGAGCGGAATCGATTATCTTTCGAGAAGACAAGATAATGATCTTGCCATTCCAGGCCTTCCCGACTCATCTCAAGTCTCATACAAGCCCTTGAGCCAATGAGCGAGGCTAAATTATCTTATTAATGTTCAAAGCTACTCTCTCCCTAGTAAGTTATTTTAATTTTCACTTAATGAACTAACTTTCACACGAGTTATCCTGGAACCACTTTGGGTCCGGCACTCGTTTGAAAGCCACTCCCCTATCGACAACACATAACTCAACCACATGCCAAGGGTATACAATGCACTAACACTTATCACAAAAAATCCAACACCTCAACAGGTAACACATCCCTACGGATGTACAAAACTGGAAACCAAAACGTACACTACCCAAGGCTAACACAAGGTTGACTACATAATGAAACCCACATAACAACTGAAACTCGACTCAACCATGAATCACAAGGTCACACAACCCGTTCAAAGAACTAGGTAACCACTTGAGCTTACTCACACATAATCCAATAAAGCCAAAGCAAAACATAAGAGACACAACATCATCTCAAGAAAACACTGCTGGAAGACTTACATGATCAACAAGAAATGACTTACAGTCAACAATCATAAAAACACACGTATAAACACCCATACCAATAAATGAACCCATATAAGGAAGATTCACAAAACATTCACTTTCATTTCACAACATCGAAGGCGTACAATTAAGCACTGAAAACATTTCAGACCAATAGGTAAGCTAATGTTCGGATTTCCTAAATCCATTCAATCACAAATTTCCTGACTTGCATCTATCCAATCAACTGATCCCATTTCTCTTCATGTCATTGAGATATTTAAAGAACAAATCATTTACTCAAAATCTCATAACCATAACCATAATCAAACACTTTACTGATGCAGCTTTCTTGTTAAAATTAAAACAACTGTTCTCCCTAAGTTTCAGGATCACATGCTAAAGATAAACCACTTGATAAAAAAAACATTTAAGTTAATTAAAAAGTTCATCCTTTACTCTCAGTTCTGCAACCATAATAATCACAAAGTCGTTTAGAGGTTCTAATTTGACATTTAACCTTATTTAAATATACCAAATAAAGTTATGTTTTGTTTGCAACTGAATCATTTAAATAACTTTAAATATAACTCTCATTGAGTAAACCATAACACATAACATATACATAGATTTTCCAATTAATCTATATTTCCAAAACCCCATGATTAACATAACATACATTTTGAGCTCATTAAAATTCCTTTAATTAAAAAAAATATATCAAATAACTTATATTTTCAATTTAAACATTTCTATAAACCTTATGATTTAACAAATAGATTAAAATATATTTTAACTTAAACCAACTTTCATTTAATTTAAATTATATTAAACATATTATAATTTATATAATATATAATATTAAATATTATAAATATTATATAAAATATAATATAAAATAATTTTCATTAAAAAGTTTTAATTTGAAATAATAAATAAAATAAAAAAAAGTAATTTCGAATTTACAATATTCATAGGGAAGAGGGCCAGCCCTAGGGCACACAGCCCCTGCCTCCCGCCGGGTGGCGGTGGCCGTGTGCAAAGCACACAGCGCCACCTCACGTGGGCGGCGGTGGCTGTGTGTTTACACACAGCCCGGCGCCCCCCTGTGGGCGGCGACGGCTGTGTGTTCACACACAGCCCGCCCCCCTTGCGGGCGGCGGTGGCCGTGTGTTTACACACAGCCAACGCCTCCCCTGAGGGCGGCGATGGCCACGGCGGCGGCGGTGGTGGGGGTAGACCTCCCTAACCACCAAAAAAAACCATTTTTAAAACAATTTTAATACTGTGTTTTTTTCTCAAATAAATAAAAACCAGAGGGAACTGGTTTTACCCAACATTTAAAATTTTCATAAAATACAATTATATATGTATATATAATTGTGGGTATTTCCATATATTGCTATATATGGTTGTATTCCCAATTATATATACCCAAATCATGATTTCAAATTCAAATTGTAAAAACAATCTCAACCCAATTCAAGAAATAGAACTTATTTCCAAATAAGCAAATGGGTTTTTTTTTAAAACAAGTTTGAACATTGAGTTAATCTATTTCTTTGGATTTTTTTTTCTTTCTATTTCCAAATCCATTTACCATTTTTCAAATTGAAAAGCTTTTCCCATGGATGTTTATTGAATCTAAAACTATGTTTTTTTAACCATTCAAATGAGCAAGAAGAGGAAGGGAGAAAAGATAGAACCTTATGTTTTCTCCAAACTTGGCAAGCTTCCTCCATGGAGATTTTTCCAAGCACTCCTTCAACTCCACCATTTTAGCCTCCTCCAAGCTTCTCCACCAAAACATTCCAAACCAAGAAATCCATGGAGAGAGTTGAAAAGAAAACCCTAAAATAAAATATATCCCTTTTCTCCAAACTCCCCAAATTCACATTCAGATTCTAATTACATTCCAATCCAAAAATGCAACCTCACTTTCAAAATCAAACTAAATTCAATTTCAAAATTCCTATTTCAATTTCAACACAAATATCTTTTACCAAATAGTCAACTATTTCTGAAAATATCCTTTTTACCCCCAAAGTCTTGCATAAGAAATATTTGAATTTTTAATAACTTTAACCCATTTTCTATTTCCAATTTGAATTCAAAATTATTTTAGCACTTTACATTCAACAAAATAATTAAATCTTTTACACTTTTAATTCATAGGGGTAATTTAATTAATTCACACAATTAATTCAAATTATCAATAAAATAAGTCTAATTCAAAATTAGATTATTTTATTAATTCAATTAAATTAACTAATTAATCACTAATTTTCCAACATCTCAATAAGACAAAACATTCATCATTTATAATTTCCAAAGCTATTTAATCACTTTTAGCTTGCAACTAAACACATTTAATCATTAATCAAACTACGCAAGTCATTTAATAAACTTTAAATTTGCAATTAAATAAACACTCACAGGGAACTGACCAAGTTAAAACAACTAACCCCGACAACAAACCAACAACATGCTATGACTAGGGTGACGACCTGGTTCGGAAACCCTAGCTACTATCTCCCAATTAATTTCTGTTGGTCAATGGACACGCTCAGACCTAGAAACCAGGTGGAGTCGATGTCATGTACCTGCCAACCTGCAACAAAGAGCATGTTGAACGTGCATATATACATAATATGATTAGACACACCGTGAAGAGGAAATCTCAGAATCGTAGGGCACTCGCAAGCGAGTGATACAACCCCGTCCCCTTCACCAATACAATATCACTAACTGACAAAGCTAACATCATTAACTCACATGTTAACATGATCGAAGCATAACATAGGAAAACATTGCCTGATTATCAGAGTACCAAAAAGGAGGGGTGTTACATCCTCCCCCCCTAGGGTCAGGCTTACTCCTGGAAGCCTACAAGCTCCCCTATTACAAACTCCATAAGATCACATATAAATCAATATCATTATAAGTTTACTCCAGACAAGATATACAACATTATCACTTCAGCATTCATTTGCCATTTTGCATTATGAATCTAGGTACAATAATCTAATCATCGACATGATTTCTTAAGATTAAACAATAAAGTTGGGGACTATAAGCCTCACTAACAACATATGCACCTATAATGCATTTATCTTTAACATGCAACTGTTTCACTAATTCCTTCTCTCTAAACTTTTATTTGTTGCAAAATGATTTTCTATTCACATTATACCTTTTTCATGATTATGAATGCAACTTGGGGACTTAGGTCCTTTACCCAAGATTTGGTCTAGGAAACAACCCTTCATGAATACATAAACATTTTCTCATAAGATACAAACGCCATACTAAGGCACTCAAGGAAAGAGGCCTATGTCCATCTTGCCATATCAAGCACTTGGAATACACCCAACAAACATACTACAACCACACTCAAGAATTCACTCAAGGGTCTCAACCCTTTACACAATGAAGAGCCATGCAACAAGAAGGAAAACATACAAAACACACTTCCTGGTAGGCTTGCGAGCCTAACCCTCACAAAAGCATTCAACAAAAAACATGCAAGGGTGGAGACAACAACAAAACTGATTGTCGTCCACCGTACACAACACATCAAAATCACACACTACACAATCGCCCATAATGCATTCTTCCAATAGAAAGGATATCGGTGCATTGCGCACTACACCGAGGATCCTATCCTTTCCTCTGGTTTCCTGCACCATTGGACCTATACCACTTAATGACAACTTCTGGGCAAACAAGAAAAATCAACCCAAAAAGGAAAATAACACGAAAGAGGAACACAACTAGGTCAATACAATGGCTCATAGTGCCCAGAGTATAAACCTACACACAAACAACATAATGGGTCCAACATAATCCAAGAGTTCCCAGTGTTTAAACCTAGGCTCTGATACCATGTGTAATGCCCCACCACGCAACCCTAGAGGAAGTTGCAATTCACCACTTAAACGTACCAATTTTTTTTTTTTTTTAAGTACCAATAAAATGCAAGGTGAATACATATTGCCAACAACCTCTAAGGCCACGAGACCAAGATTACTTAAAAACCCAACATCAAATAACATTAACATAAACTAAAACATTAAGCACTTAAGGAAATGAGATAACATACATTCCATGCAAGATAAAATTACAACAAGGATAAATAAATACCTCAAGATTCCCATTTAACATTTAAACAATAAGGTTACATCACTCATTCCCCGAATGAGGTAAATCCAATACTCAAGATTACAATTTACAAATTCCACCTCGATACAAATGAGGGGTAAAAGATACAATAAGAACTTTAAGAAGAAGGCATGAGAAGAACTCATTCCCACGAGCTCTCCAGCTGAAAATCACGAACACAAGAACATGAAGAAGGACCAACGGAAAGATGCACGCCACCCGACCACGTGGAACCCAAAGGCCCCACTCCCTCCATGCTAGGAGATAGTAACAAGGATTTCCTAGATAAGACCATCTACCTCTAGACATTAGCTAACACATAAACTGAATTGAAACAAGATCAAAACCCACATTACTTAACACAAAGGTTACAATGCTTCTAGAGTACAAAAATTGAGTACCATCACTGTACAAAATAAACTCACGGTACAACACCATACCGACTGCTATCATAGGAGGAGTGTCATCGCAAAGGCTGCATTGGTTATCCAATGGTGTTCTTCCTAGTTCCTGGCTCCCCTCTCGGGATATCCTGGTAACCTCTCACGAACCTGGCGCCATATGCCCACTAGAGCGGAATCAAGTATCTTTCGAGAAGACAAGATAACGATCTTTCCATTCCAGGCCTTCCTGACTCATCTCAAGTCTCGTACAAGCCCTTGAGCCAATGAGCGAGGCTAAATTATCTTATTAATGTTCAAAGCTACTCTCTCCCTAGTAAGTTATTTTAATTTTCACTTAATTAACTAACTTTCACATGAGTTATCTTGGAACCACTTTGGGTCCGGTGCTCATTTGAAAGCCACTCCCCTATCGACAACACATAACTCAACCACATGCCAAGGGTAGACAATGCACTAACACTTATCACAAAAAATCCAACACCTCAATAGGTAACACATCCCTATGGATGTACAAAACTGGAAACCAGAACGTGCACTACCAAGGCTAACACAAGGTTGACTACATAATGAAACCCACATAACAACTGAAACTTGACTCAACCATGAATCACAAGGTCACACAACCCGTTCAAAGAACCAGGTAACCACTTGAGCTTACTCACACATAATCCAATAAAGCCAAAGCAAAACATAAGAGACACAACATCATCTCAAGAAAACACTACTAGAAGACTTACATGATCAACAAGAAATGACTTACAGTCAACAATCATAAAAACACACGTATAAACACCCATACCAATAAATGAACCCATATAAGGAAGATTCACAAAACATTCACTTTCATTTCACAACATCGAAGGCGTAAAATTAAGCACTGAAAACAGTTCAGACCAATAGGTAAACTAATGTTCGGATTTCCTAAATCCATTCAATCACAAATTTCCTGACTTGCATCTATCCAATCAACTGATCCCATTTCTCTTCATGTCATTGAGATATTTAAAGAACAAATCATTTGCTCAAAATCTCATAACCATAACCATAATCAAACACTTTGATGATGCAGCTTTCTGGTTAAAATTAAAACAACTGTTCTCCCTAAGTTTCAGGATCACATGCTAAAGATAAACCACTTGATAAAAAAAACATTTAAGTTAATTAAAAAGTTCATCCTTTACTCTCAGTTCTGCAACCATAATAATCACAAAGTCGTTTAGAGGTTCTAATTTGACATTTAACCTTATTTAAATATACCAAATAAAGTTATGTTTTATTTGCAACTGAATCATTTAAATAACTTTAAATATAACTCTCATTGAGTAAACCATAACACATAACATATACATAGATTTTCCAATTAATCTATATTTCCAAAACCCCATGATTAACATAACATACATTTTGAGCTCATTAAAATTCCTTTAATTAAAAAAAATATATGAAATAATTAATATTTTCAATTTAAACATTTCTATAAACCTTATGATTTAACAAATAGATTAAAATATATTTGAACTTAAACCAAATTTCATTTAATTTAAATTATATTAAACATATTATAATTTATATAATATATAATATTAAATATTATAAATATTATATAAAATATAATATAAAATAATTTTCATTAAAAAAGTTTTAATTTGAAATAATAAATAAAATAAAAAAAAGTAATTTCGAATTTACAATATTCATAGGGAAGAGAGCCAGCCCTAGGGCACACAGCCCCTGCCTCCCGCCGGGCGGCGGTGGCCGTTTGCAAAGCACACAGCGCCGCCTCCCATGGGCGGCGGTGGCTGTGTGTTTACACACAGCCCGGCGCCCCCCTGTGGGCAGCGACGGCTATGTGTTCACACACAGCCCGCCCCCCCTGCGGGCGGCGGTGGCCGTGTGTTTACACACAGCCAACGCCTCCCCTGCGGGCGGCGATGGCCGCAGCGGCGGTGGTGGTGGGGGTTGACCTCCCCAACCACCAAAAAAAACCATTTTTAAAACAATTTTAATACTGTGTTTTTTTCTCAAATAAATAAAAACCAAGGATAACTGGTTTTACCCAACATTTAAAATTTTCATAAAATACAATTATATATGTATATATAATGGTGGGTATTTCCATATATTGCTATATATGGTTGTATTCCCAATTATATATACCCAAATCATGATTTCAAATTCAAATTGTAAAAACAATCTCAACCCAATTCAAGAAATAGAACTTATTTCCAAATAAGCAAATGGTTTTTTTTTTAAAACAAGTTTGAACATTGAGTTATCTATTTCTTTCGATTTTTTTTTTCTTTGTATTTCCAAATCCATTTACCATTTTTCAAATTGAAAAGCTTTTCCCAAGGATGTTTATTGAATCTAAAACTATGTTTTTTTTAACCATTCAAATGAGCAAGAAGAGGAAGGGAGAAAAGATAGAACCTTATGTTTTCTCCAAACTTGGCAAGCTTCCTCCATGGAGATTTTTCCAAGCACTCCTTCAACTCCACCATTTTAGCCTCCTCCAAGCTTCTCCACCAAAAAATTCCAAACCAAGAAATCCATGGAGAGAGTTGAAAAGAAAACCCTAAAAAAAAATATATCCTTTTTCTCCAAACTCCCCAAATTCACATTCAGATTCTAATTACATTCCAATCCAAAAATGCAACCTCACTTTCAAAATCAAACTAAATTCAATTTCAAAATTCCTATTTCAATTTCAACACAAATATCTTTTACCAAATAGTCAACTATTTCTGAAAATATCCTTTTTACCCCCAAAGTCTTGCATAAGAAATATTTGAATTTTTAATAACTTTAACCCATTTTCTATTTCCAATTTGAATTCAAAATTATTTTAGCACTTTACATTCAACAAAATAATTAAATCTTTTACACTTTTAATTCGTAGGGGTAATTTAATTAATTCGCACAATTAATTCAAATTATCAATAAAATAAGTCTAATTCAAAATTAGATTATTTTATTAATTAAATTAAATTAATTAATTAATCACTAATTTTCCAACATCTCAATAAGACAAAACATTCATCATTTATAATTTCCAAAGCTATTTAATCACTTTTAGCTTGCAACTAAACACATTTAATCATTAATCAAACTATGCAAGTCATTTAATAAACTTTAAATTTGCAATTAAATAAACACTCACGGGGAACTGACCAAGTTAAAACAACTGACCCCAACACCAAACCAACAACATGCTATGACTAGGGTGACGACCTGGTTCGGAAACCCTAGCTACTATCTCCCAATTAATTTCTGTTGGTCAATGGACACGCTTAAACCTAGAAACCAGGTGGAGTCGATGTCATGTACCTGCCAACCTGCAACAAAGAGCGTGTCAAACGTGCATATATACATAATATGATCAAACACACCGTGAAGAGGAAATCTCAGAATCGTAGGGCACTCGCAAGCGAGTGATACAACCCCGTCCCCTTCACCAATACAATATCACTAACTGACAAAGCTAACATCATTAACTCACATGTTAACATGATCGAAGCATAACATAGGAAAACATTGCCTGATTATCAGAGTACCAAAAAGGAGGGGTGTTACACTAGGAAGGTTCACCCAGGGTAACTCATGGAAATTTATGCATGACACTCTTCCTATGTCGACGGTTAATCAGTTATTGTGCGATGTTCATGATCTTTGTTCTTTGGAAGCATTGTAACCTTGTGTTAAGTGATATTGTGTTTGTAGTTGTTAATTGACTTTGTGATTGTAGATGTTAAGTGATATTGTGTCTATTGTGATTAAGTGATTTATTGATTTGTCCTTGGTTATTGTTGGAAGTAGTCCTTGATATTATGTCTTGAGTTTCATTGATGTTGTGATTATGACTTGTTATGTTCTGAAGTGGTTTGTTGTGGTGCCCTTTGGATTTGTCATTGTTGAGTTTCTAAGTGGTCTTTGATGTTAAGTTTTCTATTTGGAGTTAGTCTTTGTTATTGTTAGGCGTTCTTGGTCGGGGACCCTTCCTTGTCTACTCTCAGCATGGGGGTGGTTGGGTGGAACGTGCTTCGCACCCCGTTGGGTTCCCTTTTCTGTTGCAGATATATCTTTTATTGTAGGATTTTGGAGGATGTTGATGATCCAGTGTCCTTATGTACCAGATAGATGTATATACTTCTGATGTAATGTATTCATTGATGTATTGTCTCCCACGTGTTGGGATGACGTTGTTGTAAATTGTATATGTGGTTATTGAGATGTATTTTCAGCCAATTGTATTCTACTATCATTTGGATGTAATGTATATTCAGGCCATGTATTTTTTTAGAAACGATCATTGGTAATAGTTGTGTTAATTTGTGTTAATTCTGTGGTAATATAAATGCTTCATATATTTATAGTATCTTTCATTGTCTTATGTACATATGTTATGAATATGGTTAAGGGTTAGTATAGTAATGTCTCTTCATGTAACCCATTGGAATTAGTTGTGTAACTTAATACATTGTTATGTTAGAATACTTAAGTATGTTTATTATATTCTTTAAAAAAAAAATTGTTCCATTGTTATTTGTTCCTTTGGGGTTCGCACTGTGGGGCATGACAGATAGGTTGATTGAAAAACATTTATAGCTTTCAAACTGTATAACATTCTTTGAATCCAAAACATGCATCTCATTCTATGTTTCACATACTACATGATTACAAGTAAAAAAAATTATTTTCATGAAGTTTTGACCAAGTTAAGGTGGTGAGACATACAATTTTTTATGTTTTTATGCACATGTACTTTGATAGGTAATTGGAAGTGATATATGTTACTTTGACTATATGATATATGATTACTCCCTTCTTGATGATTGATGTTACTTTGACTATATGATATATGTTATATGCACACGTACTTTGATAGGTAATTGGAAGTGATGCAAGTACTGAGTATCGACTCGACTTGGATCCACAGGCCTGAGCATACTCCTATTCCTCAATGGTGGTTACTGGAGGTAGTCATAGGCCAAATTTCCCCTACCCTAGACTACTATACCCTATTAGGGCAGTGTTTCATTATTGATCTCTTACCATTTGGTTACCTAACAGTAATGTCCAGAGTACCTTTTAGTCATATGTACCCGTGCCCCTTTCAGTCATATGTGCTTTACCAATATGCCTTGTTGAAGTATTTTGCTATGGTATTTTATAGTGTTTTACTGATGGGATATTTAAATGGTTTTACCCATGAGATTTTAAAATATGATATTTTAAATGATTTGATTGATCATTCGAGAGAATGATATATTTCATTTGGAAATTTTAAATGATTTTATTAATCTTTTTTTGGGGAGCTTTGTGTATTTGGACAATCGGATTTAAATTACTATTTTTTTATGTGAAAGAGGGAATATTGAGTATTAGTGATTTTAATTAATTTCTTTGGAGAACATTAATATTTTATTTAATAAAATGATTTATTTCATTTTTATTACATTGAAGAGTTAGTAAAAAATAAGGAGGCAACCTTGTTTTGGAATATATATACTTTTATTATTTTGTTTTTGGGGGAGTTATCTTTTAGAGAGGAAAATAGAAAAGGAAGGAAACAAGGGGGGATTCTTTTGGGAAAAAAAAAGAAAGAAGAGAAATTTTCTATTTTGGAAGGAGAAGAAAAAACCCCATGAATTAGGTGAGAGAGTTGGGAAGAAATGTGCAGTTTTTGTTGAGAAGATTTTGTGGGAATTTGATCATTAGTTTCAACTTGCCATACCCTCCTTGCTATCCTGTTATGGAACCCAGTTGTGCCTTCTTTACAAAGTATTTTATCATTTCAATTTTTTAGGAAACATTGAGGTATTCTTTTGTTTCTTCCTTGAATTTATGAGATTATAAATGTATGCATGAGTGCACGTTTAAATGATTTTGAAATCTTGGATACTCTAGCTATTGTCATGGCATTTTGGTTGTTGGGTTTTCTTTTCAACCAAGTTATGAATATTATTTTGGGGAAATTTTGAATCTTTTCTAAATTTGTACAAATTTTCTAGTTTAGACTCAAATCCAACTATGAGATTCACCTGAAATCATCCAAATCTCAACTGGGTTGGTGTCTAAAATGGATTTTAAATACTTTCTTTTGTTGCCAAATTTTGTACTGCTTGGTAAAACATTTTCTATTGCTGCTCATTATCCCCTGAAAAATAAATAAATTAAGGGTGTATTTCATGTAAAAATGCCAAGATCTCAAC
Source organism: Sequoia sempervirens (assembly GCA_007258455.2). Lineage (NCBI taxonomy): Eukaryota > Viridiplantae > Streptophyta > Pinopsida > Cupressales > Cupressaceae > Sequoia > Sequoia sempervirens. The sequence goes on along the minus strand of VDFB02271358.1, from coordinate 729,687,018 downwards.
TGGGTCTTTGGTAGATTTTAATTCTGGGCACTTTCATTTTTGCTCAAATTTGTGCCTACTTATAAAATGACATTTTTCATTGCTTCTCTTTTACCGCATGTTAAAAATGTAAAATAAGACTGGATTCTATGTAGAATCACCCATATCTCAAATGGGTCATTGTCCAATTTTTAGTTTGTACACCTTCATATTTTCATATTTTTCTTGCCCAACTTGGCAAAATGACGTTTTTCATAATAGCACCTTATTTTCAGTTCTAAACTCAAAAATAAAAAAGTGAATTCCAAGTTGAAACACCAAAATATGAACTGAGTGAAGCTTATAATTTTAATCTAGGCACTTTGAATTTTTATGTAAATTTTATGCCTCTTATTCATGTTGAATTTCTGCTGTTAAATATGTCTTTTTACAACAATATTAACTTGGTTGTTTTAAATGATTTATATGGTTGAAAATTGTGGCTTTTCTTCATTTTTCATATTTTCTTTTGGATTCCTTGTTTGGTTAAATGAGAAGGCCTATTCGTCTATAGGGCATTGAGTTATATGTCTGCAGGGCATTGATACGGGCATGATTGAGTCTCCTCGCCTATATGAGAGGTGTACCTAGTTCCGTGTGGTACCATCCCTTTGAGCACACACAATGACATTCCATCTGGTCTATCCTCTAGTGGCTCATACCCTAGTAGTCATCATTAGTACCTGACATATTATTGTATGAGCATATTTGTGTTGTGATATTGGCTTTAATGCATTGTATTTCATGTTTGATCCATGTCTAAAGTGAGTGTTGGCCATATGCTCCCTTGCTTTGTTTTCTGATTGGGCCTTGTGACTATCTCCAAGCATGGTGGGGTGGCCTCTTTTGAGTCCACATGGTAGGGAGGCGTTGCCACCGCCATTAGGGACCGGTGTACAGGTTATTGGAGCACCTGTTGGAGTCATCCCCTCTTCTGTATTTATCTTATCAGATGATGTATTTTATTCATGAAAATGCTATTGTAATCATACTTATTCCTTTATGCACATTTTACTCTCTTGAGAGAGAAAGAAATCATAAATTTAATGAGAAGATATGTGATGATTATGTTTAGCTTGTGGGTTCCGGTGTTGGTATTGGACTTGTGTGTACTATGATAATTCTTTTATGACTTTCTTTCTTATTTCATATAAAATTAGAGCTATGGATGTATTTTCTTCCTTCATGTATCATGTCGTTAAGGTTCCAACATAGTACAACTTGTAATAATTTGTGGTGTTACTAAAGTTTTGGAGCAATGCAAAAGTTCTAGAGAAGTGCTACTAAAGTTCTAGAGTAGTGTTGATAAAGTTTTAGAGCAATGTAGAAGTTCCAGAGTAGTGTTGTTAAAGTTTTGGAGTAGTGCAAAAAGTTTTGGAGCAGTGCTGCTAAAGTTCTAGAGGAGTGCAAAAAGTTTCAGAGTAGAAGTTCTAGAGCAGTGCAAGAAGTTCTAGAGCAGCAGGAAGTTCTAGAGCAGAGGTTCTAGAGTAGGAAGTTTTGAAGTAGAGGTTCCATAGCTAGAAGTTCTAGAGTAGGTAGTTTCATAGTTGGAAGTTTTGGAGCAGGAAGTTCCAAAGCAAGAAGTTCTGGAGCAAATTTTTTGGAGCTATTATGTTTGCTTCTGTTTGGATTTTATCTAGAGGGTGGATTAGTCCTCTCCTTTGGGTTGTTTTTAGCCATGCTTGGCCATGTAAGTTGTCAATATATTGTATTGTAAACTACCTTTTGTGTAAGCTATTCTTTTTTTCATAAAAAAAATTTATCTCATCCTCTTTTGGCTCTTACCCTTTGGGGTTGCGTAGTGAGATGTTACATTTTATTTTAACTACTTTTATGTAAATCACAACATGGATTAGAACATGATAAAAATAAAATTTAATTTTTATATTATATTAAGTATTGTATAATAATGGATTTCCATAACAAACAAATAATAAAGTTTCAAATATATTCAAATTGTGCATTAAAAGGACAAGTCTGTGACTTCCATTTAAATTGTATGGTTATTATACTTAATATATATTTTTATATAATATGTCCTTAGAAAACAACATAATTTACTTGAAAGATTCATATCATTAAAGTTCATGAATTTGTCTTTCTTTTGGTTATACTTCAAATATAATTCCTCACTATATTTAGGAATGATAATCAATGTTAATTAAGTATAACTAGCCAATAGGCTATTTTTTGTCAACTTTGCTTCAAATTTTTTTTAGCCTCACCATATTTTAGGCTTTCCACAATTTGGAAAAAGGTGGCAGGTGGGTTATAACTTTGGTCAAAATTTTTGTCAGCCTCTTGGATTTTTTTCCTTCAAATGACTATGAAAAAGGTGGCAAAGGTGGTTGTTGGCTGCTTTGGGAATAGGTTGGCATTTGTCAGGTCAAGTGGATAGAGAAGGCTGCAAAAATTAAATGCTTGTTCATATCAACATTAATTATTGTATGCTTTGTGTGTATTGGGGATCATCATAATAACAATTGTCGTTTAATGCCTCGAGGAACAAAATGAATGTTTGGAAATTTTTTAATAATGTATTTTTTGGTGTCATTTTGTTGCTATACCTAATATGAGAGTCGTGAGTGACAAGGGTAAGCTTCTATGAGGATGCAAGTTAGATTAAGCTTTGTGTAGCCTCTATAAATGTGGGTGGAGGTTATTTTGTGTTTTTTGCGAGGCAAGATGTTTGGAAATGCAAAACAAAAGTGTCACATGTGATAATATTTTTCCTATTTTTGTGTAGGAAAGTTGGCAAGATGATGTTTTTTTGAAGCAAGTTGGAAGAGGTGCATGTGGAAGAAACCCTTGGCGATATTGTTTGATTTGTGGTTGACAGTTATATTGCTTGATTTTCCATAAGGTACTATTGATTGTTTCAAATACCTTGTCTAATTTATGGAACTCACATTTTGTGTGCATGGTTTTGCATGGATTTGATACTATGATTTTTGTGGGTTTGTGTTTATGGTTTCCATTATCTGCATATGTTTGCAGGCTTGGAGAAACAAGGTAGCTTGGAGAAAGTTTGTGGAAAGAGGTTTGTTTGAAACAACTAGCAAGAGGTGCATATGCAAAAAGTTGTTTGCCATATTGTTTCATTAGATTTTCCATAAAGTACTGTTGATTGCTTCTAATTTTGATAAGAGGCTATTGATAAAAAACTATATTGTTTGTGAAAACTAGTATTGTTTGGTTTAAGGTTTTTGTTTTGTGTTTATGGTTTTGCATAGGTTCCTATCTATCATTTTTTGTTTTTTGTAGGTTTCTTTGTCTAGGTTGATCTTTATTTACCAATATTGTTTGGTTTATGGCTTTTAGTTCACGGTTATGGTTGCAATGAAATAAAATAGTTAATCCTATATGCTTTGTGTTAGCTTGCATTGGGAATTGTCGATTATAGTTGTGTTGCTTAAGCTATATTGTTTCATTTTGGAGAAGTTGGTGTTGAGAAGGCTGTATTATTTCAATTTTCATGGTTGTTGTGTTGAGAAAAGAGTGTTTTTTGTATGGGTTTGTTACTATCAATTTTTGTAGGGTTTATGTTTATTGTTTGCATTTTGTGTGTAGGTTTGCAATAGAATAAAATTGTAGAGGTTATGGAGTTTTTGTCAATTATTATTGTATAGCTTGGGATATATTGTAGCTTTTTGCATGTGGGTGGCTATTGAAAGTAATGTTGTTTGATTTATGGCTTTGATTTTCTAGTTATGGTTGGAATAGAATAAAATAATTAATGTTGTTGATTCTATGTTTTGTTACATTAGGTATTATTGATTATTGTTCTCTGCCTTAGGCTATATTGGGTATATTTTAATATCAATATATATGTAAGATTAAGATTGTTAAGGTTATGGAGTTTTGATTGATTCTTATTGTATATCTCGAGCTTTTTAGTAGCTTTCTACATGTGGGTGGCTATTGAAAGTAATGTTGTTGATTCTATGTTTGGTTACATTAGGTATTATTGATTATTGTTATCTTCCATAGGCCATATTGCATATATTTTAATATCAATATACATAGATAAGATTAAAATTGTTAAGGTTATGGAGTTTTGGTTGATTCTTATTGTATATCCCAGGCTATATTGTTGTTTTCTACATCTGGGTGGCTGTTGAAACTAATGTTGTTTGATTTATGGCTTTTATTTTCTGGTGATGGTTGGAACAAAATAAAATAATTAATGTTGTTGATTCTATGTTTGGTTACATTGGGTATTATTGATTATTGTTCTCTACCTTATGCCACATTGGGTAAATTTTAATATGAATATATAGATGTATATATATATATATTCTATGGGTCTCTCTTTATGGCTTGCATTTAGTGGATATATTGGCAATGGGGAAAAATCCTCAACCTTATGCAGTTTTTGTTGATTGTAACTATCTTGATTTTCCATAGGGTATTGTTGATTGTTTCAAATATCTTGTCTGATTTATGGTTTACGTTTTTTGTATATGGTTTTGTATGGATTTGGTACTATGATTTTTTGTTTATTTATGGCTTCTAATTTGTGGTTATGGTTACAATGGAATAAAATAGTCAATCTTATATGCTTTTTGTTAGCTTCCATTATGCAATGTCGATTATAGTTCTATTGCTTAAGCTATATTGTTTTATTTTGGAGGTGTTAAAAATATTGTATTGTTTTAATTTTCAAGGAGGTTGTGTCGAGAAAGGAGTGCTTTTTCTATGGGTTTGTTACTGTCAATTTTCAAAGGGTTTTTGTTTAATGTTTGTGTTTTGTGGGAATGTGTGCAATGGAATAAAATTGTTGAGGTTATGGTGTGTTTGGTCTATATTGTGGCTTTTTGTATGTGGGTGGCTATTGAAACCAATGTTGTTTGGTCTATAGCTTTCATTTTCTAGTTATGGTTGGAACATAATAAAATAAGTAATGTTGATTCCATGTTTGATTACATTAGGTATTATTGATTATTGTTCTCTACCTTAGGCTATATTAGCTAAATTTTATATCAATATATGTCTATATATATATATATATATATATATAATTTTCATGGCTCTCTCTTTATGGCTTGAATTTAGAAAATATTTTGGAAATGGGAAAAAATTAGACCTTATGTAGTTTTTGTTGATTATTACTATCTAGCTTAGCCTATATTATCTCATTTTTTATCAAGTTATTTTCAAAAGGCTATATTGTTCCAATTTTCAATAAGGTGTTGTTCATAGAAGAGAAAATTATTTGTTAAAATAAATATGTTTAATTTATAGACATGTTATATAGTTCAACTTTTGATAGGTTTCTCTTTAATGTTTTTGTTTTGTGGGAATGTTTGCAACAAGATAAAATTGTTGAGGTTATGCATTTTTTTTCAATTGTTATTGTATGGCTTAGGCTATATTGTGGATTTCTCCATCTGGGTAGTTGTTAAAACCAATGTTGTTTGATTTATGGCTTTGGTTTTTTGGTTATGGTTGGAATAGAATAAAATAATTACTAATGTTGATTCAAAGTTTGGTTACATTAGGTATTATTAATTATTGTTCTTTGCCTTAGGCTATATTGGGTGTATTTTAATATTAATATATATGTGTATATATACGTATATTGTTTCAATTTTCAATAAGGTGTTGTTCATAGAAAATAAAATTATTTGTTAAAAAAAATTATATTTCATTTATGCACATGTTATATGGGTCAAATTTTGACCAATTTCTCTTTAATGTTTACATTTTGTGGGCATGTTTGCAATGGGATAAATTTTTTGACATTATGTAGTTTTGTCGATTCTTATTGTACGACTTGGTCTATATTGTGGCTTTCTCCATCTAGGTCGCTGTTGAAACCAATGTTGTTTGATTTATGTATTTGGTTTATTGGTTATGGCTGGAATAGAATAAATTAATTACTGTTGTTGATTCTATGTTTGGTTACATTAGGTATTACTAATTATTGTTCCCTGCCTTAGGCTATATTGAGTGTATTGTAATATTAATATATATGTGTATATATACATATATATGTGTACATATATACATATATTTATATATATTTCAATTTCTTGCTACTGACTATATTTATGTATATGGTTTGTTGTTGTTAGTTTGTTAGAATGTGTTGTTGAGAAGGCTATATTGTTTTAATTTTTTCATAGGGTTGTGTTGAGAAATGAGTATATTTTAACTTGGGTTTATTTCTATGAATCTTTGTGGGTTTCTATTTATGGTGATCATTTTGTAGATGTTTGGAATAGAATAAAACTATTTTTGTTATGCAACATCACTACTAGACAAGAACCATAGATCAAATAGAAATTGTCATTAACCTATGAAAAGAACAAGCATATTAAGCAGCAAAAATGAATATTGTCTTTATCTGATTTTAGATAGATACATGTCTACACCTTTTGCAGCCATCAATGCATGCAAAAAACACAAGATAAGATCCAACCACCTTCACATAAATTCCACAACCAATGAAAAAACTTGCACCTTCACAAAAGCTTGTCATCCTCTCTCATAGCTACCTTCAACAACAACATAGACCTAGAGAATGTGTAATACCCCCATATTTCTGATACTACTTGCTACTATTGGTTTCTCTTGTGTGTTAGCATGATACTGATTTGTGTTGGTGATTCATTCACCGACTTGGTGTGTGTGGATGCATAGTTTAGTTAATTGTTACATGTGACATTATTAGTATGATTTATGATACTTTGTGTGTTGATTTGGATTTTTGGTTATTCAAATAGTTGTTCATTGATGTTTTATAAGTCGATGTGATGATTCTTTGGTGATCATGTTATTTGGATTCAGTATTATTTTATAATGCAATGGTTTATTAATTCTAGTTATGATGCAATAGTTAAATATCATGTTCTCTTATGATCAATTTGGTTAGAAATGTTAACTCATTATTGGTATTGTAATTGTTAGAATAGATTAGGTGAGAGGAGAGTGTAGCATCACTCGTTCATGAGTGCCCTGCTACACTGCAATTCCTTCTCATGATAGGATGTTGATTATATTGATTCTTCATTAATTTGACTCTTTCCAAGACTTTGATCGTAATTGTGATTTTTGAGTTTATGTGTAGGTTGTACCAATTTTATAAGGAACTAAGTATATGGCTAGTAGCGAGATGGGTAATGCCTCGCATGCTTCTCTGTTGTGATCTAATGTTCTTGTTATGTAGTACAACCCTTGGATTTTGGTTTATGTTTGGGTCTCTAGGGAGAGTGGCTCTTCGTGGGGGCCGGTGCCTCAGGTAAGAGTAGTTAAACAAGTGATAACCTAATAATAGAATTTAGGGGGATGGGTAGTAATTCACACAAGATAATAAATATTGGATACCTCGTCTATGCATTAGGGCTAGCATCGACTAGTGATAGACTGAGAAGGCCGTGGTTGGCTAAGTTGTAGTCTCATCTTCATGAGAGATTATTGGCTCTGCATTAGCTACCCTATGGTGTCGGCGCCTCGGTTAGGAGGAAGGGCCAGGAGATCCATAGATGGGTGTTGGTGCCTTAGTTGGAGGAAGGTCCAGGAGAATCCCGTAAGAGCTATGCGATGACACTCTCCACTAGACACCCTTGTTCTTGTTTCTTGTCACCTCTGGATATTGTAATCTTTATGTTGTTTTAGATTCTTGTGAAAATGTTTTATGGATGCTCTTTGGTGACTTGCTTAATTATTATTGCTTGGGTTAAATGTGATGAGTTTCATAGCTTTATTGATTTTATTGACTCATGAATGTTGTTGATTATGTCATTGTAGTCCTTGTTTTATGATACCTTTGTATGACGTTGAGTCTTGTGGTTCCCCGTTTGGATGTTCTTGGTTGTGGTCTCTTCTTGTTAGCTCCTTAGCATGGGGGGTGGGTCTTCAGACCCACGTGGTCAGGTGGAACGTGCTAACCACGCCATTGGGTCCCCAATCGAGGATCGAGAGGTGTGGATTGATGTTGTTGCAGCTATTCCAGAGTTGTATCATTCTATCTTGACATGTGGTTTCCGCCCATATTGGGAAACATGTTTGTATCATTGTTAGAATTGAACAATGTAAAGTAATGAAAATGATGTGATCTAATATTTTATCTTTGGTAAGCCTTGTGTGGATATGGATCCATATCTAATGTTATTCAAAGTGTTGTATTTATTTAAGTGAATGGTTCTTATTGATGGTTTTATATGTATGCTTTGTCGTGGATTAGATTTGGATTTCATTCTTTATCATTGATGTATGACATTAAGTTCATAATGTATCCTCGTGTACCCCAAGGGAGGTAAATGATATTGGGTTTGTTTAAATGAATTTTCATGTCATAACTTTTGTGCATCTCATGCATGTTAGTTTTACTTTAAAAAAAGAAAAAATTGTGTAGTATTTGTTGCTTTAGTTGTCCTTTGGGGTTTCACACGATGGGGCGTTACACTTTGGGACATGATTTGACCCTTCAAAAGCCCACTTGAAAGAGTGTGATGAATTTGTGTCCTTGGGAGTTGGGAGAAGTGACTTGTCACTTTCCCACCACACTCCCCAAAGTTCATTAATGAACTTGGAAAGAGCATCAAATATCTCACATGTGTGAAGCCACATTGTAAGGGATGTTGGGTAGAGTTTCATAGTACATTCCCCATCTCCCCAAAAGTCTCACACATGTGTGAGAACTTGTGGGGATGTGTGTTGAAAGATCAAATGAGAGAGTGACAAATGTCTCTCTCTCATTCAAGTGAATTCAAGTTGAATTCCTATATACTTTGATGGAAAAGAGGAAATGGATGTTACCCACTTCTCTTATTGGAGAACTCTTTTGGAGAATTTGAAGTTTGGGGAAAAATAAAAGAAGAAAATTGGAAAAGAAGCAAGGAGCTCTCACATGTAAAAGAGTAGTTCAAAATGCAACATGGTGGAGATAAGTGATTTCTCCTCCTTTCTATCAACTTTTTTGAGTAGGAACATTGTGTTGTGTTATTTTGTTATGGATTATGTATGGGTAAATTTGAAATTTTTTTGGTGGGTGGGTAGATAGTAAATTTGTAGTTAAGCTATTCTCTCACTCTTCCTACCTAGATCAATGGTATTTGTTATTTCTTGCTCAGGGGTATGGCTAGAGCCCAAGAGGCTTCATGATGCCATTATGGTAGGGTGGAGAGAAAGCCTCTTTTTTTTGCGTTAATCATTACATTCCTAAGCATTGGTTGTGATATCAAGAGATACGTATATATTGTTTAAATGACAAGAGCAAGCTTTCCCTCATTAGCATGTAAATCATTTATGGCATAGATATTAATGTAGCATTGTATTTTTATTTTTTATTTTTCTAAATAAACAATTTGCATTTTAAATCTTGTTATGAGGTATAAAAAAATACAAGGGTTAGAGAAAGTCTTATCTAATTGTGTGTTATGATGCATCACAATTCCTAAATAATGATTGTAATATGGAGGGAAAATATTTTGTTGTAAAATAAAAGAATGATAAAAAAGTAGGTCTTTGTTTATTTGTTGGTTATTCATTCCATTTTTATGTGTTGTAATGAGAAGAGTTAAGAAATTGTATATTATTGTAATATGGAGAGTTTAAATGGAATTTTTATCTCGTTGTAATAAAGAAGAGAAAGTGCATTATGAGCTTGCATTAAAAGAAAGGATGGAATAAAGAGACTCTATTTGATCTTTGGGAGAAATATCTTATAAAGATAATTGTATTCTCTTTCGTAGTTGAATAAGCATATAATATGTGCATTAAAAATAAAAGTAAAGGAGAGAAGTTGGTTTAAATGGGAATGTGAAAAGCGGTTATATTTAAAAAAGATAAAAAAAAAGTTGTATTGTGACTTTAACGAAAAAAATATAAGGATTACGTTGTCTAAAATGGATTTTATTAAATGATTGTATGTTTTGTATAAGAATATTGGATTAACTTCTTTTTCTATTAAAATAGTCGTCATGATTTAAAATAAATAAATAAGCAAAGTAGGATTATTAAGGAAAGAATATGGTGTTGATTTATAAAATAAAAAATAAAAAATAAAAAATATTTCACTGAGGAAACTAAGTTGATTGAGCATTTCTCCTTGTTTGTAAAAGAAAGAAACCAAGTTAGATTTCAGAAAGCTCATCATTTCTAGTGATGGTTGTATTCTCCCTTTAAAATAAATAAAATCAACAATATTATTTATCTGCATGCAACTATATTCTCTATTGTTCATTTTTAAAGTCTCAAAATGGATGACTCATGGGTATATGCTACCTAATCCATTATTGAATTAATTTCTTAAAATTTAATCATTTAATTTCATATTTGCAAAAGAGTAGTTTGTAAATAAATAAACAATAATATGTCATTTTCTAATTTTCTATAATAAGAAAATAGAAATAAATATATAATTAAAATCCCCTATTGTGGTGCAAGACAAAATTTTACATATATATCAAGAAAATAACAATAAATAAGTAAATAAATTCTTATAGAAAAAAAAATAGTGGGGGATTTAGCATCAACCTCCATGTATGGGGTGCAACAGAGGTTGGGAAATAAAACCCCTCCTCTTCCCCCATTACTTGTTCTCTTAAAAAAAAAAAAAAACCAGATAAAAATTAAATATATCCTTCCTGCTGTCATGAATAAAAGAAAATAGATTACAACTTATACACAAGAGAAGCAAACAATAATGAAAGAGGGAATTACAGTAAAACTGTAGATTTAAAACCCATGATAAAAGGAAAAAAAAAGAGTCACAAGCTGCTGTCAATAAAATAATAGGTACAAACGTAAATATATACATGATTGAGTTAAATAGATTTAAAACTAAATAAAATGTGTTTCCTTCAAACATCTGGGCATGCTTTCAAATGGGAAGAAAATTGAGGCTGTGTAATCAATGCAGACTTTGGTAACCTGCTCAAACCGTGAGGATTTGAAGATTGGATTTGGACGGCATAAACCTATAAAATGAAACAAGTGAAGGATTTAATAGGATAGATTTAAAAATAAATAAATGAAAAATAAAAGAGAGATTCAAATCAGAAAGGTAAATGAATAGTGGAGGATTTATAACAGAGGAATGTAAAACCTGTAGAAACAAGGCAATTTACCATCAAGAAAAGAGAAGAGATTTAAACCAATTTTTGCTCATCTCTGCTCACTGGAGTCCTCCTCCCTTGCTTATAGCACTTCCCCTACATCAAATAGGAAATTTGTTTTAAAATAAGATTTAAAATAAATAAATAGATGTTGACCATTAAAAGTTTTAAAACAAATCTTTAATGGTGAATCAAACCTACAACATGCTATCCAATAAAAGGAGAATAATAATAATAATGAGGATGCATTTGTGAAACCCTAGTGGGGAATACAATGAATGAAACAAAAGAAAGAATTTATAGATTCAAAATGGAAGTGAAACAAATATTAAATTGGATATATAAATTTTCCCTTCCCATGAATGGAGTTGCGTATGATTATAAATAATAAAACAATAATAGCATTGCAGGATAATAATCTAGAATAGCATAATGTTGGGTAATTGGTAAATAAAAATCTGATCTTATTAAAATGGTTGCAAACTTTAAATAGGGCCAATATTAGTGTTGATAACTGGTGCAATTTGATGTAGTAGTAAGAGACTTTTTAAGTAAGATTTCAAGATTTATTAAAACTATATGTGTTAATATTTTATTGTTGGGTATACATCTTATTTTATATATATATATATATATATAATTATATATATATATAATTATGAGTTTTTTCAAAGTAAATATAATGCTAATTTAATTAATACAATTATTACACAAATTAATATTTATGTTGATATGAGTGTAAATATAACTATTATTTATATTATCATTATATTGATACAAATGTTAACATACATACAAGAGTTAATACTACAATGCATATTTATCTCTTCAATTGAATAGTATTGACATAGATCATTATCAAGTTGACATTGAAAGAATAAATAAATATTAATGACAGTCATATTTTATATAGAAATATAGTGAGATTCAAATGGGTAATAACCTATGTTCGATTGAGGTTTAAATACAAATATGTTTATATAAATTATAACAATTTGAGAAATCGACAAGTACATTGTTATAAATTAAATTATTTATCACATTAATAATGTAACATTGACAGTAATATCAATACTAATCATTCTTCCTATGATCATTAATAAATAATGGAATTAGGTTTGTATCTTGGTATGCCAAAAAATAAAATACATAAACAATTAGCTTTAATAATAAAAGTGTTTGGCTGGAAAAGCAAAATAAAATGGAAAGTTTATATATAATAGTGTTTGGTTTGAAAAGAAAAATAAAATGGAAAGTTTATATGTAAAAGTGTTTCGTTGGAAAAGCAAAATAAAATGGAAAGTTTATATATAAAAGTGTTTGGTTTGAAAAGCAAAATAAAATGGAAAGTTTATATGTAAAAGTGTTTGGTTGGAAAAGCAAAATAAAATGGAAAGTTTATATAAATTAATAATTTTCTATTACATTCAAAAGGATATTAGTATGTATCAAATTTAAATATTTGAAGTAATAATTAAAGAGAGGTTTTAATATTTTATTTCATCCATTCTTGTATATACATTGTTGATAGATTTAATAATCTATCAATATCGATAAAAGTAAGAGATGCGAAAATTTAGAACTAATCCATTAAATAAATTTGTAATAATAATAATAATAATAATAATAATAATAATAATAATAATAATAATAATAATAATAATAATAATAAATAAATAAATATCTTGGCTATAGATTTAGATTAGGTTCATTATTATTATTTAAAAAAAAAATTGTTAGATTTTTCTAGCAGAAATTATGGGCATGACATTTAAATTGAAACACAATTGAAACACTAATCCAAATGCAATTACCAATTTCCATAGTAGAGTTTACAATCTCTTGAACCCTCATAGAACCCATGTGATAAGACTACTAACAACACCTTCTATGCTATATTATATTAAAAAATTAAAATATCTATAATGTGTTTCGGTAAATTTGGGAGTTGTCAATCATGATGAGTTCCTCTACCTCTACGATAGATGAATGTGAAGAAGAGGATAATTAGAAAGTTCTATGTTTATTAGTAAAAATAGTCATGAATAAATCTTAAAGAATGCAAATCTAAGAAGGTTCTCCTAAATTCTACCATTTGGAGGAGAAAATAAACAAATTAATAAATCTCACAATCCCAAAGAAGAAAAACAAATCCTTAAACCAAATCATTATCATCAAGAAGGATAAATTTTTATTTTTTTATTACATATTAAATCCTAGATTGCATGAAATTCTATTTGTGATTAACATTAGAGGCCCACTTGACCTATAAATTCATGAAAACATTTTATTCCCTAGAAATATGAGAAAAATAAATCAAATAAAAATTTGGAGTGTGAGAGAGAATCTACTTCACAAATAGTACCAGTGTCGAAGAAAGCTCATGAAGCTTCACTTATTGAAGAGATACTATGGTCATAGGTTCCATCTCATAAATAAATAATTTTTTATCCTAACTCACAAGCCTCATGATTGGACACAAAGGATATTTTGGGTCTCCATATGATTATTAGTGCCAAAACCCATAATACAAGAGAAAAATATATGAACAAAACAATCACTACCATATACAACCCCACCAATCCTAGTAAAACTTAAATGGCCTATAGAATAACCATTATTATTCATTTTGAAAAAAATATATTCATGAGGAAACTCTTTACCTACTTCATTCACCTTACTAGAAGTTTTAGTTTGAGAACCATAATATAATAAGGAGATAACCAAATTGGATAGATCTAATTTCCTTGAGAACTAAATATCTCAAGAATTATGAATTCATAAAAACTACACTTATGTTTCTTTAACCAACCCAAAAATCTTCTTCCAAACATATCCAATTTAATACTTTTATAAGCTTCAATGATCCAAAAAATGACTAGGATACTAAAAGGAAAGAAAGAAGATATGGAGGATATCCCAAAGCTAAGAAATAAGAAAATACCTAATATCCACAAGAGATTGGTTCTAAGTTTTCCATCACTAGACATAAATATGCATGGAAAAGGGGACATTGACATAAATATGAGCGATGGCTTCTTGATTATCACCATATTGATTAGATTCCTAGTTTTGAGTATGTGCAAGATCATGATGGGCCAAAAAGTGGTGATATGATGGGTATGTATAGAGTATGTCTTCTTTTTACCCAAAATTGATGAAATGAAAAAAGGTTTTAAAGGAGATTCTCAACTTTCCATGAATATAGATTATGTTTTACTTTGAATTTAATAAATAATTATTATTCATTTTCTATTTGAATTATGACTAAAGTCCTAATTGATAGTGTAATACCCCTCATACTGTTTAGACTTATTAATTTCTATGCTTTAACTTGATACGTTGATACTATGATGATACTATTATGGTTTGATTTGGTTGGTTCGAAGTTTGATGATGTTGTTATTCCTTTAGTGGACATGATCATTTGATATGACATTATTAGTATGATTTATGATACTCGGTGTGTTGATTTGGATTATTGTTTATTCAAATAGATTTTCATTAATGTTTTATATGTCGATGTGATGATTCTTTGGTGATCATGTTACTTGGATTCAGTATTAGTTTATAATGCAATGGTTTAATAATTCTAGTTATGATGCAGTAGTTAAATATCATGCTATCTTATGATCAATTTGGTTAGAAATGTTAGCTCGTCATTGATATTATAATTGTTAGAATAGATTAGGTGAGAGGATAGTGTAGCATCACTCGTTCACGAGTGCCCTCCTAGACTGCAATTCCTTCTCACGATAGGATGTTTGACTATATATATACACGTGCTACTTGACGTTTAGTTGAATGCAGGATTGCAGGAATAAGTCTCGATTCCACCTGCTTCGGCAGGAAAGGGCGAGCAATAAATTAACCCACTGGGTAAAAATGTTGAAAAAGGGAGTAGGTTTGGAAGTGTCCCCGTCCCAAGTCCGTCGTCTATTGTGAGTCATTGTGTTATGACTAAAGTTTTGTCTTTGACTTGTATGTAGTTTCACTGTTGAGTATTTATTTAATTCTTGGTTAGTGTTTAATGTGAAGATAATATCGGAAGTAAATAAATTATTTTTAATTAAAATTGTAGATAAATTATGCTTTTAAAAGCTGAGAAAAGGACCAATAAGAAAAGAGGCTTTATTGAATCTTTATCTTTGATTTATTATTTTTATGAGGGAATTATTCACACACACAAGTTTTGCTCTATTGTTTTGGATCTGCAAAAAAAAAAAAAACCTAAGAAAGATAGTTTTTTTTAGTTTGGAGTTTTTCTGGGTTAAATTATTGTGGTATTGGAAAGAAAATATTGTTTAGAAGAACGTCGAAGGTAGAAGATCGAGAAAAGAGAGCGGGAGGAGGAGATTGCGAGGAGGTTACAGAAGGGCTTCTTCTTCAGACAAAGGACTCTAGGTTTTCTCCTTTTAAATTTTTAATACTTTGTAGATCTGTAAACAAATCTAGTTGTTATGCTTTTGAAAATTGTTTGAATGAAGTTTTATGATTTGAAAACTCATTTGTATTAAAACCCTCGAATTCTTCTATAGGAAACTTTAGTAGGACCTATCTAAAATTTCTTCAATATAACTTAGTTGTAAAATTTATTGTGTTTGAGATAAAAATCGTGTTACTGTTGAAACTACGTGCCAATTTATATTGGGTCTCTTGTAAATCTATTTGTCTATGTCATTATTGTTTGCTATGTTCATATCCATATGGAGATTTGCTATTAAGATGATTTAATAAATAGTTGTTTGAATCTCTTTTATACAATATTGTTTATTACATATATAATATTCCATTATTTTTATAAAAAAAATAAAAAATACATATATGTAAGGATAAATTCTTCTATATTTCAAATTTCGACCCTTAAATAAAGAACAAATATGTTTATTAAATATTTTTATTTGAATCCTATTTGTATTTCGTACCAGAAAAAATGCATGTTTTAAATATTCTTATTACATAAAAAAAAAGGTTTTAATTCTTAAAAAATATATATATATATATAAATAGAAGTTAATTTTATTTGTGTGGAGGGGAGGGAAATGGTTGGCAGTGGCCATACCACCCCGAAACCCTCGGTGCTGTGGTCCACCTGGTACCATGATCATTAATTGTCTGTGATCTGACTTGAAACCTCCCATTGGTCAGCGATACCACCGTTCTTGTGGTGGGGTTTAAAAAATTTAAAAATATAAATTTATTTATTATTTTATTTAATGCATTTGGTTTTATTTTATTATATTTAGTTTATATATATATATATAATATATTATATATATTTATATATATTATTTGGTATATATATATTATATATTATTTAATATATTATTTAATATATATTTAATATATATTATTTAATATATATATATATATATATATTTATTTATTGAGATTTAATTCAATTTTTAATTATATAATATTCTGAGGTGATTTAAATTCGAATTTTGTTTTATAAAATATATATATATTTTTATAATATGATTATATTAATTTTATTAAATGATTATCTTTATATATATATGAACATTTGTGTTTGTGAGGTAAAAACATAATTTTGAGAAAATTGCAATGATTAATGTAGTTGTGCAAATTTTAATTGATCTTGTGCTTGGAATAGAATCGAATAGTTAAAATTAAAAAAGATATGATGTTATAGAGTAATTGTATGAATTTGAATAAAACGATGTGTTTTGTTTTGAATCGAATATTCTCAAATTGAAGATTTATTTGTTTGGATGAAATTATTGAGTATTGGAAATATTTTTTTTATGGGTTGTTTTAAGTAATTGCTTTCTTGAGGTTATTTGTTAAGTCTATTGTGGTATTCTCTTCATTGTTATATTGTGTCATATGGGAAAACCCTAGGTTTACCTTACCTTTCGTAAGAGTTTATGCTATTGTTAAGGACTTCCAAAGATGGAATGTTTTTCTATCATGTTTCTTTTATTCTCTGGACATGTCAGGAAAATGGGGTTAAGGGTCTATATAAGTCTTCCAAAGAAGTCCTCTAGAGTGGGATGTTTTGTGTAGAGGTTCAATTTGTGAATCACCTTGGGAATGATGTAGCGTTGTACTATTTTTTGGTACCTGGTTTCCACAAACGGGGATTTGTGCCTCCTGGAAAATAGGAGAGGGTAAGGAGATTTGTACCTCCTTTGGAAGGAGTGTGTTTTCGTATTTGGTTTCCTCCAATGTTTCGAGTGAGTTTCCTTGTTTTTGTTTCCTCCTTGGATTGGAGAGGGTATGTTGTCTAGTTATCTAGTGTGTGTTGTCGATAGGAGAGTGGATCTTTGTGGGGGTTCGACACACAAAGGGGGGCCAGGGTAACTCACCTAGAGTTTAACTAAGTGATAATCTAAAAGAATTAATGGGGAGATTTCAAACTAATAAAGATAAAGAATGTCTCTCTCGTGAAGCAAGTGAATGATAAGGCTCGAGATGAGATGGGACGCATAGTTTAGCGTGAGGGTCCGGCGGCCGGTAGAGGCAAGCTAGGGTAACCCAGGATGGCGGTTCGGTAGCCTAGGCGTAATGCCCCGCCACGCAACCCTAGAGGAAGTTGCAATTCACCACTTAAACGTACCAATTTTTTTTTTTTGTTTAAGTACCAATAACATGCAAGGTGAATACATATTGCCAACAACCTCTAAGGCCACGAGACCAAGATTACTTAAAAACCCAACATCAAATAACATTAACATAAACTAAAACATTAAGCACTTAAGGAAATGAGATAACATACATTCCATGCAAGATAAAATTACAACAAGGATAAATAAATACCTCAAGATTCCCATTTAACATTTAACCAATAAGGTTACATCACTCATTCCCCGAATGAGGTAAATCCAATACTCAAGATTACAATTTACAAATTCCACCTCGATACAAATGAGGGGTAAAAGATACAATAAAAATTGGAAAAACAAGGCATGAAAAGAACTGATTCCCACGAGCTCTCCAGCTGAAAATCACGAATACACGAACATGAAGAAGGACCAATGGAAAGATGCACGCCACCCGACCATGTGGAACCCAAAGGCCCCACTCCCTCCGTGCTAGGAGATAGTAACAAGGATTTCGTAGATAAGACCATCTACCTCTAGACATTAGCTAACACATAAACTGAACTGAAACAAGATCAAAACCCACATTACTTAACACAAAGGTTACAATGCTTCCAGAGTACAAAAATCGAGTACCATCACTGTACAAAATAAACTCACGGTACAACACCATACCGATTGCTGTCATAGGAGGAGTGTCATTGCAAAGGCTGCATTGGTTATCCAATGGTGTTCTTCCTAGGTCCCGGCTTCCCTCTCGGGATATCCTGGTAACCTCTCACGAACCCGGCGCCATATGCCCACCAGAGCGGAATCGATTATCTTTCGAGAAGACAAGATAACGATCTTGCCATTCTAGGCCTTCCTGACTCATCTCAAGTCTCGTACAAGCCCTTGAGCCAATGAGCGAGGCTAAATTATCTTATTAATGTTCAAAGCTACTCTCTCCCTAGTAAGTTATTTTAATTTTCACTTAATTAACTAACTTTCACATGAGTTATCCTGGAACCACTTTGGGTACGACGCTCGTTTGAAAGCCACTCCCCTATCGACAACACATAACTCAACAAAGGTTACAATGCTTCTAGAGTACAAAAATTGAGTACCATCACTGTACAAAATAAACTCACGGTACAACACCATACCGACTGCTATCATAGGAGGAGTGTCATCGCAAAGGCTGCATTGGTTATCCAATGGTGTTCTTCCTAGTTCCTGGCTCCCCTCTCGGGATATCCTGGTAACCTCTCACGAACCTGGCGCCATATGCCCACTAGAGCGGAATCAAGTATCTTTCGAGAAGACAAGATAACGATCTTTCCATTCCAGGCCTTCATGACTCATCTCAAGTCTCGTACAAGCCCTTGAGCCAATGAGCGAGGCTAAATTATCTTATTAATGTTCAAAGCTACTCTCTCCCTAGTAAGTTATTTTAATTTTCACTTAATTAACTAACTTTCACATGAGTTATCTTGGAACCACTTTGGGTCCGGTGCTCATTTGAAAGCCACTCCCCTATCGACAACACATAACTCAACCACATGCCAAGGGTAGACAATGCACTAACACTTATCACAAAAAATCCAACACCTCAATAGGTAACACATCCCTATGGATGTACAAAACTGGAAACCAGAACGTGCACTACCAAGGCTAACACAAGGTTGACTACATAATGAAACCCACATAACAACTGAAACTTGACTCAACCATGAATCACAAGGTCACACAACCCGTTCAAAGAACCAGGTAACCACTTGAGCTTACTCACACATAATCCAATAAAGCCAAAGCAAAACATAAGAGACACAACATCATCTCAAGAAAACACTACTAGAAGACTTACATGATCAACAAGAAATGACTTACAGTCAACAATCATAAAAACACACGTATAAACACCCATACCAATAAATGAACCCATATAAGGAAGATTCACAAAACATTCACTTTCATTTCACAACATCGAAGGCGTACAATTAAGCACTGAAAACAGTTCAGACCAATAGGTAAACTAATGTTCGGATTTCCTAAATCCATTCAATCACAAATTTCCTGACTTGCATCTATCCAATCAACTGATCCCATTTCTCTTCATGTCATTGAGATATTTAAAGAACAAATCATTTGCTCAAAATCTCATAACCATAACCATAATCAAACACTTTGATGATGCAGCTTTCTGGTTAAAATTAAAACAACTGTTCTCCCTAAGTTTCAGGATCACATGCTAAAGATAAACCACTTGATAAAAAAAACATTTAAGTTAATTAAAAAGTTCATCCTTTACTCTCAGTTCTGCAACCATAATAATCACAAAGTCGTTTAGAGGTTCTAATTTGACATTTAACCTTATTTAAATATACCAAATAAAGTTATGTTTTATTTGCAACTGAATCATTTAAATAACTTTAAATATAACTCTCATTGAGTAAACCATAACACATAACATATACATAGATTTTCCAATTAATCTATATTTCCAAAACCCCATGATTAACATAACATACATTTTGAGCTCATTAAAATTCCTTTAATTAAAAAAAATATATGAAATAATTAATATTTTCAATTTAAACATTTCTATAAACCTTATGATTTAACAAATAGATTAAAATATATTTGAACTTAAACCAAATTTCATTTAATTTAAATTATATTAAACATATTATAATTTATATAATATATAATATTAAATATTATAAATATTATATAAAATATAATATAAAATAATTTTCATTAAAAAAGTTTTAATTTGAAATAATAAATAAAATAAAAAAAAGTAATTTCGAATTTACAATATTCATAGGGAAGAGAGCCAGCCCTAGGGCACACAGCCCCTGCCTCCCGCCGGGCGGCGGTGGCCGTTTGCAAAGCACACAGCGCCGCCTCCCATGGGCGGCGGTGGCTGTGTGTTTACACACAGCCCGGCGCCCCCCTGTGGGCAGCGACGGCTATGTGTTCACACACAGCCCGCCCCCCCTGCGGGCGGCGGTGGCCGTGTGTTTACACACAGCCAACGCCTCCCCTGCGGGCGGCGATGGCCGCAGCGGCGGTGGTGGTGGGGGTTGACCTCCCCAACCACCAAAAAAAACCATTTTTAAAACAATTTTAATACTGTGTTTTTTTCTCAAATAAATAAAAACCAAGGATAACTGGTTTTACCCAACATTTAAAATTTTCATAAAATACAATTATATATGTATATATAATGGTGGGTATTTCCATATATTGCTATATATGGTTGTATTCCCAATTATATATACCCAAATCATGATTTCAAATTCAAATTGTAAAAACAATCTCAACCCAATTCAAGAAATAGAACTTATTTCCAAATAAGCAAATGGTTTTTTTTTTAAAACAAGTTTGAACATTGAGTTATCTATTTCTTTCGATTTTTTTTTTCTTTGTATTTCCAAATCCATTTACCATTTTTCAAATTGAAAAGCTTTTCCCAAGGATGTTTATTGAATCTAAAACTATGTTTTTTTTAACCATTCAAATGAGCAAGAAGAGGAAGGGAGAAAAGATAGAACCTTATGTTTTCTCCAAACTTGGCAAGCTTCCTCCATGGAGATTTTTCCAAGCACTCCTTCAACTCCACCATTTTAGCCTCCTCCAAGCTTCTCCACCAAAAAATTCCAAACCAAGAAATCCATGGAGAGAGTTGAAAAGAAAACCCTAAAAAAAAATATATCCTTTTTCTCCAAACTCCCCAAATTCACATTCAGATTCTAATTACATTCCAATCCAAAAATGCAACCTCACTTTCAAAATCAAACTAAATTCAATTTCAAAATTCCTATTTCAATTTCAACACAAATATCTTTTACCAAATAGTCAACTATTTCTGAAAATATCCTTTTTACCCCCAAAGTCTTGCATAAGAAATATTTGAATTTTTAATAACTTTAACCCATTTTCTATTTCCAATTTGAATTCAAAATTATTTTAGCACTTTACATTCAACAAAATAATTAAATCTTTTACACTTTTAATTCGTAGGGGTAATTTAATTAATTCGCACAATTAATTCAAATTATCAATAAAATAAGTCTAATTCAAAATTAGATTATTTTATTAATTAAATTAAATTAATTAATTAATCACTAATTTTCCAACATCTCAATAAGACAAAACATTCATCATTTATAATTTCCAAAGCTATTTAATCACTTTTAGCTTGCAACTAAACACATTTAATCATTAATCAAACTATGCAAGTCATTTAATAAACTTTAAATTTGCAATTAAATAAACACTCACGGGGAACTGACCAAGTTAAAACAACTGACCCCAACACCAAACCAACAACATGCTATGACTAGGGTGACGACCTGGTTCGGAAACCCTAGCTACTATCTCCCAATTAATTTCTGTTGGTCAATGGACACGCTTAAACCTAGAAACCAGGTGGAGTCGATGTCATGTACCTGCCAACCTGCAACAAAGAGCGTGTCAAACGTGCATATATACATAATATGATCAAACACACCGTGAAGAGGAAATCTCAGAATCGTAGGGCACTCGCAAGCGAGTGATACAACCCCGTCCCCTTCACCAATACAATATCACTAACTGACAAAGCTAACATCATTAACTCACATGTTAACATGATCGAAGCATAACATAGGAAAACATTGCCTGATTATCAGAGTACCAAAAAGGAGGGGTGTTACACTAGGAAGGTTCACCCAGGGTAACTCATGGAAATTTATGCATGACACTCTTCCTATGTCGACGGTTAATCAGTTATTGTGCGATGTTCATGATCTTTGTTCTTTGGAAGCATTGTAACCTTGTGTTAAGTGATATTGTGTTTGTAGTTGTTAATTGACTTTGTGATTGTAGATGTTAAGTGATATTGTGTCTATTGTGATTAAGTGATTTATTGATTTGTCCTTGGTTATTGTTGGAAGTAGTCCTTGATATTATGTCTTGAGTTTCATTGATGTTGTGATTATGACTTGTTATGTTCTGAAGTGGTTTGTTGTGGTGCCCTTTGGATTTGTCATTGTTGAGTTTCTAAGTGGTCTTTGATGTTAAGTTGTCTATTTGGAGTTAGTCTTTGTTATTGTTAGGCGTTCTTGGTCGGGGACCCTTCCTTGTCTACTCTCAGCATGGGGGTGGTTGGGTGGAACGTGCTTCGCACCCCGTTGGGTTCCCTTTTCTGTTGTAGATATATCTTTTATTGTAGGATTTTGGAGGATGTTGATGATCCAGTGTCCTTATGTACCAGATAGATGTATATACTTCTGATGTAATGTATTCATTGATGTATTGTCTCCCACGTGTTGGGATGACGTTGTTGTAAATTGTATATGTGGTTATTGAGATGTATTTTCAGCCAATTGTATTCTACTATCATTTGGATGTAATGTATATTCAGGCCATGTATTTTTTTAGAAACGATCATTGGTAATAGTTGTGTTAATTTGTGTTAATTCTGTGGTAATATAAATGCTTCATATATTTATAGTATCTTTCATTGTCTTATGTACATATGTTATGAATATGGTTAAGGGTTAGTATAGTAATGTCTCTTCATGTAACCCATTGGAATTAGTTGTGTAACTTAATACATTGTTATGTTAGAATACTTAAGTATGTTTATTATATTCTTTAAAAAAAAAATTGTTCCATTGTTATTTGTTCCTTTGGGGTTCGCACTGTGGGGCATGACAGATAGGTTGATTGAAAAACATTTATAGCTTTCAAACTGTATAACATTCTTTGAATCCAAAACATGCATCTCATTCTATGTTTCACATACTACATGATTACAAGTAAAAAAAATTATTTTCATGAAGTTTTGACCAAGTTAAGGTGGTGAGACATACAATTTTTTATGTTTTTATGCACATGTACTTTGATAGGTAATTGGAAGTGATATATGTTACTTTGACTATATGATATATGATTACTCCCTTCTTGATGATTGATGTTACTTTGACTATATGATATATGTTATATGCACACGTACTTTGATAGGTAATTGGAAGTGATGCAAGTACTGAGTATCGACTCGACTTGGATCCACAGGCCTGAGCATACTCCTATTCCTCAATGGTGGTTACTGGAGGTAGTCATAGGCCAAATTTCCCCTACCCTAGACTACTATACCCTATTAGGGCAGTGTTTCATTATTGATCTCTTACCATTTGGTTACCTAACAGTAATGTCCAGAGTACCTTTTAGTCATATGTACCCGTGCCCCTTTCAGTCATATGTGCTTTACCAATATGCCTTGTTGAAGTATTTTGCTATGGTATTTTATAGTGTTTTACTGATGGGATATTTAAATGGTTTTACCCATGAGATTTTAAAATATGATATTTTAAATGATTTGATTGATCATTCGAGAGAATGATATATTTCATTTGGAAATTTTAAATGATTTTATTAATCTTTTTTTGGGGAGCTTTGTGTATTTGGACAATCAGATTTAAATTACTATTTTTTTATGTGAAAGAGGGAATATTGAGTATTAGTGATTTTAATTAATTTCTTTGGAGAACATTAATATTTTATTTAATAAAATGATTTATTTCATTTTTATTACATTGAAGAGTTAGTAAAAAATAAGGAGGCAACCTTGTTTTGGAATATATATACTTTTATTATTTTGTTTTTGGGGGAGTTATCTTTTAGAGAGGAAAATAGAAAAGGAAGGAAACAAGGGGGGATTCTTTTGGGAAAAAAAAAGAAAGAAGAGAAATTTTCTATTTTGGAAGGAGAAGAAAAAACCCCATGAATTAGGTGAGAGAGTTGGGAAGAAATGTGCAGTTTTTGTTGAGAAGATTTTGTGGGAATTTGATCATTAGTTTCAACTTGCCATACCCTCCTTGCTATCCTGTTATGGAACCCAGTTGTGCCTTCTTTACAAAGTATTTTATCATTTCAATTTTTTAGGAAACATTGAGGTATTCTTTTGTTTCTTCCTTGAATTTATGAGATTATAAATGTATGCATGAGTGCACGTTTAAATGATTTTGAAATCTTGGATACTCTAGCTATTGTCATGGCATTTTGGTTGTTGGGTTTTCTTTTCAACCAAGTTATGAATATTATTTTGGGGAAATTTTGAATCTTTTCTAAATTTGTACAAATTTTCTAGTTTAGACTCAAATCCAACTATGAGATTCACCTGAAATCATCCAAATCTCAACTGGGTTGGTGTCTAAAATGGATTTTAAATACTTTCTTTTGTTGCCAAATTTTGTACTGCTTGGTAAAACATTTTCTATTGCTGCTCATTATCCCCTGAAAAATAAATAAATTAAGGGTGTATTTCATGTAAAAATGCCAAGATCTCAACTGGGTCTTTGGTAGATTTTAATTCTGGGCACTTTCATTTTTGCTCAAATTTGTGCCTACTTATAAAATGACATTTTTCATTGCTTCTCTTTTACCGCATGTTAAAAATGTAAAATAAGACTGGATTCTATGTAGAATCACCCATATCTCAAATGGGTCATTGTCCAATTTTTAGTTTGTACACCTTCATATTTTCATATTTTTCTTGCCCAACTTGGCAAAATGACGTTTTTCATAATAGCACCTTATTTTCAGTTCTAAACTCAAAAATAAAAAAGTGAATTCCAAGTTGAAACACCAAAATATGAACTGAGTGAAGCTTATAATTTTAATCTAGGCACTTTGAATTTTTATGTAAATTTTATGCCTCTTATTCATGTTGAATTTCTGCTGTTAAATATGTCTTTTTACAACAATATTAACTTGGTTGTTTTAAATGATTTATATGGTTGAAAATTGTGGCTTTTCTTCATTTTTCATATTTTCTTTTGGATTCCTTGTTTGGTTAAATGAGAAGGCCTATTCGTCTATAGGGCATTGAGTTATATGTCTGCAGGGCATTGATACGGGCATGATTGAGTCTCCTCGCCTATATGAGAGGTGTACCTAGTTCCGTGTGGTACCATCCCTTTGAGCACACACAATGACATTCCATCTGGTCTATCCTCTAGTGGCTCATACCCTAGTAGTCATCATTAGTACCTGACATATTATTGTATGAGCATATTTGTGTTGTGATATTGGCTTTAATGCATTGTATTTCATGTTTGATCCATGTCTAAAGTGAGTGTTGGCCATATGCTCCCTTGCTTTGTTTTCTGATTGGGCCTTGTGACTATCTCCAAGCATGGTGGGGTGGCCTCTTTTGAGTCCACATGGTAGGGAGGCGTTGCCACCGCCATTAGGGACCGGTGTACA
This sequence comes from Sequoia sempervirens, assembly GCA_007258455.2. NCBI lineage: Eukaryota > Viridiplantae > Streptophyta > Pinopsida > Cupressales > Cupressaceae > Sequoia > Sequoia sempervirens. The sequence goes on along the minus strand of VDFB02271358.1, from coordinate 729,661,133 downwards.
GGTTATTGGAGCACCTGTTGGAGTCATCCCCTCTTCTGTATTTATCTTATCAGATGATGTATTTTATTCATGAAAATGCTATTGTAATCATACTTATTCCTTTATGCACATTTTACTCTCTTGAGAGAGAAAGAAATCATAAATTTAATGAGAAGATATGTGATGATTATGTTTAGCTTGTGGGTTCCGGTGTTGGTATTGGACTTGTGTGTACTATGATAATTCTTTTATGACTTTCTTTCTTATTTCATATAAAATTAGAGCTATGGATGTATTTTCTTCCTTCATGTATCATGTCGTTAAGGTTCCAACATAGTACAACTTGTAATAATTTGTGGTGTTACTAAAGTTTTGGAGCAATGCAAAAGTTCTAGAGAAGTGCTACTAAAGTTCTAGAGTAGTGTTGATAAAGTTTTAGAGCAATGTAGAAGTTCCAGAGTAGTGTTGTTAAAGTTTTGGAGTAGTGCAAAAAGTTTTGGAGCAGTGCTGCTAAAGTTCTAGAGGAGTGCAAAAAGTTTCAGAGTAGAAGTTCTAGAGCAGTGCAAGAAGTTCTAGAGCAGCAGGAAGTTCTAGAGCAGAGGTTCTAGAGTAGGAAGTTTTGAAGTAGAGGTTCCATAGCTAGAAGTTCTAGAGTAGGTAGTTTCATAGTTGGAAGTTTTGGAGCAGGAAGTTCCAAAGCAAGAAGTTCTGGAGCAAATTTTTTGGAGCTATTATGTTTGCTTCTGTTTGGATTTTATCTAGAGGGTGGATTAGTCCTCTCCTTTGGGTTGTTTTTAGCCATGCTTGGCCATGTAAGTTGTCAATATATTGTATTGTAAACTACCTTTTGTGTAAGCTATTCTTTTTTTCATAAAAAAAATTTATCTCATCCTCTTTTGGCTCTTACCCTTTGGGGTTGCGTAGTGAGATGTTACATTTTATTTTAACTACTTTTATGTAAATCACAACATGGATTAGAACATGATAAAAATAAAATTTAATTTTTATATTATATTAAGTATTGTATAATAATGGATTTCCATAACAAACAAATAATAAAGTTTCAAATATATTCAAATTGTGCATTAAAAGGACAAGTCTGTGACTTCCATTTAAATTGTATGGTTATTATACTTAATATATATTTTTATATAATATGTCCTTAGAAAACAACATAATTTACTTGAAAGATTCATATCATTAAAGTTCATGAATTTGTCTTTCTTTTGGTTATACTTCAAATATAATTCCTCACTATATTTAGGAATGATAATCAATGTTAATTAAGTATAACTAGCCAATAGGCTATTTTTTGTCAACTTTGCTTCAAATTTTTTTTAGCCTCACCATATTTTAGGCTTTCCACAATTTGGAAAAAGGTGGCAGGTGGGTTATAACTTTGGTCAAAATTTTTGTCAGCCTCTTGGATTTTTTTCCTTCAAATGACTATGAAAAAGGTGGCAAAGGTGGTTGTTGGCTGCTTTGGGAATAGGTTGGCATTTGTCAGGTCAAGTGGATAGAGAAGGCTGCAAAAATTAAATGCTTGTTCATATCAACATTAATTATTGTATGCTTTGTGTGTATTGGGGATCATCATAATAACAATTGTCGTTTAATGCCTCGAGGAACAAAATGAATGTTTGGAAATTTTTTAATAATGTATTTTTTGGTGTCATTTTGTTGCTATACCTAATATGAGAGTCGTGAGTGACAAGGGTAAGCTTCTATGAGGATGCAAGTTAGATTAAGCTTTGTGTAGCCTCTATAAATGTGGGTGGAGGTTATTTTGTGTTTTTTGCGAGGCAAGATGTTTGGAAATGCAAAACAAAAGTGTCACATGTGATAATATTTTTCCTATTTTTGTGTAGGAAAGTTGGCAAGATGATGTTTTTTTGAAGCAAGTTGGAAGAGGTGCATGTGGAAGAAACCCTTGGCGATATTGTTTGATTTGTGGTTGACAGTTATATTGCTTGATTTTCCATAAGGTACTATTGATTGTTTCAAATACCTTGTCTAATTTATGGAACTCACATTTTGTGTGCATGGTTTTGCATGGATTTGATACTATGATTTTTGTGGGTTTGTGTTTATGGTTTCCATTATCTGCATATGTTTGCAGGCTTGGAGAAACAAGGTAGCTTGGAGAAAGTTTGTGGAAAGAGGTTTGTTTGAAACAACTAGCAAGAGGTGCATATGCAAAAAGTTGTTTGCCATATTGTTTCATTAGATTTTCCATAAAGTACTGTTGATTGCTTCTAATTTTGATAAGAGGCTATTGATAAAAAACTATATTGTTTGTGAAAACTAGTATTGTTTGGTTTAAGGTTTTTGTTTTGTGTTTATGGTTTTGCATAGGTTCCTATCTATCATTTTTTGTTTTTTGTAGGTTTCTTTGTCTAGGTTGATCTTTATTTACCAATATTGTTTGGTTTATGGCTTTTAGTTCACGGTTATGGTTGCAATGAAATAAAATAGTTAATCCTATATGCTTTGTGTTAGCTTGCATTGGGAATTGTCGATTATAGTTGTGTTGCTTAAGCTATATTGTTTCATTTTGGAGAAGTTGGTGTTGAGAAGGCTGTATTATTTCAATTTTCATGGTTGTTGTGTTGAGAAAAGAGTGTTTTTTGTATGGGTTTGTTACTATCAATTTTTGTAGGGTTTATGTTTATTGTTTGCATTTTGTGTGTAGGTTTGCAATAGAATAAAATTGTAGAGGTTATGGAGTTTTTGTCAATTATTATTGTATAGCTTGGGATATATTGTAGCTTTTTGCATGTGGGTGGCTATTGAAAGTAATGTTGTTTGATTTATGGCTTTGATTTTCTAGTTATGGTTGGAATAGAATAAAATAATTAATGTTGTTGATTCTATGTTTTGTTACATTAGGTATTATTGATTATTGTTCTCTGCCTTAGGCTATATTGGGTATATTTTAATATCAATATATATGTAAGATTAAGATTGTTAAGGTTATGGAGTTTTGATTGATTCTTATTGTATATCTCGAGCTTTTTAGTAGCTTTCTACATGTGGGTGGCTATTGAAAGTAATGTTGTTGATTCTATGTTTGGTTACATTAGGTATTATTGATTATTGTTATCTTCCATAGGCCATATTGCATATATTTTAATATCAATATACATAGATAAGATTAAAATTGTTAAGGTTATGGAGTTTTGGTTGATTCTTATTGTATATCCCAGGCTATATTGTTGTTTTCTACATCTGGGTGGCTGTTGAAACTAATGTTGTTTGATTTATGGCTTTTATTTTCTGGTGATGGTTGGAACAAAATAAAATAATTAATGTTGTTGATTCTATGTTTGGTTACATTGGGTATTATTGATTATTGTTCTCTACCTTATGCCACATTGGGTAAATTTTAATATGAATATATAGATGTATATATATATATATTCTATGGGTCTCTCTTTATGGCTTGCATTTAGTGGATATATTGGCAATGGGGAAAAATCCTCAACCTTATGCAGTTTTTGTTGATTGTAACTATCTTGATTTTCCATAGGGTATTGTTGATTGTTTCAAATATCTTGTCTGATTTATGGTTTACGTTTTTTGTATATGGTTTTGTATGGATTTGGTACTATGATTTTTTGTTTATTTATGGCTTCTAATTTGTGGTTATGGTTACAATGGAATAAAATAGTCAATCTTATATGCTTTTTGTTAGCTTCCATTATGCAATGTCGATTATAGTTCTATTGCTTAAGCTATATTGTTTTATTTTGGAGGTGTTAAAAATATTGTATTGTTTTAATTTTCAAGGAGGTTGTGTCGAGAAAGGAGTGCTTTTTCTATGGGTTTGTTACTGTCAATTTTCAAAGGGTTTTTGTTTAATGTTTGTGTTTTGTGGGAATGTGTGCAATGGAATAAAATTGTTGAGGTTATGGTGTGTTTGGTCTATATTGTGGCTTTTTGTATGTGGGTGGCTATTGAAACCAATGTTGTTTGGTCTATAGCTTTCATTTTCTAGTTATGGTTGGAACATAATAAAATAAGTAATGTTGATTCCATGTTTGATTACATTAGGTATTATTGATTATTGTTCTCTACCTTAGGCTATATTAGCTAAATTTTATATCAATATATGTCTATATATATATATATATATATATATAATTTTCATGGCTCTCTCTTTATGGCTTGAATTTAGAAAATATTTTGGAAATGGGAAAAAATTAGACCTTATGTAGTTTTTGTTGATTATTACTATCTAGCTTAGCCTATATTATCTCATTTTTTATCAAGTTATTTTCAAAAGGCTATATTGTTCCAATTTTCAATAAGGTGTTGTTCATAGAAGAGAAAATTATTTGTTAAAATAAATATGTTTAATTTATAGACATGTTATATAGTTCAACTTTTGATAGGTTTCTCTTTAATGTTTTTGTTTTGTGGGAATGTTTGCAACAAGATAAAATTGTTGAGGTTATGCATTTTTTTTCAATTGTTATTGTATGGCTTAGGCTATATTGTGGATTTCTCCATCTGGGTAGTTGTTAAAACCAATGTTGTTTGATTTATGGCTTTGGTTTTTTGGTTATGGTTGGAATAGAATAAAATAATTACTAATGTTGATTCAAAGTTTGGTTACATTAGGTATTATTAATTATTGTTCTTTGCCTTAGGCTATATTGGGTGTATTTTAATATTAATATATATGTGTATATATACGTATATTGTTTCAATTTTCAATAAGGTGTTGTTCATAGAAAATAAAATTATTTGTTAAAAAAAATTATATTTCATTTATGCACATGTTATATGGGTCAAATTTTGACCAATTTCTCTTTAATGTTTACATTTTGTGGGCATGTTTGCAATGGGATAAATTTTTTGACATTATGTAGTTTTGTCGATTCTTATTGTACGACTTGGTCTATATTGTGGCTTTCTCCATCTAGGTCGCTGTTGAAACCAATGTTGTTTGATTTATGTATTTGGTTTATTGGTTATGGCTGGAATAGAATAAATTAATTACTGTTGTTGATTCTATGTTTGGTTACATTAGGTATTACTAATTATTGTTCCCTGCCTTAGGCTATATTGAGTGTATTGTAATATTAATATATATGTGTATATATACATATATATGTGTACATATATACATATATTTATATATATTTCAATTTCTTGCTACTGACTATATTTATGTATATGGTTTGTTGTTGTTAGTTTGTTAGAATGTGTTGTTGAGAAGGCTATATTGTTTTAATTTTTTCATAGGGTTGTGTTGAGAAATGAGTATATTTTAACTTGGGTTTATTTCTATGAATCTTTGTGGGTTTCTATTTATGGTGATCATTTTGTAGATGTTTGGAATAGAATAAAACTATTTTTGTTATGCAACATCACTACTAGACAAGAACCATAGATCAAATAGAAATTGTCATTAACCTATGAAAAGAACAAGCATATTAAGCAGCAAAAATGAATATTGTCTTTATCTGATTTTAGATAGATACATGTCTACACCTTTTGCAGCCATCAATGCATGCAAAAAACACAAGATAAGATCCAACCACCTTCACATAAATTCCACAACCAATGAAAAAACTTGCACCTTCACAAAAGCTTGTCATCCTCTCTCATAGCTACCTTCAACAACAACATAGACCTAGAGAATGTGTAATACCCCCATATTTCTGATACTACTTGCTACTATTGGTTTCTCTTGTGTGTTAGCATGATACTGATTTGTGTTGGTGATTCATTCACCGACTTGGTGTGTGTGGATGCATAGTTTAGTTAATTGTTACATGTGACATTATTAGTATGATTTATGATACTTTGTGTGTTGATTTGGATTATTGGTTATTCAAATAGTTGTTCATTGATGTTTTATAAGTCGATGTGATGATTCTTTGGTGATCATGTTATTTGGATTCAGTATTATTTTATAATGCAATGGTTTATTAATTCTAGTTATGATGCAATAGTTAAATATCATGTTCTCTTATGATCAATTTGGTTAGAAATGTTAACTCATTATTGGTATTGTAATTGTTAGAATAGATTAGGTGAGAGGAGAGTGTAGCATCACTCGTTCATGAGTGCCCTGCTACACTGCAATTCCTTCTCATGATAGGATGTTGATTATATATATACATGTGCTACTTGACATTTATTTGGATGCAGGATTGCAGGAATAAGTCTCGATTCCACCTGCTTCGGCAGGACAGGGCGAGCAATAAATTAACCCAATGGGTAAAATGTTGAAAAAGGGAGTAGGTTTGGAAGTGTCCCCGTCCCAAGTCCGTCGTCTGTTGTGAGTCGTGTTATGATTGAAGTTTTGTCCTTGCCTTGTATGTAGTTTCTCTGTTGAGTATTTATTTAATTCTTGGTTAGTGTTTTAAATTAATTAATCGTATTTCATAAAATAATTACTTAATGTTGCCTTGTTATTTGATTTAATTGAGAGTTAGAAAAATGTTAAAGTTAAATATATTATAAGTTAAAAGTGATTTAATTAATTAAAAATGCAAATAATTATAATTAAAATTAATATTGTTGAGAATAATTAAACATTATATTTTTTATTAATATTAAATTAGAAAATTATGTGAGGACAATATCTCAATTAAATAAATTATTTTAATTAAAATTTTAGATATGTGTGAGCTTTTAAAAGCTGGAAAAGGACCAATAAGAAAGGGGGCTTTTTAGAAAAGAAAGCGGAAAAAGATTTATTGATTTTAATTAGTGATTTATTATTTTTATGAGGAAATTATTCACACACAAGTTTTTACTCTGTTATTCTGGATCTGAAAAAAAAAAGAAAAAGAAAAAAGAGATTTGAGTTTTGAGGATTTGCTGGGAAAAATTATTGTGAAAAATTATTGTGAGATGGAAAGGAAAGATTGTTCAGAAGAACGTTGAAGGTAGAGGATCAAAAAAAGAGAGTTGCAGGAGGGGGTCGTGAGGAGGCTGCAGAAGGGATTCTTCTTCAGACGAAGGACTCCAGGTTTTCTTCTTTTAAATTTTTGGATACTTGGTTGATCTGAAACAAATCTGGTTGCTATGTTTTCAAAAATTGTTTGAATGAAGTCTTATGTTTTGAAAACTCATTTGTAGTAAAACCCTTGAAACCTTCTGTAGGAAATGTAGTACAACCTATTTTAAATTTCTTCAATATAACTTAGTTGAGAAATTTATTGTGTTTGAAATAAAAATTGTGTTACTGTTGAAACTGCGTGCCATATTTATTTTGGGTCTTTCGTAAAATCTATTTGTTTATATTATTATTCTTCTGAATCTCTGTTGAAAATATGTATATACTCCTATATGTATTTAAACTAAATTTGGTATGCATATTTGTCCGACATTACTATTGGGTTATTCAAATACATTTTATAATTATTATGTATCTCTGTATTTTTATTTCATGAGATTAAAATAAGAGTCATCTCTATTGTAGATTTTATATGGAAGAAATTGAATATAATTTATTTAATTAATTTCATGACTCTTTTATAATCTCTCTGTATTTTTCCTATGAATTAAGTTTTAATATATATATATATATATATATATATATATATATATATATATATATATATATATATATATATATATATATCTAAATAATATGTTTTGGGCAAACAAAATAAATAAATAAATAAATATTCATATGTCTATACATTAGGTTAGAGCCTCGGTTTTGTAGAGCAAATTCATTTTTTAAAATTCGTGTTGGTTTATATTAAATAATATGAATGGTATATATAAAATAAAGTAAAATTAAAAAAAAAAAAAGCAATAAAATTTAAATTAAATTAAATTTATATGTTTGTTGGGGGTGGGCACGGCCCCAAGTGGAGGCTGTACGCAGCCCCACTAACTACGCACAGCAGCCGAGGTGGGCACGACCCCAAGTGGAGGCTGTACGCAGCCCCACTAACTACGCACAGCAGCCGAGGCTGCTGGGCGCAGCCAGTTGGGGGCTGCGCACCCCCCCCACTGCCCACAGTTCATAGTACTGTGGGCTTTGCCCGGAATCCATGCTGTTCAATAAATTTGTTTTTAAATTAAATTTAGTGCATTTTTTTAGTTTTATATATTATATATATATATTAATATATATATATATAATTTGTTAATTCTTTTATTTATTATTATATATATATTTTTAATGTGATTTAAAAGGAGGATTTTAATAGATGTGTTAATTAATTTATTATATATTTATATACATATAAGTGTGTGGGTATATGCGTACATATATATATGTATATATTATGTATATATATGTTGAGATTATAAATTTAACATGATAATTTTTACAAGTATAATATTATAGTGAAATTGAGAAGATTAGGAATAAGTTATGTGATTTTAAATAAATTGAATAGTGCAATGTTATAGTGTAAGGGTGCGAATTAGAAATAAACTATGTGTTAATTAATTGAACATTCTCAAATAATTGATTTGTTTTATTGCCAAAATTTACTATATTTTGGAATGAATTGTGTAGCGTTGTTTGCTCATTTTTGAGATTTCATTGAACCTACTGTGGTTTTCTTTTGATCGGGTTTGTGTCTCGCGGAAACCCTAAAATTAGATAATGAATTGGTTGGAATGCTTTTTTGAGATTTATATATACTGTGATTACATTTTAATATGATAATTCTTACAAGTTATTGTATTTTAGTTTAATCTGAAATTGGGAATAAATTTTTGTAATTATAAGTAAATTGCTTGGTTAATTTTAAAGTTCATAGGATTATAGTTTAGTTGTGAAGGTTGAAATAAATTTATTTGTGTTGTTTTGAAATGAGTCTTCACATGTAATTGAATGATTTATTGGATGATAATTATTATTCATTTTTTATTTGTTTGTGGCTTTGGTTAAATGTAATTGTTCTTCTTGAGATTATTTATTCTTCATGTCGGGCAAATGGGATTAAAGGTCTATGTAAGTCTTCCAGAGAAGTTTTCTAGAGTGGGGTGTTTGGTGTAGAGGTTCATTTTGTGAATCGCCTTGATGTATTGTACTATTATCTTGTACCCGGTTTCCACGAACGGGGATTTGTGCCTCCTAAGAAATAGGAGAGGGTAATGTGATTTGTACCTCTTGTGGAAGGAGTTTGTTTTCTGATTTGGTTTCCTCTAGTGTTTAGAGTGAGTTCTTTGTTTTATTTCCTCCTTGGAATGGAGAGGCTATGTTGTCTAGTTATCTATTGTGGTATGGTACCTTGTGTGTTGTCGATAGGAAAGTGGCTCTTTGTGGGGGTCCGGCACACAAAGGGGCACCAGGGTAACTCACCTAGAGTTTAATTAAGTGATAATCTAAATGAATTAATGGGGGGGCTTTCACACTAATAAAGATAAAGGATGTATCTCTCGTGAAGCAAGTGAATGATAAGGCTCGAGATGAGATGGGATGCATAGTTTTACGTGAGGGTCCGGCGGCCGGTAGAGGCAAGCCAGGGTAACCCAGGATGGGGGTCTGGTAGCCTAGGAAGGTTGAGCGAGGGTAACTCATAGAAATTTATGCATGACACTCTTCCTATGTCGACAGTTATTCAGTTATTGTGCGATGTTCATGATCTTGTTCTATGGAAGCATTGTAACCTCATGGTTAAGTGATGTTGTGATTGTCATGTTAAGTGATATTGTGTTTGAAGTTGTTAAGTGACTTTGTGATTGTAGATGTTAAGTGATATTGTGTCTGTTGTGATTAAGTGATTTATTGATTTGTCTTTGGATTATTGTTGGAAGTAGTCTTTGATATTACGTCTTGAGTTCATCGATGTTGTGAGTTGGAATTATTGTTACGTTCTGAAGTGGTGTTGTTGAGCCTTTCGATTTGTCATTGTTGAGTTTTCTAAGTGGTCTTTAATGTTAAGTTATCCTTTTGGAGTTAGTCTTTGTTATTGTTAGCGTGCTTGGTCGGGGACCCTTCCTTGTCTACTCTCAGCACGGGGGTGGTTGGGTGGAACGTGCTTCGCACCCCATTGGGTTTCCCTATTCTGTTGCAGATGTATCTTTTACTTGCAGGTTTTGGCAGATGTTGATGATCCAGTGTCCTTATGTACCAGATTGATGTATATACTTCATATGTAATGTATTCATTGGTGTATTGTCTCCCACGTGTGATGGGATGACCTTGTTGTAAATGGTATATGTGGTTGTTGAGATGTATTTTTATACAGTTGTATTTTACTATCATTGAGATGTAATAATTATTCAGGCCATGTATTTATTCTGGATCATTTGTTATAGTTGGTTATGTTGAGTTGTATCTATCAAAATGTGTAACACTTTATATCTTTATAATTCCATGTATTGTCATATGTGCATATGTTATTAATATGGATATAGTTGATGGATATTTTAAATGTTGGAATGGGAATGAATAGATTTGCATAATAGATTAATTATTGTTATCTTATTATCATTGTTATAGGTTAGAATAGTTATGTCACTTCGTGTACCCCATTGGAATTAGTTGTGCTACTTAATACATTGTTATGTTAGAATACTTAAGTATGTTATTATATTCTTTAAAAAAAAAAAAATTGTTTCGTTGTTATGAGTTCCTTTGGGGTTTGAACGGCGGGGCATGACAGCTTGGTATTAGAGCCCAAGTTTAAACACTGGGTGCTCTGGGATAATGTGGACCCTTTAAGTTGTTAGTTGTGTAGGTAATACTCTAGGCATTATGAGTCATGGCGTTGACCTAGGTGCTTTGTTCGTTAGTTTATGTTTTTCTTTTTGGGTTGGTCTGACTTGGCTACCCAAAAGTTGTTGCATGGTGTAGGTCCAATGGCGCAGGAAACTAGTGGAAGGGATAGGACCCTCGGTGTAGTGTACAATGCACCGATATCCTTCCTACTAGAAGAATGCATTATGGACAATTGTGTAGTGTGTGAATTTTTGGGTGTTGTGTGTGGTGGATGACAACCAGCTTTGTTGTTATGTCCACCCTTGTATGTCTTCTTGTGCTTTACCTCATTGTGCAAGCGATTGTCTGATTGACCCTATGTGGTTTTGGAGTTGCTTTTGCGTGTTGTATTGTATGGAATTATGGAATAGGGTCATAGGAAATGATTGAATATGTGGTTAGTTATAGAGATTTGTGGCGTGTTCTCTCCGTGGTTGTTGTATGCATAATCTTACCTTTTATATATATATAGTTACTGGCTTCCAGGAGTAAGCCATATTCTAGTGGGGGAGGATGTAATACCCCCATATTTCTGATACTACTTGCTACTATTGGTTTCTCTTATGTGTTAGTATGATACTGATTTGTGTTGGTGATTCATTCACCGACTTGGTGTGTGCGGATGCGTAGTTTAGTTAATTGTTACATGTGACATTATTAGTATGATTTATGATACTTTGTGTGTTGATTTGGATTATTGGTTATTCAAATAGTTGTTCATTGATGTTTTATAAGTCGATGTGATGATTCTTTGGTGATCATGTTATTTGGATTCAGTATTATTTTATAATGCAATGGTTTAATAATTCTAGTTATGATGCAGTACTTCAATATCATGTTCTCTTATGATCAATTTGGTTAGAAATGTTAACTCATTATTGGTATTGTAATTGTTAGAATACATTAGGTGAGAGGATAGTGTAGCATCATTCGTTCATGAGTGCCCTGCTACACTGCAATTCCTTCTCATGATAGGATGTTGATTATATATATACATGTGCTACTTGACGTTTATTTGGATGCAAGATTGCAGGAATAAGTCTTGATTCCACCTGCTTCGGCAGGATAGGGCGAGCAATAAATTAACCCAATGGGTAAAATGTTGAAAAAGGGAGTAGGTTTGGAAGTGTCCCCATCCCAAGTCCGTCGTCTATTGTGAGTCATGTTATGATTGAAGTTTTGTCCTTGCCTTGTATGTAGTTTCTCTGTTGAGTATTTATTTAATTCTTAGTTAGTGTTTTAAATTAATTAATCGTATTTCATAAAATAATTACTTAATGTTGCCTTGTTATTTGATTTAATTGAGAGTTAGAAAAATGTTAAAGTTAAATATATTATAAGTTAAAAGTGATTTAATTAATTAAAAATGAAAATAATTATAATTAAAATTAATATTGTTGAGAATAATTAAACATTATATTTTTTATTAATATTAAATTAGAAAATTATGTGAGGATAATATCTCAATTAAATAAATTATTTTAATTAAAATTTTAGATATGTGTGAGCTTTTAAAAGCTGGGAAAGGACCAATAAGAAAGGGGGCTTTTTAGAAAAGAAAGCGGAAAAAGATTTATTGATTTTAATTAGTGATTTATTATTTTTATGAGGAAATTATTCACACACAAGTTTTTACTCTGTTATTCTGGATCTGAAAAAAAAAAGAAAAAGAAAAAAGAGATTTGAGTTTTGAGGATTTGCTGGGAAAAATTATTGTGAAAAAATATTGTGAGATGGAAAGGAAAGATTGTTTAGAAGAACGTTGAAGGTAGAGGATCAAAAAAAGAGAGCTGCAGGAGGGGGTCGTGAGGAGGCTGCAGAAGGGATTCTTCTTCAGACGAAGGACTCCAGGTTTTCTTCTTTTAAATTTTTGGATACTTGGTTGATCTGAAACAAATCTGGTTGCTATGTTTTCAAAAATTGTTTGAATGAAGTCTTATATTTTGAAAACTCATTTGTAGTAAAACCCTTGAAACCTTCTGTAGGAAACGTAGTACAACCTATTTTAAATTTCTTCAATATAACTTAGTTGAGAAATTTATTGTGTTTGAAATAAAAATCATGTTACTGTTGAAACTACGTGCCATATTTATTTTGGGTCTTTCATAAAATCTATTTGTTTATATTATTATTCTTTTGAATCTCTGTTGAAAATATGTATATACTCCTATATGTATTTAAACTAAATTTGGTATGCATATTTGTGTGACATTACTATTGGGTTATTTAAATACATTTTATAATTATTATGTATCTCTGTATTTTTATTTCATGAGATTAAAATAAGAGTCATCTCTATTGTAGATTTTATATGGAAGAAATTGAATATAATTTATTTAATTAATTTCATGACTCTTTTATAATCTCTTATGTATTTTTCCTATGAATTAAGTTTTAATATAAAAATATATATATATCTAAATAATATGTTTTGGGCAAACAAAATAAATAAATAAATAAATATTCATATGCCTGTACACTGGGTCGAGCCTCGGTTTCTGTGTCTGAGCAAATTCATTTTTTAAAATTCGTGTTGGTTTATATTAAATAATACGAATGGTATATATAAAATAAAGTAAAATTAAAAAAAAAAATACAATAAAATTTAAATTAAATTAAATTTATATGTTTGTTGGGGGTGGGCACGACCCCCAGTGGAGCCTGTACGCAGCCCCACTGACTGCGCACAGCAGCCGAGGCTGCTGGGCGCAGCCAGTGGGGGGCTATGTACCCCCCCACTGCCCACAGTACATAGTACAGTGGGCTTTGCCCGGAATCGGTGCTGTTCAATAAATTTGTTTTTAAATTAAATTTAGTGCATTTTTTTAGTTTTATATATTATATATATATATATTAATATATATATAATTTGTTAATTCTTTTATTTATTATTATATATATATTTTTTTAATATGATTTAAAAGGAGGATTTTAATAGATGTGTTAATTAATTTATTATATATTTATATATATATATATATATATATATATATAAGTGTGTGGGTATATGCGTAAACATATATATGTATATATTATGTATATATATGTTGAGATTATAAATTTAACATGATAATTTTTACAAGTATGATATTATAGTGAAATTGAGAAGATTAGGAATAAGTTATGTGATTTTAAATAAATTGAATGGTGCAATGTTATAGTGTAAGGGTGCGAATTAGAAATAAACTATGTGTTAATTAATTAAACATTCTCAAATAATTGATTTGTTTTATTGCCAAAATTTACTATATTTTGGAATGAATTATGTAGTGTTGTTTGCTCATTTTTGAGATTTCATTGAACGTATTGTGGTTTTCTTTTCATTGGGTTTGTGTCTCGCGGAAACCCTAAAATTAGATAATGAATTGGTTGGAATGCTTTTTCAAGATTTATATATACTGTGATTACATTTTAATATGATAATTCTTACAAGTTATTGTATTTTAGTTTAATCTAAAATTGGGAATAAAGTTTTGTAATTATAAGTAAATTGCTTGGTTAATTTTAAAGTTCGTAGGATAATAGTTTAGTTGTGAAGGTTGAAATAAATTTATTTGTGTCATTTTGAAATGAATCTTCACGTGTAATTGAATGATTTATTGGATGAAAAATATTATTCATTTTAATTTGTTTGTGGCTTTGGTTAAATGTAATTGTTCTTCTTGAGATTATTTATTCTCCGTGTCAGGAAAATGTGATTAAAGGTCTATGCAATTCTTCCAGAGAAGTTTTCTAGAGTGGGGTGTTTGGTGTAGAGGTTCATTTTGTGAATCACCTTGATGTATTGTACTATTATGTTGTACCCGGTTTCCACAAACGGGGATTTGTGCCTCCTGAGAAATAGGAGAGGGTAATGTGATTTGTACCTCATATGGAAGGAGTGTGTTTTCTAATTTGGTTTCCTCTAGTGTTCGGAGTGAGTTCTTTGTTTTATTTCCTCCTTGGAATGGAGAGGCTATGTTGTCTAGTTATCTGTTGTGGTATGGTACCTTGTGTGTTGTCGATAGGAGAGTGGCTATTTGTGGGGGTCCGGCACACAAAGGGGCGCCAGGGTAACTCACCTAGAGTTTAATTAAGTGATAATCTAAATGAATTAATGGGGGGCTTTCGCACTAATAAAGATAAAGGATGTCTGTCTCGTGAAGCAAGTGAATGATAAGGCTCGAGATGAGATGGGACACATAGTTTTGCGTGATGGTCCGGCGGCCAGTAGAGGCAAGCCAGGGTAACCCAGGATGGGGGTCCGGTAGCCTAGGAAGGTTGAGCCAGGGTAACTCATGGCAATTTATGCATGTCACTCTTTCTATGTCGACAATTATTCAGTTATTGTGCGATGTTCATGAGCTTGTTCTCTGGAAGCATTGTAACCTCATGGTTAAGTGATGTTGTGATTGTCATGTTAAGTGATATTGTGTTTGAAGTTGTTAAGTGACTTTGTGATTGTAGATGTTAAGTGATATTGTGTCTATTGTGATTAAGTGATTTATTGATTTGTCTTTGGATTATTGTTGGAATTAGTATTTGATATTATGTCTTGAGTTCATCGATGTTGTGAGTTGGACTTGTTGTTATGTTCTGAAGTGGTGTTGTTGTGCCTTTGGATTTGTCATTGTTGAGTTTTCTAAGTGGTCTTTAATGTTAAGTTATCCTTTTGGAGTTAGTCTTTGTTATTGTTAGCATGCTTGGTCGGGGACCCTTCCTTGTCTACTCTCAGCACGGGGGTGGTTGGGTGGAACGTGCTTCTCACCCCATTGGGTTTCCCTCTTCTATTGCAGATGTATCGTTTACTTGCAGGTTTTGGCAGATGTTGATGTTCCAGTGTCCTTATGTACCAGATTGATGTATATACTTCATATGCAATGTATTCATTGGTGTATTGTCTCCCACGTGTGATGGGATGACCTTGTTGTAAATGGTATATGTGGTTGTTGAGATGTTTTTTCAGACAGTTGCATTTTACTATCATTGGGATGTAATAATTATTCAGGCCATGTATTTATTCTGGATCATTTGTTATAGTTGGTTATGCTGAGTTGTATCTATTGAAATGTGTAACACTTTATATCTTTATAATTCCATGTATTGTCATATGTGCATATGTTATTAATATGGATATAGTTGATGGATATTTTAAATGTTGGAATGGGAATGAATAGATTTGCGTAATAGATTAATTATTGTTATCTTATTATCGTTGTTATAGGTTAGAATAGTTATGTCACTTCGTGTACCCCATTGGAATTAATTGTGCTACTTAATACATTGTTATGTTAGAATACTTAAGTATGTTATTATATTCTTTTAAAAAAAAAAAAAATTGTTCTGTTGTTATTAGTTCCTTTGGGGTTTGCACGGTGGGGCATGACAGAAGTACATTGAACAATATGTTTTCAATAAATTCATATACATTCATTCCACAAGCATACGTATGTATACATAGGCTAAATAGAATGAGGAAGAACAAGACAAGGGCTATTGTGGTAAATGGAAGCCATAAATCAAACAATATAGTGTAAGGTACACAACGACAGTGAAAAATTCCTTAAACACATAAAATAGCGTGCAACCACCTTTAGATAGATTTTAAAGCTAATGAACATAGTTTCACCTTCATATAAGTTTACCATCCTCACTCATAGCTACCTTCAACAACAACATAAATCCAAAGAATGACATCCAATAATATTTTTTCAATAACTACATAGACATTCGTTTCACAAACATACATATTTTACATACCTTGATTAGAGTGAGGAACAACAAGACAAGGGTTGGTATGGTTAATGGAAGCCATAAAGGAAACAAAATAGCATAAGGAAAATTGCAATAGTATAAATACCTACCACGCAACCCTAGGGGAAGTTGCAATTTACTAAACAAACGAACTAATTTTTTTATTTTTTAAAGGAACAATTAATAAGCAAGTTCACTAACCATTGCCAACCAATCCCCTTAGGTTACGAGAGTAAGTTACTTAAACCCAAACAAGAAACATGAATTAACCATAACATTAAATTACTTAAGAAATAAAGTTCACATACATTCCATACATAATAATTTACATCGAAGAATATGAAGTACCACTTGATTCCAATGATAACATTTACAATACGATTACAACACTCATTCCCCAAATGAGATAAAACAAATAAGAATAATTTACATATTACAAATTCCACCTCGATAACAAATGAGGGGCAATAAAATACAAGATCAACTGAAAGAATAAGCATGAAAGGAAACTAGATCCCATGAGCTCTCCAACTGGAAGTCTCATCCACACAAACAAGAAGAAAATCAATTGATTAAGGTGCACGTGCCACCCAACCACGTGGAACCTGAAGGTCCACTCCCTTCGTGCTAGGAGATAGTAACCAGGAATTCCTAAACAAGATCATCTACCTCTAGACATAGGTTAAAACATAACTAAACTAAAAGGATACAATTACAACATCACTTAGCACAAAGGTTACAATGCTTCCAGAGTACAAGGTTCATTTACACAGTACAACAAACTGACATCTGGTTGACATAGTGAGAGTGTCACATGACATTTGCTATGAGTTACCCTGACTCAACTATCTAAGGCAACTGAACCCACATCTTGGGCTATTCAGGCTCAACTCCACCAGCCGCCGAACCCTCATACCAACTACGCTTCTCGTCTCATCTCAAACCTTAAACGTGAATGAGTTATGAGAGAGGTATTAATTATCTTCATTAGTTTCAAAGTTTTTCAGTAGTCATTATTTAGTTATGACTTACTTAAACCCTAAGCGAGTTACCTAGGTGCCTCTTTGTGTGTCGGACCCCCACATAGAGCCACTCTCCTATCAACAACCCATATGATACAAAGACCTAATCCCAATGGGTAACTGGATAAGATGACCTCTCCAAACCAAGGAGGAAATAAAAGTACAAAATCCTCTCCAAACACTGGAGGCTACCAGGTCAAAACCCTCTCCAAACACTTGAGGCAACAAAGGTCAAAACCCTCTCCAAGCACTGGAGGCAACTAAACACATACTCCACTCCTAACCAAAGGAGACACAAAACTCAAAACTCACTCCTAATACAAGGAGGCACAATCTGTCCCCATTTGTGACAACTAGGTAAGATGACAAAATACCACTATACACACTTCCCAAGGAAAAGCAAAGGTTGACAACTTAATGAAAACTCATACCAATTAACATTAACTCTATTTCCACAACATCGAGGACAAACAATTAAACACCAAAAGAATTTCAAGAAACTCAACAAGCTAACATTAGGGTTTCCTAAACCCAAGCCAAGCATTTATAGAATACATGAAATTCATTAAACAATTCGCATTATACATTCATACTCAAAGCAAATCAACTTATATTAGCAATGTTAAAGAATTTAAATTCTAACAATTTAATTCTATTTTCCCTCCATTACACATAATATTCGAAGTGCAATTTTAAATAAAGTCATTTGATTTTAAAAATCAACTTTTAAATTAAAAGCATTTGATTATTTAAAATCTACTTTAAATAAATCATTTAACTATTAAAATTCAACTTTTGATGTCAATTATTTGAATATCTAAAATGTACTTTTAAATAAATCCAAAACATTTGATTATATTATTCTCTTTTAAATATACATCATAAAATAATCTATATTTAAATCTACTATAAATGTATAAAGGTATGCCTATATACTCAATGTATATATATACTTCGATAAATATATATACATGTTGAATATACAACTATTGCTTAAATCCACAAATATTTTTAAAACAACCAATTTATTCTGTATTGCAAATTATTTTAAAAGAAAAACATAATATATATACATTATAAATATATATATTATAAAATAAATAATTATATATATAAAAAAAATTAATTAAACAATATTATAAAATATTTACATATAATATATATATTATATATATAATATGTATATTCTATTAAAAATATAATATAATATAAATAAATTAAAAGTAAACTTAAAAAAAATAATATTAAATAAAAATAAAAGGCCAAATGCCTTTGGCTGCGCGTAGCCCCCAACGGGGACACACCCCTTTGGTGGCTGGTATGCAGCCCCCAACAAGGGACGCAGCCCCTATGGTGGCTACTGCGCAACCCCTCCCCATCCATGGGTAGCGCTGCATAGCCAGTGCCCCCATGGATGGGGGTGGCTATGGGCAGCCCCCACACAATAACAACTATTTTTTATTTATTTCAATATTATTTATAAAAAAATGCATTTTTTCTAGGCGATTTCACCAGAAAAGAAAAAAACACAGAGCCTCTTTTTAACCAGACCCTAAATTCATGAATATATATATATATAGTATGTATATGTATGTATATATATTATCAAATATACATATATATTATATATATAAATTTATTAGCTTACAGACAAATTGAAGAGATTTTTCTCACATAAATGAAACACCGAGCAAATAAAATTCTCAATTTCAACAAAAACAAACTCAAAATTTCTTTTGTTTCTAATTCTATTTTCTATTGAAAACTCTTTCTTGTTGTTACATTTTCTATTTTCTACTAGAATCTATTAATTTTTTTCTTCTAGATTTCAACAAGATTTTGCAAGTTCTCAAACAAGATTTAATCTAGGTTTTTATTATTGAAATTCAAAGGTTTTTATTATTGAAATTCAAAACCACAGCTTAGAGGTTATCGCATAGCATAAAAAGGATTGAAATTCATTTCCAAAATGAAAGAAACAAAATAAAATCAAAGAGGTGTAGTACCCCTCCATTCTCACCTGGGATGTGTAGGTAGTCTGGCTAAGGAATCAAAAGAAGAAGATAGGACAAGAGCTTCTAATGGTATTTTTATCAGTATGATATTATATTATGATTGCATTTAATTGGTGATGCTTTTATATAGATACAGTATTAGGTGGTGATGCAGTGAATTAGTAATTGTTCATGATGATATGAGGTGATTTGTATATCTTAGTGATGTTGTTTTATATTCAATTTTGTAGTTGCTAATGTGGTTATGGTGAGAGGATGGAATAGCATCACTCGTTCACGAGTGCCCTACTACACATCAATTCCTTCTCACAAGGTGCTTGTATTTAAATAGATATATTGTGCACAACATTGTTTGTATGCAGGGATTATAGGTACAGTCTCAATTCCACCTGCTTCGGTAGAATAGGGTGAGCATCTATAACCCAACGATATAATGTTGAAATAGAGGTGGCAATGAAGTAATCCCATCCCATGATGTCAGACTATCTTGTTTAAATGGTTTTGTGCATTCTTGTAACTGTCATTCTTTGTGGTCGTCATTTGTGTTTTGTCGTACATTATTTATGTTGGTATTTTATAAGTTGTGATTGAATTAATTGAATAAGGGTAATATTGTTTATTAAAATGTTAGATTAAATTGTATTTAAATATTTAAATGTTTTATTTATTTTTAAAAAGTCATGTATTTTATTAAATGCTAATTAAATATTAAATTGTGTTTTTTATTTTAATTAATTATCTTGTTGAGGATAATTGTTAGAATAAATTATTTAAATTAATTATATAATGTGCTTTGCAAGTAAAGCTGTAAAAATAGAAATTGAAACAAAAAGTATTGTGGAATAGAAAAATAAATAAATAAAAGAATGAAAAAGTTGTGTGAATGAATGAGAACTCAGATTTGATTGAAAAGCTTGCTTTTAAAAATATAATTTCATTTATTTATGATTTTTGAGAGCTTTTGAAAGAAATTGGTAATATCTTTTATTTTTAATTGAATTTTTTGTAAGTTTGACACGAGCAGAGGATTTGTGATAGAGGATTTGCACAAGTTTTGGTTAGGTATTTTTGAATCTTTAAAAAAAAAAATTCAATCTTTTGTTATATTTTGAGGAGAGTTATAGAAAGGGATTTGGAATTTATTACTGGTTATTCTAGAGAGTCTTATGAACAAAGAATTGGATCTGAGTTCGAGCATGGAATTTTACAAAGGAGATTTCAAAGCCGGAACAAAAAGCTCTATGTAGAGGCCATTGAATTTGGGCAAGCAACCTTAGATTTTCGAGAGTGCACAACTCCAGGTTCCACTCTCTTCTCTTAATGGTTTTAAATCTATAAAAGGAATAAAGAGGTGTTTTAGAATCAATCTCTGTTTAAAAAAAAGAGAAAATCTTTCTGTGATTTAGATTTAAATGATTTCTTTTTTATTAGAAAATGAATAAACAAATAGGTCTTCTTTGAAAGGAAAAATTCTTGTTGAATTTGGAAATCATGTTTTGCAAACAAACTAAAAAGAAACTCTTCAAATTTCATTTAGTTATACCCTATTTCTCTCTTTTATTTTTTTGTGGAAAAAGAAATTAATCTTCGTATTTTGGATGGTTTTGAAATATTATTTTAATAATCATCAATATATTTATACTATAAATATATGTTGTTCTGTATTTATACAGAAAACTATGTTCTCTGTAGTTATTTATAATTATATATATTTAAATATATATATTTAAATTTATCTCTATATATATATAAATGTATATATAAATATATAATGTGTATTTAAAAATAAATTGATTTTTTGTGTATTGCAAATAGGGCCAAATTCGACTGACGAAATCTGTGCCAAGGCAGAGTCATCATTATTTTTCTTTAACAATGGAAATATTTAAAAAAAAAATAAAAAAATAAAAAAAAATATATATATTTATTAAGGGGGGGAAGGGTCGTACCCTTTCCCTGCCCCTACCCACTATGGGGACTGCCCACAACAATCCACGGACTGCTGTGCATAGCAGTCTGTAGGACTGCCTTGTGCAGCAGTCACGAGGACTGTTGTGCGCAACCCTCTGTGTACTACATACTGGCTGGAGTTTGAATTAAATAATATTTAATTTTAATTTTATTTTATTTTATATACAATTTTATTTGGTGGTCAATTTTTATGCAAATTCAAATTAAATGCATTTTTTTTTTTAGATTTCAGGAATCGGGTAGCACGAGCCCCTATAAACTGCAGTGTGCCTTGTAAACTTTTTAACGTGACCGGCGGCGCTGGTGCGACACGCCCTCCGGTACCATGGGACGGGGGAGACTAGAACTCGTGACCAGCAGAGCCGCAACGGAATTACTTAGCCAACCGAGCTAGGGCCCCCGCCCGAATTAAATGCATTTTAATTTATATATATATGTATGTATTTATCTATTTTATTTTGTGTAAATGCATTGTTTCGCAGTAAAGTAATTTAATCAGAGTATCATCTGTGTTGTATAATAAATTAAATAAAAGGAATCTGGATGGTTAAGTATAAATAGTTAAGAGTTATATATATATATATTTATACACAAAATAAATGTTAACAATTGTTGATTTAGATTCTATTGGTTAATTATGAAAATTAATATATATTTGAGTAATTAAAAGAAGTAAATTATGGAAATTGTGGAAATTATTATTTTGCGAGGTAAATGGGGATTAGTTTTAAATATAATTAAAACCATGGATTATTTTATTAAATGTAGAACTCTGGATGTAATTGAATGACAAATGTATTCAGTTATAATTAAGACTTGGAATCTTTTAATGGTTAGTTATTTGGTGTAATAATTTAGTTATTTTTCTGGGAATGAAAGTTAATGGTGCAATCTTGCAACTGTAATGCAAGTTTTCTTTTATGTTATGTTTCTTTTTGTTTAGTGTTGTCGATGTGGGAACTGTTGTTGTTGGTGAAACCTTGTTTGAGAGGCTTGTTATTTTAGAATGTTATTCTCATCTTGGTTATGCTTTTGGAGTTATTAGTTTTATGTTTCAAAGGGTTGAACGGTTTTATAAGACTTTCGGTTATGGGTAATTGCGAGAGGGTTAATGCCTCGTGTGTCTAGAATTGGTTTTATGCTTTATATGTATTAGTTCAACCCTTTCCGGTTTGATTTATGATAGGGGTCTTAGGGAGAGTGGATCTTCGTGGGTGCCAATGCCTCAGTTGGAGGAAGGGCCAAGAGAATCCCATTAGAGCTATGCGATGGCACTCTCTGCTAGACACCCTTATGTTTTTTTGGTAGTTGCCTCTAGATATTGTATTCTATATGTTGTATCTGATTCTTGTGAATTTGAGTTATGGTTGTTATCCAGTTACTTGTTTAATTGATAATGCTTTTTTTTATTGTGATGAGTTTCATAGCTTTATCTTGTTATGTTTGGTTAGTGAACGTTGATGGTTATGTCATTGTATGCCTTATGTATTGTTTTGTACTATGTTGTTCATGGATTCGGTTTGGAATTCATGGTCGGGTTCTCTTCCTTGTCACCTTTCAGCATGAGGGTGAGTTATTTATAATTCACATGGTTGGGTGCAACATGCTCCTCACCCATTGGGTTCCCCATCAGTAGTCTATCTTCTCAGCATTTCTGCAGTTGGTGTTGCACCAGTGTTCCTTTGTAATTCAGATTTCATTGTATTTATATTATCCCACATGTTTGGGAAATTTGATGTAATTATTAATCAAGAGCTTGTAATGTAGAATTAAAATGATAGTGTAATAGTTAGGATCAATTGTAACTTGTTAAAAGAGGTTCATTATGATTGTATTATGTGATGTATTAATATTCTCGCTCTTGGTTATTGGATGTATTCTTATTCATGGTATATAATATTAATAGTTATGTTGTTATCTTTTACTTTCGTTGTTAGTATTTTGTGAAGTAACCTCGCGTGCCCCAGAGAGCTAAACATAATAGTGTAATGTAATGTGTTATGTGATTATGGTTAATGTTTCTTGCATGTTTAATTTTATTGTTTTAAAAAAAATATTTGCTATGTGTGTGTTCTCTGGGGTTTGGACGACGAGCGTTACAACTTGATATTAGAGCACTAGGTTCATATACTAGGCACTCTGGTTTCATATGATCCCATTATGTTGTCCTAGTGAATTTGTTAAGTAAAGTTCTTAAGTGATCACAATGATCATGTTGGATTGTGGAAAGGATGTAAAGTTTTGAACCACGTAGTGTTGGAAAGTAACTGTACTTGTGGAATTATGTATGTAATTGTACTTCCCTTGTAAATGGGAGAAACCACTAACTGTGCATCGGTTGAGTGTTGTGAATACCCCATACTTGCTTTGTGGGCCCATAACCCACATGCCTTAGGATGGAGATACGATGTACCCATCCATTTTGAATATGTTGTATTTGGTGTGGGATTAACCATACCATTATGTGTGTTTGTATGTTTGTTACTTGATTGAGAGCCAACCCACGTGTGGTTGAAAATCTATACATATAAGAGTAGCCAAAAGCTAGTTTCATGGATTATTTTCTTTTGGTTCTTTAGTTCCTCAATCTGTGAAGGGGTAGTAGTAGCCACAAAGTTCCTTGGGCGGAGTGTGTAGCGTACGCATATTGCAACGCAAAGTAGTCTTAGCTCAACCAATCCCGAGGAAACATACTCACTACTTCCCCTTATGATGGATCAAGGTACTTGATCCATATGTGCTAGCCTAAACCCCCACAGTTTTGAGTATAGTAGCATTGGATTGTTAGTTTATGTCTAGCCATCCATAGGGATGTTGATCTAGCATTAGCGAGTCAACCTCATCTATATGAGAGGTGAAGCTTGAGTAGCCCCATATTGATATAATCATATATGTATTGCATACACCATATTTGCACATGTTCTGACATGATGCAAAGGATACGATGCCACACCCCACTGATGTTCTGACATGGTGCTAGTGATGATGACATGTTGCTGATAGTAGCGAGCTGGGCTCGAGGACATGATGCCACGTGCATAGAAATGTGAAAGTGCACTATGAGATTGTGTTATGATAGCCTCCTACTTGTGTGATGAGTGTAATGGGGCCTCACACACTTGTAGAGGGATACTCATGTTTGCTTTTGACAATGTTTGGGTCAGTTAGCATATGGGTATGTCCTTGCCATGTATACCTTTGGTGATGGCAAGTACCTATGTGTGCCTTCTCCATGAGGTATTGCTATGTGAGGTGTGTATACGTGTGCCTACTTCTATGGAGCCATAGACACACCACCATGCAACATACATCAGTGCGTGCCTTCTTTGGCTGGTGTATGACCATGTCGCATAATGACGCGAGGCAGGGTGTAGCTGAGGAGCACACTCTGGGTCATGTGGATGGCATGCTCACTCTACACCACATGAGGGCTATTGTTATAGCTAGACAATATTCCCTCCTTCCTCATTTGGTGGCTAGTATCTAGTCACAGTGTTATATTGTGCAATTTTGAAGATTGAGGGCCTCCTATATAATTGTTGATGATTTTCAATTGACCTTGAAGGCTGACATTTTGTTTATGTTTGATTGTAATGGTTTAGCCACACTTTGTGACTTATTCTCTTGTAGCCCTCGTGGTTACATTTGATTTAGTGTTGACATTGTGTGCATTTCTTACTTTATTGTTGAAATTGAATCTTATATGATGTTTGTTTTATGACTTTGGTGGCTAAACTAATTTATCCCTATTATTTTTTAGGTCAGCCATGTGTCATATTATGATTCCTCTCCAAGGATGTATGAGGCTTACTTGGTGCGTATATATGAGGAAGTAGATGTAGGGAACCATGAGGATGGGGGTATGTGAGGCTATTTTATAGCTAGGACCCACTACCCACCTATGTGTGATGACTATCTCTTGGAGGCTAGCCACCTTGTACAACAAGAGATGGGTCATAGTGGTCTTGTTTGGATGGTCTTGCCATGTGTTTGTGGCCTAACACCATCAAGCCACTGAGTGTGAGGTATGGTTTAAGTGAGATGGATTTTGGCTCTTGGCTCATGGATTATGTATTGTGGATTAGTATGTTGCTTTCCGACATCTAGATGGACCCTTGTGTAGCTTCATTATGTGGTTCCCAGTGATGTGACTATGTATGTATGTGTTAGAAGAATATTTATTATATTTTGTGCCTATTAATGTAGAAGAGGGATAACCATGTTGTCTTAAATGTGGGTATATTGTGACTCTGTGGTATAAAATAGATTGGATATTATTGAGAATCATAAATTGTGACTTAAAATATGTTACTGAAACATGATATGGTGTGTATTTTTGTTAATTTCAAGTAATCATTTCATGTGTTTTTCTTCTATGATATTTTGAAGATGTTTGTTGTGTAAATGGAAAATTGAGTTAATAGGAGTACTTGCTTTGTTATTAGTGCTGAAACCAAGTATGTTATTGTAAGAAATGTAAGGATTTATAAATAAAAGTAGTTAAGAAGATATTATTTTCAAATGTGAAGCTGGATAGTGATTCTAATTGTAATGATTCAGAAAGAGGGTGTACATCAATTATAGATTAGAGAAATTTTGGTACTAATGTGGTTGTGTTTCCATTTTGAGCCATGTGACTTCCAGGAGTAAGTCAAGTTTTAGGGGGGGAGGATGTAGTACCCCTCCATTCTCACCTGCGATGTGCAGGTAGTCTAGCTAAGGAATCAAAAAAAGAAGATGGGACAAGAGCTTCTAATGGTATTTTTATCAAAATGATATTATATTATGATTGCATTTAATTGGTGATGCTTTTATATAGATGTAGTATTAGGTGGTGATGCAGTGAATTAGTAATTGTTCATGATGATATGAGGTGATTTGTATATCTTAGTGATGTTGATTTATATTCAATGTTGTAGTTGCTAATGTGGTTATGGTGAGGGGATGGTGTAGCATCATTCATTCATGAGTGCCCTACTACGCTGTGATTCCTTCTAATGAGGTGCTTGTATTTAAATAGATATATTGTGCACAACATTGTTTGTATGCAGGGATTGTAGGTACATAGTCTCGATTCCACCTGCCTTGGTAGGATAGGGTGAGCACCTATAACCCAACGGTATAATGTTGAAACAGAGGTGGCAATGAAGTCATCCCATCCTATAATGTCAGACCATCTTGTTTAAATGGTTTTGTGTGTTCTTGTATTTGTCATTCTTGGTAGTCGTCATTTGTGTTTTGTTGTAAATTATTTATGTTGGTATTTTATAAGTTGTGATTGAATTAATTAAATAAGGGTAATATTGTTTATTAAAATGTTAGATTAAATTGTATTTAAATATTTAAATATTTTATTTATTTTTAAAAAGTCATGTATTTTATTAAACGTTAATTAAATATTAAATTGTGTTTATTATTTTAATTAATTATCTTGTTGAGGATAATTGTTAGAATAAATTATTTAAATTAATTAGATAATGTGCTTTGCAAGTAAAGTTGTAAAAATAGAAAATAAAACAAAAAGTATTGTGGAATAGAAAAATAAATAAATAAAAGAATGAAAAAGTTGTGTTAATGAATGAGAACTCAGATCTGACTGAAATGCTTGCTTTTAAAAATATAATTTCATTTATTTATGATTTTTGAGAGCTTTTGAAAGAAATTGGTAATATCTTTTATTTTTAATTGAAATTTTTGTATGTTTGACATAGAGAGAGGATTTCTGATAGAGGAGTTGCAAAAGTTTTGGTTAGGTATTTTTGAATCTTGAAAAAATATTTTTCAATATTTTGTTATATTTTGAGGAGAGTTATAGAAAGCGATTTGGAATCTATTACTAGTTATTTTGGAGAGTCTTCTGCACAAAGAATCGGATTCAAGTTCAAGCATGGAATTTTGTAGATGAGATTTCAAAGTCAGAACAAGAAGCTCTACGTAGAG
The DNA here is from genome assembly GCA_007258455.2 of Sequoia sempervirens. Classification (NCBI taxonomy): domain Eukaryota; kingdom Viridiplantae; phylum Streptophyta; class Pinopsida; order Cupressales; family Cupressaceae; genus Sequoia; species Sequoia sempervirens. The sequence goes on along the minus strand of VDFB02271358.1, from coordinate 729,633,783 downwards.
GCCATCGAATTCAGGTAAGCAACATCAGATTTTCGAGAGCGCGGGACTCCAGGTTCCACTCTCTTTTGTTAATGGTTTTAAATCTGTAAAAGGAATAAATAGGTGTTTTAGAATCAATCTCTGTTTAAAAAAAAAGAAAATCTTTCCGTGATTTAGATTTAAATGATTTCTTTGAGATTAGAAAATGAATAAACAAATAGGTCTTCTTTGAAAGGAAAAATTCTTGTTGAATTTGGAAATCATGTTTTGCAAACAAACTGAAAAGAAACTCTTTGAATTTCATTTAGTTATTCCCTATTTCTCTCTTTTATTTTTCTGTCGAAAAAGAAATTAATCTTTGTATTTTGGATGGTTTTGAAATATCATTTTAATAATCATCAATATATTTATACTATAAATATATGATGTTCTATATTTATACAGAAAATTGTGTTCTCTGTAGTTATTTATAATTATATATATTTAAATTTATATATATATATATATATAAATGTATATATAAATATATAATATGTATTTAAAAATAAATTGATTTTTGGTGCATTGCAAATAGGCCTGAATTCGACTGACGAAATCCGTGCCAAGGCAGAGTCATCATTATTTTTCTTTAACAATGGAAATCTTTTAAAAATATAAATATAAATATAAATATAAATATATATTTATTGGGGGGGAAGGGTCGTACCCTTTCCCTACTGCCTACCCACTATGGGGACTACCCATAATAGTCTGTGGCAGTCCGTAGGATGTAATACCCCTCTGTGTCGGTTGTTTTGGACTTGTGTGTGAGTTTCTGTGTGTGCTTCATTGATTACTGTGTTATTTGATTATGTGGAAAATATAATATGTTAGTAATCATGTTTAAATAATTAATTAAATCATAAGTGATTTGCAAGGTTATTTAAAATATGATTAGAAAATAAAATAATAATCAATTAAATTAAATCAAATGATTTAGAACAAATGATCAAATTAAACTAATTCGTTAAAAGTAAAAGTGATATTATTAGATAAATTGATTTAAATTGTTGAAATTAATAACAAAATAATCTTGAAAAGATAATTATTATAATAAGAAATTTAAATGGATAAGGAGATAGGAAGCTAAAGTGTTTTAAAGCAAGAAATGAAACTTCACCTATAGAGCATTTGGAAGTCGAAGAGAACTGGAGAATATGAAAAATAAAGAAATAAATGTTGTAGTAGTTTGCGAAAATATTAAATGTGTTTTGAAGAAAATTTTGCAAATGGTTGATTTTAATTATTTTAATGTGGAAGTAATTAATTATGTATTGTGGTGATAATGAGTATATATTCAAATAAAAGTTTAATTTTGAGAAATGGAAGAGACTTTTGTGTGTGATTTTATTTAGGGGATTTTTGTTGGTAGGGGGTTGGCATTCTCTTTCCAACAGATTTTGGAGAAATTTTGGCAGTCATTTTTCTGTTGTAGTATTGCATTCTTTTCTTTTATTGTTCTGAGAATTCATGTGAGGATTAAGATTTAAGTTTGAGGGAGGATCTTGGAGTTGCTACTGGAAGGATTGGATCGGCAAAAAGGATAGAGATTCTACAGATCTTCTTCAAACACATGACGCGAGGTTCTTTTCTTATTTATTTGTTGTAGCATTAAATAAAATAGCAATTGATAGGAATTGATTCGCCGTGTATTTTTCATTTGGGTTGGAATTCAAATGTTTGTGGAAAGAAAATCTATTGGGTTGTTGTTTAATCAACGGAAATTTAACTGAGGTTCAGGATTGCTACTTGTTAAAATGGAATTTGGTTGGGTCCTGGATTTTAATTTAATAGATTGAAATTTCTAGGAATTTGGGATTGTTGTTTATTTAAATGAAATTAATTATTGGTTTTTTACTGTTGTTTATTCTAATGGAACTAAGATTAGAATTCTGGAAATAACCAGTAATACTATAGTTTTGGCTGGGACATATAATTAATAAATTTAAAATAATCTTTTTACTAGGAAAACTGGGTTGTGTATATTCTTGTTTACATTTAAATATACACAGAAAAAAATTTGTATAGTGTATATCTGTCTCTGTTTTCGAAGTATTTGAAATATAATATATATATATATAAATATATATATATATATGTATATGTATATATATGTATATCTATTATATTTGATATATACATATATATATACCCATATATATATATTGATAAATATTGATTGTAAAATTATTTATTTTTGAAATTCACCGAATTCCCGTCAAAATTTTGCATATGGGTGATATTAATAAACCACCGACTGAGTGGTGGTCTGGCCTCGGCCATACCCACCACCCATCTGGGGGTTGGTACCCATGCGGCAGTCTGCGGACTGTCCGCACAATCCTACAGACTACTGCGAATAATCCGTAGGCTGTCCGTAGTTGGGTATTAATGTAATACCCCTCCTCTCACTGGTAGGATTTAGTATTTTTTAATGCGGTTGGTTGCTACTTGTGACGATGATGATATTGTTTGAATTGGATAGTTAAACATTTGATGATGTTGTATTCTATTAGTAGACTGTTGGTGATTATGTTTATACACTTGAGGATTTGATTATTTCATATGACATTGTGGTTGGTTAGATGTTAGTTCATTTTCATAATTATGATATGATGCAGTGATTTAATTAGATATGTTTTGAGATGATTATTAGTTAGAAATGTTGATTTATTGGTTATATTATAATTGTTAGAATAGGTGTGACGAAGGACAATATAGCATCACAAGTTCACGAGTGCCCTGCTATGTTACGATTCCTTCTCACAATGCAGTACTTGATTTAATGCTTTGATGTTATATATATGTATGCACATGTACACAACTTCGTTGTATGCAGGATTGCAGGTACAAGTCTCGATTCCACCTGCTTCGGCAGGACCGGGCGAGCACCTATAGCCCAACGGTTAAATGTTGATACTGAAGTGACGATGAAGTCCTCCCGTCTCATGATGTCAGGTCGTCTCGTTGATTGGTATTGTACATTTCTGTAATTGTCGTCATTGTGGTTTGTGTTGTGTATGTCGTATTTTATTAATGTGGTATTTTATAAGTTATGGTTATTTAATTGATGTTGATATTTTACAAGTTGTGAATTTGTTAATTAAAGGTGGTTAATAAGTGTGTATTTTTAATGTTGGTTTATTGGTATGAAAATATTTAAATGTGTTATTTAATTTTTATAAAGTCATATGTTTCAATTAAATGATAATTAAATATTAAATGTGTGTTATTTATTTCAATTAATTATCTGATTGCAGATAATTATTAGAATAAATTATTTAAATTAAATAGATAATGTGATGTGCAAGAAAAGTGGTAAAAATAGAAATTAAAGCAATAAAACAAATAAAAAAAAGAAAAGATTGTGAGAGCAAATGAGAAAAGAGATCTGGGTAAAAAGCTTGCTTTTAAAGAATGATTTTTCTTTTATTCTTGATTTTTAGAGTTTTTGAGAAGAGAGGGATATTATCTTTTAATTAATTATGAATTTTTGGAGGTTTACACACACAGAGATTAGGGATGGAGAGGGGACACAAGTTATTATGTATTTTGGAATCTGAAGAGAAAAGGGGATGGGATTCTTTTGTTTTGTTTTGAGAGAGTTCTTGAAAGGAATTAGAAATATGTTACTGGTGTTGTTTTGGAGAAGTCTTCTGAATAAAGGATTGGATTCGAGTTCGAGCACAAGAGTTTGTAGAAGAGATTTCGAAGCTGGAACGAGAAGCTTTGTGTAGAGGCCATCGGATTAAGGCGATTAACATCAGATTTTCGAGAGCGCAGGTCTCCAGGTTCCACCTTCTTCTTCCTTGTCTGTTTTAAATCTGTAAAGAAGAGAATACAAATGTGTGTTAAAATTAATCTTGTTTATAAAAAGAATTGTGTTTCTGTAATTAAATAAATAGAATATCCATGACAAACTCTTTGAAGAAACATTGATAACAAAGTTCATCTGTTAAAATTCCCAATTTATCTATGATTGATCATTTGAAAACGAATAAAATTTGACTTTATACTCCTTTTTATTTGAAACTTTAAATACTGATATATATGTTATTTTTATATTTGAGGGTGAAATCTACTATAAACCCTGTTATTGCTGTGTTCTAAAAAATAGAACTCTGTAGAAATTGTAATATATATATATATATGTATATATATATATATATATATAATATATTTATTTAAACTTCTAATATATTTATTTAAATTCCTGTATTTTATATCTTATTGAAAAACTGCTCGCCAGAATCCGTACCCGGCTAAAGGACGGATTTTATTTTATAAAATAATTAAAAATAAAATAAAAATTATAAATGAAATTTTATTTAAAAAAAAATTGAAATTATTTAGGGATGGTTGGGTCGGCCTGAGCCGTACCCGCGCCCATCCCCTCTCTGCACACGGCAGCCCCTAGGACTGCGATCCCTAGGCTCTTTGGGTGGCGATCCATAAGGCTGCCCTGCGATCAAAGGCTGTGTCTTGATCCCAAGGATTCTGTCTGCTTGATCCTTTGGGGGCTGTGTGAGCGATCAACAAATTGCGGCCTTTGTTTTTTTTTCTTTTTAAATTTAAAATTTTATAATGTTATTTTGTTTTATTTATAATTTGGTTATATATATATATAATATTTGTTTTTAAATATTAAATATTAAAATTTATTTTATTTAAAATAAAAATAAATAAATAAATAAATAATTATTTTATTTAGTATAATTACATTCATTTTGTCTATTGTAAAAGTTTTGAGAATTATAAGAAAAGAAAATGTTCTAGATGTATATATATATATTTTTACGTTGATATATATATATATAATAAATGGTAATTATTGATTTAAATAGGTTGTAAGTTTAAGTGAATTGTATTTATTAATTTAAATAATTTGTAAGGTTGAAATTTATAGATTGGGTTACTCGTAATTAAATAACTAAAATATCCTTGTAATTATTGGAGTGTTGATTTATTATAATCATAGTTGCATCATAGTGTAAGTGTTCCAATAACGTAAGTAAGGTCATTCTTAGATATAATGTTTGGGTGACATTTTATTAAATATTTGTGTAATTTAGGTAGGTAAGTTGTAAGCTATTTAGTTCTAGTGGTTAGGTTTGTTCATTATGGAATTGTTTGAATAAGAAACTTAAATCACCAGTAGTATTTTGTAAACAAGCAATTGAGAGAAAATTGGAAAATTATATATAATTTGATGAAAGATTATTTGGGCCCTTTTTATAAGAAATGTATTTATAAGTGCGTGTTTTTTAAGAGTATGAACCTATATGTGCAATGGTATTTTTGGATATCAATAAAACATGTAGAAGTGTGGAGTAGATCTTGTGGTCAAGTTGAAGAGTTATGTGAAACGTGAAAGTAGTGCCTCTATTGAATTGTTGGATTGATTTCTTTATTGAGTGGACTAATTCCCGTATTAAGCTTGTGCATTGGTTGATTGTTCTGTTGTGTTAATCATTGATCTTGTTTAAGTTTGTTTTGAGTCAAATTGTAAGATCATTGTGTAATGTATTGTTGGGTAACCTAGGAGGAGAAATAGAGGTCTCCCTTGGATACCACTCGAGAGTGTATCAAATTTAATTGTGAAGATTTCTTTGGGATATTGCCACTCACTACCTTATGGTTGTTGACTCATTCTTGATATCTTGTTACTATTGTTAGTGCTTTGTTGAGGAAACCCTAGTGTAAGTTTTTTTTTAGAGTCTTCCAGAGGCTTGTTTTATTGTTGGTGAATGTTCGTCATTTTATGTGCTCTTGACATGGCAAGATATTAGTATCATTAATTTGAAAGGGTTGTACGAAACTTGGTGAGACTTTGATTATGTGTATATAGCGAGATGGGTAATGCCTCGCATGGTTTGGCCTTGAGATTATTTCTTTGTATGTAGCGGTACAACCCTTGCCTAGTTTGGATTTATGTTAGGGGTCATAGGGAGAGTGGCTCTTTGTGGGCACCGGCGCCTCAGGATGAGGAAGGGCTCAGGATAACCCACGAAAGAGTAGTAAACAAGGGATAACCTAAACAATAGATTTAGGGGGTTGGGTAGTTTAAAAACACAAGATAATAAAACGTTGGATTCCTTGGCTATGCACTAGGGCTACCCTAGACTAGTGATAGACTGAGAAGGCCGTGGTTGGCATAGTCATAGTCTCGTCTTCATGAGTGACTATTGGCTCCGCATCAGCTACCCTATGGTGCCAACGCCTCAGTTAGGAGGAAGGGCCAGGAGATCCATAGATGGGTGTCGGCGCCTCAGTTGGAGGAAGGGCCAGGAGAATCCCATGAGAGCTATGCGATGACACTCTCCACTTGACACCCTTGTGCTTAGTTGTAGTTGCTTTTGGATATTGTATCTTTATGTGGTTTTCGAGGGCTAGGGGATCCATAGATGGGTGCCGACGCCTCAGTTGGAGGAAGTGCCAGGGGATCCCATGAGAGCTATGCGATGACCCTCTCCACTTGACAACCATTTGCCTTGTTCTGGTTGCCTCTAGAATTGTGTACTGAAGTGTTGTTTCAGATTTATATGGAATTGTATTTTGGTTATTGTTTTAGATTTATTTGGAAGTGTATTTTGGATATCGTAATCTTTATGTAGTTTATGATTCTTGTGAATTTTGGTTTGTGATTGCTATGTAGTTATTTGTATGATTGCTGATACGTTGTGTAATTATGATGAGTTTCATAGTGTTAACTTGTTATGTGATTATGTGTTCGTTGATGGTTGCTCATTGTATGCCTTGAGTTGTATTTATTTTTGTACTATGTTGTTGTTGAGTCATTTTGAAATTCATGGTCGGGTTCACTTCCTCATCACCTCTGAGCACGGGGGGTGAGTTACTTGTAATTCACATGGTTGGGTGGAACGTGCTCCGCACCCGTTGGGTTCCCCATCATCATCTTGTCTTCTCATCTTTTCCAGTTGGAGTTGTACCAGTATTCACCTTGTATTTCAGATTTCATCGTATTTGTATCATCCCACATGTTTGGGAGTTTATTGTAATTCTTGTATCAATCCCCATGTTGGGAAATCCAATGTAATTAATATGTCAAGGAAAATTGTAATGTAATATTATAATGATGATGTAATAGTTAGGCTCATTTGTAACTCTTTTAAGAGAGAGTTATCATGGATGTATTATGTGATGCTTATTGTTATCGCATCACATTTATTGGATGTATCATTGTTCATGATTATTATAAAGTTAATGGTTATGTTGTAATCTTTATCTTTACTTATGTTTAGTTGTTGTGATGTAACCTCGCATGCCCCAGAGAACTAAGTGTGTTAATGTTATGTAATGTGTTATGTGATTATGATTAAATGTTAGTACATGTTTAATTTAATTGTTTTAAAAAAAAATTATTTGCTTTGTGTGTGTTCTCTGGGGTTTGCACGGCGGGCATTACAATTAATCCTGTGGCTGCTAATAGTCGTAGCCATTTCAAAGAAAATATAAGCTATGAAATATGCGCTTTAATTTTCCTTTAAACGAAAATTTTGTGTTTTGGTTTATGTATTTATAATTTTATATATATATATATAATATATATATATATATATATATATATATATATATAATATATATATTTATTATTTAAGTTAATTATATTTTATGTCACGATTTCTCTATTATATTTATTTAATTAAATTCTGTCTGTAAACAGATTGTTTCACTTTTTGGTATGAGATAAACAAAATTTTATTATAGTGGAAATGTGAAATTAGAAAGGAATTTCTATTAATTTGTTAAATTGTGAAATTTGATAGGATAATTTAGTAGAAGGGAAATTTATGAATATATATTTATATCAGCATTGATTGTTTACTTCTTATTTTTAAATGTGTATAGGGTGGAAATAGAGTTTAGCATAGAATCGAATAAGTTATCTTTTTATGAAATTAAGTCTTGTAGACTTGTTGGATTCTTAGAACAGATCTTTTCTCTTTTTACATTCCCTCCACAAAAAGAATTAAAATATATAAATATGTAGTGGTTTTAAAAGGTATTTATGTGTGTAAATTTATTTAGATAGATTTAAGATTTCAAGGTGGTAAGTTCTAATACATAGATTAAGTATTTGGAGTATTGTTATTATTGTCATTTTAAAGTATAGACAATTGGTCTTAAATGGGTTTCACAATTAATTTAAGTATTGGAGGTGAATGTTAAGTTAGTATGATGAAAGGGGAAATTTAAATGTATGGGCATGATTAGAGATTGACTAGGATATTCTCGAATTGGTTAGTTTATTGGTGAAATGTGATTTTAATCTTTTGAAATTTGACATTCTTTATATTCATTTAATGATTGATTTGTAAGTTCTCTTTTTGGATAAATCTTTTAGAATACTTGTGATGCTTATCATGAATTATTTTAGTTAATTGAGTAATTCAGATGGGTAAGTTGTAAAGTTATTTAGTTCTGGTCGTTAATTGATTGGTTAATAAATATTGTTCTCATTTGAATTTGTGGTTGTTGTTATGCAATTTTTTTTGTGGGTTGTGAGTGGTTGAGTACTTAAGGTGTTTTTTAATTGGTTCCTTGGATGCCTGGTTGCATGCTTTTATCTCTGTTATTGAAGGATTGTTTTTGGACGTTTCCGTATTGGTGTGAATGCCTTTGGAGATCAATTTTGATTCAAGGAATCCTTTGTCATTTAAATTGTGTTGCAAGGTAACTGGGAACTTGTGTTTTGGTTTATGAGTTGTGGATAGTTGATCTTCTTGAAATTATGATTTATTTTGTATCTAAGTTGATTATGTAGTTTGGATGGAGTTGTTGATCTTATTTTTATGTATTCACTCATTATATTTAAATTGAAAATAGTTCTTGTGGCTTTGTAATTATTGTTGTCATTGCTATGTTGTTGATTTTATGAAGGTGATTTGCGTACCACTATAAGGGGGTTCTTGTGAGGAGAAAATTGAGGTCTCCCGTGGAATACCTAGTTGGTGGCTTTTGGTTTTATTAAGTGATTTTGTTTAAAGGTTGATTTTCTTTTGCGTTCCCTATTTGAGGTGACACCATTGTTGATTTGTGGATGGGTCTTGACGAACCTTCCCTTTTTATGGCTTTTCTGAACTACTCTCATATTTGAGGAAATTTTATCCTTGTGTTGGAATTATTGGAGAAAAAATCTTGTTGCTTCACTTTACCCTCGTTTGTGGGTTTTCATTCTTTTGGCTTCTAGAGGCTTGAGTTGATTGACAATTGATGTTCTCTCTCTTTATGTGCCCTTGATGTGGAAAGTGTTTTGGTTTCATGATTTTAAAAAGCATTGTACGAGAATTGTTGAGACTTTGATTATGTATTTATTGCGAGATGGGTAATGACTCGCATGCTTCTCAGTTGTGATCCAATATTCTTGTTATGTTGTACAACCCTTGGTTTCTTGGTTTTAGTTTGATGTGGTTGGGTCTCTAGGGAGAGTGGCTCCTCGTGGGGGTCGGCGCCCCGTTTAAGGGGAAGGGCACAGGATAACCCACGAGTGAGTTAGTAAACAAGTGAAAATATAATAATTAATTTAGGAGGGTTGGGTAGTAACATCATTATAAGATTAAAAAAAAATGGATGCCTTGTCTTCATTAGTGCTTTCAAAGACTAATGGAAGGCTGAGAAGGCCGTGGTTGGCAAGGTTGTGACCTCGTCCTCATGAGAGGCCTACGGCTCCGCATGAGCTACCCTATGGTGTCAGCGCCTCAAGTAGGAGGAAGGGCCAGGAGATCGATAGATGGGGGCCGACGCCTCAGTTTGGAGGAAGGACTAGGATAACCCATGTAGGCTATGTGATGACACTCTTCCCTAGTTGCCCATGTGTTTTCCTTTTTGTGTTCCTCTAGAAGTAGGTTGTGGGAGTTGGTTTAGATTGTTGATATATGGATTTATGTTGATTTGTGATTATTGCCTTGATACATCTTTGGTGTACTTTGTGGACTTGCATGATCTCATTTATATTTGATTTACGATCTTGTATTTTTATGGTACTGTGGTATGATGTTATTGAATTGCAATTTGGAATTGTATTATGTTTATTAATTCAGTGGATTTGGAAGTGTTTCATGATCATCCTATGGTTACTTGTTTACTGATCATTGCTTGATTTATGTAATGGGATTTATGACTTTAAGTTATTATGTTGACTCTTGGATGTTGTTGATTATGTCATTGTAATCCTTGAGTTTTATGATACTTTTGTATGTTGTTGAGTCTTGTGGTTCCCTGTTTGGATGTTCTTGGTTGTGGGCTCTTTCTTGTTAGCTCCTCAGTACGGGGGGTGGGTCTTCGGACTCACATGGTCGGGTGGAATGTGCTAAGCACCCCATTTGGTCCCCAGTCGAGGATCGAGAGGTGTGGTTTGGTGCTATTGTGGTGACTCCAGAGTTGTATTTATCTTGGAGCCAGTTATGATATGGTGTATTCATCTATTCAATTGTATCATGATTATCTTGTGTATGGTTTCCATTTATGTTTGGAAACACTTTTGTATCACTGTACTTCTTGAATATTGTATTATAATGTAACATTAAACCTTATGTGGCTATTTGCAGTTGTTATTCAATATGTTAAGTTAGTTATGCATATGTTGTATTTATGTACTCAGATGGTTTCTTTCAATGATTATTATGTATGTGTTATATTTTTTTAATGTTTAATTTGTTATGGATTATATCTTTGGGTTTTTATTCTCGTTGTGTGGATCTCAGTCGCAGTAATGACTCCTCGTGTACCCCAAGGGATGTACGTGTCAATGAATCTACTTAATGAAATTCATGTTATGACTTAATGTGTTTTACTTGTATGTTATGCTTATTTAATATATATATATATATATTGTGTTGTGATTATTGTTAATTTGTCCTTTGGGGTTTGCACGACGGGGTGTTACACTGCCGTGCATAGCAGTCAAGAGGACTATTGTCTGCAGTCCTCCGTGTACTATATACTGGCCGGAGTTTGAATTAAATAATATTTAATTTTAATTTTATTTTTGTTTTATATAAAATTTTATTTGGTGGTCAATTTTTATGCAAATTCAAATTAAATGGATTTTAATTTATATATATATATATGTATGTATTTATTTATTTTATTTTGTGTAAATGCATTGTTTGGCAGTAAAGTGATTTAATCAGAGTATCATCTATATTGTATAAGAAATTAAATAAAATGAATCAGGATGGTTAAGTATAAATAGTTAAGAGTTATATATATATATATATATATACACACACACAAAATAAATGTTAACAATTGTTGATTTAGATTCTATTGGTTAATTATGAAAATTAATATATATTTGAGTAATTAAAAGAAGTAAATTATGGAAATTGTGGAAATTATTATTGTGCGAGGTAAATGTGGATTAGTTTTAAATATAATTAAAACCATGGATTATTTTATTAAATGTAGAAATCTAGATGTAATTGAATGACAAATGTATTTGGTTATAATTAAGACTTGGAAGCTTTTAATGATCAGTTATTTGGTGTACTAATTTAGTTATTTGTCTGGGAATGAAAGTTAATGGTGCAATCTTGTAACTGTAATGCAAGTTTTCTTTTATGTTATGTTTCTTTTTGTTTAGTGTTGTCAATTTGGGAATTGTTGTTGTTGGTGAAACCTTGTTCCAGAGGCTTGTTATTTTAGAATGTTATTCTCATCTTGGTTATTCTTTTGGAGTTATTGGTTTTATGTTTGGAAGGGTTGAACAATTTTGTAAGACTTTTGGTTATGGGTAATTGTGAGAGGGTTAATGCCTCATGTGTCTAGAATTGGTTTCATACTTTATATGTGTTAGTTCAACCCTTGACAGTTTGATTTATGTTAGGGGTGTTAGGGAGAGTGGCTCTTTGTGGGCACCGGCGCCTCAGTTGGAGGAAGGGCCAGGAGAATCCTATGAGAGCTATGTGATGACACTCTCCACTAGACACCCTTGTGCTTTGTTTGTAGTTGCCTCTGGATATTGTATTCTATGTGTTGTATTTGATTCTTATGAATTTTATTTATGGTTGTTATTCAATTACTTGTTTAATTCATAATGCTTTGTTTTATTGTGATGAGTTTCATAGCTTTATCTTGTTATGTTTGATTCGTGAACATTGATGGTTATGTCATTGTATTCCTTGTGTATTGTTTTGTACTATGTTGTTCATGGAGTCGGTTTGGAATTCGTGGTCGGGTTGTCTTCCTTGTCACCTTTGAGCATTAGGGGTGAGTTATTTATAATTCACATGGTTGGGTGGAACGTGCTCCTCACCCATTGGGTTCCCCATCACCAGTCTATCTTCTCATCATTTCTATAGTTGGTGTTGCACTAGTGTTCCTTTGTAATTTAGATTTTATTGTATTTATATAATCCCACACGTTCAGGAAATTTGATGTAATTATTAATCAAGAGCTTGTAATGTAATATTAAAATGATAGTGTAATAGTTAGGATCAATTGTAACTTGTTAAAAGAGATCCATTATGATTGTATTATGTGATGTATTAATATTCTCGCTCTTGGTTATTGGATGTATTCTTATTCATGGTATATAATATTAATAGTTATGTTGTTATCTTTTACTTTCGTTGTTAGTATTTTGTGAAGTAACCTCACGTGCCCTAGAGAGCTAAGCGTAATAGTGCAATGTAATGTGTTATGTGATTATGGTTAATATTTCTTGCATGTTTAATTGTATTGTTTAAAAAAAATACATTTTCTATGTGTGTGTTCTTTGGGGTTTGCACGATGAGCGTTACAAGAGGGAACCTGATTTTTCTACATAGATTGAGGACTTTAAGAATGGTGTTTTCAACTCCTCCTTTTTGATTCAGCTCAAGAAAGGGTCTCCAATTCTTCACCAATCCAAGCAAAGCCACAACCAAGAAATATTTTTTTTTTCCCAAATTGAAAGTTAAAAATTATATGAATTTCCATTTGCTAAAATAGAGGTTTTCCACAAATTGGTCAAACCTCTAAAATATCCCCACCCACTAAATTATTGCACAATTTGGTGGATATTTCAATTTATTTTAAATTTAAAACAAATTTCTATTTTCTAATTCCAATTCTCATGCATTATCAAAATTCCTTAAAACAAAAGAATACAATCTTTGCAAATAATTTATTTTCTCAATAATTTACAAAGTGAAATTAAAAAAACATATTTTCATTTATTTTATTTATTTATTTTAATTTATCCCAACTCTCCATATATGATTTATACTTTGATTTTGATTAAATCATAATTTCCAATAATTTCCAAAACAACTATCACATTTAATAAAACACCATTAATATTATTAGTCAATAAACTCAATCAATTTTATTAATTAATTCAAATCAATCAATCAAATAAATAACATTTCAACATTGCAATAAATACATATAAACATCAATTTAACTATGCAAGCCACTTGATAACCTTTATAATTTGCGATTAATTAAGTATTCAAGATGCAAAGGACCGAATTAAAATGACCAACCCAACAACAACTCGACAATGTGCTATAACTAGGGTGATGACTTGGAACAGAAAACCTAGATACTATCCCCCAATCAATTTCCATTGGTCAATGGACACGCTCAAACCTGTGAACCAAGTGGAGTCAATGTCATGTACCTGTCAACCTACAAGCAAAGAGTACATCAACATGCATATATATAATATGATCAAACACACCGAGAAGAGGAAATCTTAGAATTGCAGGGCACTCAGAAGCAAGTGATACAATCTCGTCCCCTTCACCAATACACAATTACTAACTAACGATTCTAACATCAATGATATGACCACAAGCTTAAAACATCGTTAAATCAAATATTTGCGAAATTAATCCAAAACATGTCATAAAGATAAAATTAGAATAAATAACATCACATCAAAATATAATGTTTACATCGCTTAACAGATAACGGTCAAAAGTAACCAAGTCAAAAAGTTGAAGCATAGTCAAACACAATCATAGCAAGGAAGAACACTACTGATATAAAGAGCCAAAATGGAGGGGTGTTACATCCTCCCCCCTAGGGTCAAGCTTACTCCTAGAAGCCTACAAACAAAAATAGGGATAGAACTCCCTCAAAACCAACTAAACACTAACTGAATTAGAACCTCGAACCATGAGGAGCAACTCCTAAAGCCGAAGGATGAACTACACCCAGATGCTTGACCTGATGGGTATCCACCACAGTGAATGCCTTATACGATATGCTTGCATCTCAAACTATTAGCTCTGAAGCTACTAGCCACTGACTAAAACTAGAATTGCCCTACTGAGGACACTCACAAGCAAGGTGGTTCTGCTGACCACACAAGAAACATCTAGTCCCTCTACTGAAACCCTGAACAACTAGAGGCCCACTAGGTCATGGAAAACCACCTCCACTGAATGCTAACTGAGAACTCTAAGCAGGTTGATCAACACAATCACGATGAGCTTGCAACCAACTCCTATCCCTCTTCTTCTACCTCTAACTTCTATTGGGTTGGGACTGAGGATTTTGCTGCCTAGTCTGCAAAGACTGCTACTGCTCACCCTTAGCAGGTGACTAATGCCCTCTAGAAAACCCTGTAGCCTGAGATTGACCACCTTGAGATGCAATACCAGAAGGAGTACTGCCAAACTGAACTCTTGCCTGACCACCTAAAACTAAAGCCAATTTCTCCTCAACAATACGAGCCTTATCCACAACTACCTCCATGGTCTTCAGCTCAAATATCTAAACACCACCACTAATCTAGGGGTTTAAGCCCCTAATGAAATGCTAGACTAACATACCCTCATCATCACCTATGCCTGTAAACTATTTGAGCTCAAAGAAGCGACGCTCAAACTATTCCACTGACCTATCCATATGTCGAAGGGCATGAAACTCATCTCCATGGCACTAATGCCAATGATCATAAAGGAATCAAGATCTGAATCACTCTAGGAACAACTCCCAAGATATAGTGTCGATATCCAAATGGAGCTTCTGCTCCTCTAACCTCCACTAGGTATATGTGAAATCCCTCAAATGCATAATCATGCACCTAGCCTTGGTGTTACTACCATACAGATGGATGGAAAAATACCTATTTATATCAAATAACCAAGTCTCGACCTCTGATCCACTACACAAACCATGAAAAGTGGGTGGGCAAGCTCTAAGAAGATCCCTCATGTGAGTAGCCATGACTAACTTAGATGGAGCTAGAACCTGATCTCTCTCTCCTACAACCTCCTAATCCCTAACCTTCCTTAGGCACATACGTGCAAGAGTCTCCTCAAGCAAGTGACACAATTGATCATCCCCAATCCCTGATGGATCCTAACGCTAGCTACCAACCACTGGCACAAACTAAGAAGCCTAATGCTTGTCATGAATAGAAGCATGGGGAAAAATAGGAGGTGCATCCTGCTAATTACCTCCCCATCCACCTACACAGCCACGACCCTTATGAACTCACCTAGGTGGCATGACCATGTAAAGATACACACCACAACATAAGACAAGGTACACAAAAAAAACATCCTACACAGCAAACAACTTAATGGGTCCACATTATCCCAGAGTACCTAGTGTTTAAACTTGGGCTCTGATACCATGTGTAACGCCCTACCACGCAACCCTAGGGGAAGTTTCAATTTACTACACAAATGAACTAATGTTTTTTAAAGGAAAAATTAATAAGCAAGTCCACTAACCATTGCCAACCAATCCCCTAAGGTTACGAGACTAGGTTACTTAAACCCAAACAAGAAATATGAATTAACCATAACATTAAATTACTTAACAAATAAAGTTCACATGCATTCCATACATAATAATTTACATCAAAGAATATAGATTACAACTTGATTCCAATGATAACATTTACAATATGATTATAACACTCATTCCTCGAATGAGATAACACCAATAAGTATAATTTACATATTACAAATTCCACCTCGATAGCAAATAGTGGGCAATAAAATACAAGATCAACTGAAAGAATAAGCATGAAAGGAAACTAGATCCCACGAGCTCTCCAATTGAAAGTCTCATCCACACAAACAAGAAGAAAACCAATGGATTAAGGTGCATGTGCCACCCAACCGTGTGGAACCCGAAGGTCCACTCCCTTTGTGCTAGTAGATATAACCAAGAATTCCTAAACAAGATCATCTACCTCTAGACACGGGTTAAAACATAACTAAACTAAAAGGATACAATTACAACATCACTTAGCACAAAGGTTACAACGCTTCCAGAGTACAAGGTTCATTTACGCAATACAACAAACTAACATCTAGTTGACATAGTGAGAGTGTCACACGAAATTTTCTATGAGTTACCCTAGCTCAACTATCTAAGTCAACTGATCCCACATCTTGGGCTATCCAGGGTCAACTCTACCAGCCGCCAGACCCTCATACCAACTGTGCTTCTCGTCTCATATCAAACCTTAAAATAAAATGAGTTATGATAGAGGCATTAATTATCTTAATTAGTTTGAGAGTTTTTCATTAGTCATTTTTAAGTTATCACTTACTTAAACCCTGAGTTACCTAGGTGCCTCTTTGTGTGTTGGACCCTCACATAGAGCCACTCTTCTATCAACAACCCATATGGTACAAAGACCTAATCCCAATGGGTAACTATATAAGACGACCTCTCTAAACCAAGGAGGAAACAAAAGTACAAAATCCTCTCCACAAAATCCTCTCCAAACACTAGAGGCTACAAGGTCAAAACCCTCTCCAAACACTGGAGGCAACAAAGGTCAAAACCCTCTCCAAG
Source organism: Sequoia sempervirens (assembly GCA_007258455.2). Taxonomy (NCBI): domain Eukaryota; kingdom Viridiplantae; phylum Streptophyta; class Pinopsida; order Cupressales; family Cupressaceae; genus Sequoia; species Sequoia sempervirens. The sequence goes on along the minus strand of VDFB02271358.1, from coordinate 729,616,992 downwards.
CACTGGAGGCAACTAAACACATACTCCACTCCTAACCAAAGGAGACACAAAACTCAAAACTCACTCCTAATCCAAGGAGGCACAATCCGTCCCCATTCGTGAAAACATTGTAAGATGACAAAATACCACTATACACACTTCCCAAGGCAAAACAGAGGTTCAAAACTTACCGACAACTAATACCAATAAATGAACCCCTATCTGGAAGACTTTAAAACATTAACTCTATTTCCACAACATCGAGGATGAACAATTAAACACCAAAAGCATTTTAGGCAACTCAACAAGCTAACTTTAGGGTTTCCTAAACCCAAGCCAAGCACTGATATAATACATGAAATTCATTAAACAATTGGCATTATAGGTTCCTACTAAAAGCAAATCAACTCATCTTAGCAATGTTAAAGAATTTAAACTCTAACGATTTAATTCTATTTTCCCTCCATTACACATAATATTCAAAGTGCAAATTTAAATAAAGTCATTTGATTTTAAAAATAAACTTTTAAAATAAAAGCATTTGATTATTTAAAATCTACTTTAAATAAATCATTTAACTATTAAAATTCAAATTTTGATATAAATTAATTAAATATCTAAAATCTACTTTTAAATAAATCCAAAACATTTGATTATAATATTCTCTTTTAAATATACATCATAAAATGATCTATATTTAAATCTACTATCAATGTATAAAAGTATGCCTATATACTCAATGTATATAGATACTTAGATAAATATATATACATGTTGAATATACAACTATTGCTTAAATGCACAAATATTTTTAAAACAACCAATTTATTCCATATTGCATATTATTTTAAAAGAAAAACATAATATATATACATTATAAATATATATATATATATATTATAAAATAAATAATTATATATAAAAAAAATTAATTAAACAATATTATAAAATATTTACATATAATATATATATATAATAATATATATATATAATATATATATATTATATTAAACATAGAATATAATAAAAATAAATAAATTAAAGTAAATTTTCTTTTAAAAATATTAAATAAAAAATAAAAGGCCAACTGCCTTTGGCTGCATGCAGCCTTGAACAGGGGACGCAACCCTATGGTGGCTGCTAGGCAGCCCCCAACAGGGGACGAAACCCCTATGGTGGCTGCTACGTAGCCCCTCCCCATCCATGGGGAATGCTGCACAGCCAGCGCCCCCATGGATGGGGGTTGGCTGTGGACAACCCCCACAAAATAAAAACCATTTTTTATTTATTTTAATATTATTTATAAAAAAATGCATTTTTTCTTGGCGATTTCACCAGAAAAGAAAAAACACAGAGCCTCTTTTTAACTAAACCCTAAATTCATGAATATATATATATATATATATATACACATTATGTATATGTATGTATATATATTATCAAATATACATATATATATTATATATTTCTTAGCTTACAAACAAATTGAAGAGAATTTTCTCACATAAATGAAATACCCAACAAATAAAATTCTCAATTTCAACAAAAACAAAATGGAAATTTCTTTTGTTTCTAATTCTATTTTCTATTGAAAACTCTTTCTTGTTGTTACATTTTCCATTTTCTACGAGAATCTATTTATTTTTGTCTTCTAGATTTCAACAAGATTTTGCATGCTCTCAAACAAGATTTAATCTGGGTTTTTATTATTGAAATTCCAAACCAGAACTTAGAGGTTTTCACACAACATAACAAAGATTGAAACTCATTTCCAAAATGAAAGAAACAAAATAAAATCAAAGAGGGAACCTGATTTTTCTCCACATCTTGAGGACTTTAAGAATGGTGTTTTCAACTCCTCCTTTTGGATTTAGCTCAAGCAAGGGTCTCCAATTCTTCACCAATCCAAGAAAAGCCATAGCCAAGAAATCTTTTTTTTTCACAAATTGAAAGTTAAAAATTATATGAATTTCCATTTGCTAAAATAGAGGTTTTCCCCAAATTGGTCAAACCCCTAAAATATCCCCACCCACTAAATTTATTGCACAATTTGGATGATATTTCTATTTCTTTTAAATTTAAAACAAATTTCTATTTTATAATTCCAATTCTCATCCATTATCAAAATTCATTAAAACAAAAGAATACAATCTTTGAAAATAATTTATTTTCTCAATAATTTCCAAAGTGAAATTAAAAAAACATATTTTCATTTATTTTATTTATTTATTTTAATTTATCCCAACTATCCATATATGATTTATACTTTGATTTTGATTAAATCATAATATCCAATAATTTCCAAAACAACTATCACATTTAATAAAACACCATTAATATTATTACTCAATAAACTCAATCAATTTTATTAAGTAATTCAAATCAATCAATCAAATAAATAACATTTCAACATTGCAATAAATACATATAAACATCAATTTAACTATGTAAGCCACTTGATAACCTTTATAATTTGTGATTAAATAAGTACTCAAGATGCAAATGACTGAATTAAAATGACCAACCCAACAACAACTCGACGACGCGCTATGACTAGGGTGATGACTTGGCACAGAAAACCTAGCTATTGTCTCCCAATCAATTTTCGTTGGTCAATGGACACGCTCAAACCTATGAACCAGGTGGAGTCGGTGTCATGTACCTATCAACCTGCAAACAAAGAGTACATTGACATGCATATATATATATATATATATAATATGATCAAACACACCATGAAGAGGAAATCTTAGAATCGTAGGGAACTCACAAGCGAGTGATACAATCCTGTCCTCTTCACCAATACACAATTATTAATTGACAATTCTAACATCAATGATATGATCACAAGCTTAAAACATCGTTAAATCAAATATTTGCTAAATTAATCCAAAACATGTCATAAAGATAACATTAGAATAAATAACATCACATCAAAATATAATTTTTACATCGCTTAACAGATAAGGGTCAAAAGTAACCAAGTCCCAAAGTCAAAGCATAGTCAAACACAATCATAACAAGGAATAACACTGCCGATCCAAAGAGCCAAAACGGAGGGGTGTTACAAATAGTGAACAATGCCTTATGCAAAGCAACATGAACTACATAACATTAACTATTTTATTGCATTGCAACCATCACCACAAAACAAAGGATGTAAACAAAAAAATATTGTTATCAATAGTCACCTAGATGGCCAAAGGTGTAAAATGCTAAAAAAATAGTGAGAAATCCATACAAAAACATCTGTGCAAAAGTTGAACCATAAATAAAACAATATTGCTATGAAGAAACTATATACTCTCTTTTCAAGAGAACTCTATCAAAAAGGAAACAATATACCCTAAAACAACACAATTTGTATAAGATTAACCGTTTTATTGGGTTTCAACTATCAAACACAAAAACACAGCTTCCAACAGTGGCTCACATGGCAAACCCACGAAACACAAAAAGCTTCTAGTAACAAATGGACTCAAAACCTTCACTAGGAAAATGAAAAACCTATGTAGTACCCCTTCATTCTTGGCCTTTGCGACAAGTGAGTAAGTCATTGAAGTGCATTAATTTATATGGATTTATTGATTTTGGAGTCATGCGATAATTAATTTTAATATTAGTCTTTAGTAATCAATTTAAATTGGTTTGGAAGGTAACTTAAAGTAATTTGGAAATAAATATTAATTAATGGATTAGATTCATGAAATGATATTATATGTGTAATTATCAACTATGAATTTAAAATAATAATTAAAGAAATATGTTATAAAAGGTGATATTAAATTATTTAAATTAAATAATGTGATTTAACACTTTAACAATTAAAAATAATTAATTAAGGATAAACATTACTATTGTCACAAAGGACTAGATTAAAATGGGAAGGTGGCACAGTTTTAAATTAAACCTAAAAGAGATAAGATCAATGGTGTTAAAGCTGGAGAAAAGATGGAAAAAGAATAAAGTGTGCACATGCACAACTTCAATCAGAGCATGGTTAGGAAACTTGTTTACTTTTTTTGTTTTATTGCCTGATTTTGTATTAAGAAAAAGAGAAATGGAAAATCTCTTAATCTTGGATTTTTAGTTTCAAAATAGGGAACTTGTCCAAAAAAAAAATTATGTTGAATGTGTCATGTTTAGGGAATTGTTTTGGAAGAAAATATGGATTGGGAAAGAGGATCATTATTGAATTGTGTTGAGGAGGTGGATTTTTGTGAAGGGACGGGTGGTCTAAGCATCAAATTCTCAACCTAGTAAAACGAATTGGATCCAGGTTCCTTTGTTTTTTTTTTTTGCTAGATTTTAATTTCTTTTTGGAACTAAACGCTAGTGTGATAATGCCATTTGGAAACATCTGTTGGTTGATTCAATCACTGAATCTAAATAATTTTAATGATTTCTCTATAGTTTTCATGGCACTATTCCTTAAAGGGTATGTGCATATTATGCTTATTTCATCACTCTTTTGTGCTCATCTTTAAACTAATGTGCTTTAGGTGACCTTGAGTTCTTTGTGGCATTCTGTCTAATAGTTTACATGCCTTGTCTTAGCTTCCTTACCTTATATGCATGCCTTCCCAATCTAATACATAGTCTCCTGCCTCTGCTATGTCATCATGTTCTTTTGGTCTCTCTTTTCTTCATTGGATTAAACTCTTGTCATGGTGTGGCTAGCAACATCTTCCTCTATATTTGTTCAAATTAACTTGAATTGGTGCACATGGTAGTATCTTTCTCCATATCAATGAGAGATGAGGACCATCCATATAATGTAATTCACTACAATATAGAGAAAAAATCTACTAAGGATTTCCTACATTTTGTAAGGGATTGGTTCACATCCCTCTTGAAGAAATTTCTCTTGCAATAATCTTGCAGATGGAATTTAAGTGTAGTGTGGCAATCATAACATACTCAGCTCTATTTGTGAAACCAAATACAATTTCCAACCTTTCACTATGGCATCAAAATCCTTTATCACCTAGTTGAAATTATTCTTGCAAGTTTCTTAAGCCTTCTCAAAATAAATTATGTGTCATGCCTTACCTAGAGAATGTGGTGACGCCAATAAGAAAGGATCATACTAGTATAATAGGCATATTAGTATCCAATTTAGAGTGTTTCTAAAGATAGCCAGTGGTGCATAATCACCTTAGTTATGGAAAATTAGTACAAAATTGATGGTTCTAGGTGTGCACCCCCTAGTTTATGTGTATTAAGCGTGGACATGAAAATTGCTATCATGAATGTGTGTTTCATCTTTGCATTAACATTTGATACAATTTGTTGGTAATCAATGAGTATACAATATGTCAAATTTGATTAATAGGATAATAATTTGCTTGGATATTTGAATCACTTAGTTTATAAGTTAATAATTGGTGGCTACAAACTATGGCTGAATATTGATGCCTTGTCTTTCATTTAGCACCATTTGTAAAGTTGTAAAATGCTTTTAATAAAGTCTTTGAGCTAGATCCCCTATTTCCATCATGTGATCATCAAAATTTTCTACATATGTGTATGCTTATTATCCCTATTGTAAAGTGTGAATATATATATGTGTGTGTATGTGTTTGTGTGCACACATGCGTGTGCATGCATGCATGTGTGTGTGTGTAAATATGCATGTAGATGTTTGTGTATTTAAAAATGTGTAATATACAACATGTTTGTGATCCATTCATAATTTTCTATGTGCATATGAAGGATTGAGTTATAAATGATGATTGTTTATCGTATTTCCTTGTATAGATACTTATGTTTGTATAGTGATGTCTATAAAATAGTTATATTGAAATATCTTGTCTTAAAAATGATTTGTCTAATAAAATAAATTCTTATACATTATGTGTACATGTTCTTGTTCTATTGTTATCAAAATAGAGTAATTTAGGCCTTGTGGTTATTTGCGTATTAAAAATGAATATAACGGAAGTTAAATAGATGAAGAAAGAAGCATAATGAAATCAAAGTGAACAAAAGTTAAATGATATTTAATAAAAATAGTTTTCAGTTAAAATCAATTTTTTTATATATAGACATTAATATAAATATAATTATGTGTAAACAGACATATCTCTATGAGTATATAAATGAGTATTCTTGTTTGTAACATGTGGTATAACAGAACGATACTTCCGTTTGTGAAAATTATATAGTATTAGACAAGTGAACTTGAAGTTTATATAGAAGGGAAAAGGAACTAAGTAGATATATATTTAGTTAGTTATTTATATTGTAGATAAAATTTAGTTAACTTTTGATAAAGAATGGATAACTACTTAATGATAGCACTTGAAATATTGTGAGTCTTAGCTAATTAGAAAACTATATTGAATAGAATGGAAAAATTTATTAAGAAAGGATTGTTATATTTATATTAAAGAAAACAAAATATTGGAAATTAGTTCATAAAGGAGTTAAAAAAATTGGGGAAAAAATATAAATAGGATTATGTTTGGTTTGGTAAATAGTTTTGTAAGGGGGTTAAGGGAAATACTAAAATTGAATTGGGTTTAGATTAATTCTTTCTAGATGATGCTTCCCTAACTGAGTAATTAAATGATTGGATGATGGTTTGTATACAATAGAAGGATTCATGATATTATTATTTTCTTAAGTATGGACTTCGATTTATCATCTTGTAATTATTTTGAAAATTTGTTGATCATGTTCATTGATATTTGGGTGTCATTGTGGGAATAGCTTGTTGAGTTAGATGTGGTGATGTAGGTTGTCGGTTGATAATATGTAATTTATTTTTAAAGCTTTTTCCCTAATGATTGAATGGATACAATGTACTTGGTTGTCATTATCCTTTAGGTTAAGTTCATTAAATGTATTTAGGTGTTTTAAGGTGGAGTTGATGTTTTTGTTTTGCTTTATCTACTTTGTTTTAGGGTTGCTTGGTCTTGGATGGTTCTATCTTGAATGTGAAAGGGGAATTTATTGTTTGGTGCATTCTCTTCACCTTGAATCGGTTATCTATTTGATGTACTTTGGTATTTAGTCTTGTGGGAACCCATAGTATTGAGACCTTCCCTATTCAGATTCAAGAGCAGTAGTTTAGCAAGCTTCCAAGGTAGTGGGAAAGTTGTGTTGTCAAAGTATCATTATCTAGCCTTTGTATTTTTGTTTCTTGTGGGTGTTACTATGTGTTGTTTCCATTCCTTCATTGTGATTCTTTGGTGAGATGGTTCATGCCTCATATGGATTTCAGTTATGTGATTGTAATGTTTGGTACACCCTTTGTTGTAGTGAGTCTTTGTTTAGAGCTATAGGGAAGGTGGCTCTTCATGGGGGCCAACACATAAAGGGGAAGCTTGTATAACCCATGGAAGAGTTGGTAAAATAAGTGAAAACCTAACAAATGAACAAATGGGTTGGGTAAAAACATATTAACTACAGATAAGAGAGATACCTTGTTCATGTTCTTAGTTCTCTCGTAGACTAAGGGTGGATTGAGAAGGCAATGGTTGGAAAGATCACTAACTCATCCACACAAGGGGCTAGTGGTCACACATGTGTCACCCTATGGGTTAGCGCCTAGTGAGTGTCAGCTAGGATAACCATAGATGGGGGTCGACACCTATTGAGAGGCAACTAGGATAACCCATGTTAGGATCGTGTGATGAAAGTCTCCCATAGTGTCCCTTGCTTTTTCCTTCATTGCCTTGGGAATTAGTCATCTTGTTGTAGTCATGTATGTTGTTAAATACTATGTGTTTTGGTTACTCTTCTATTGTTCGGTCATGCGGTCATCTATTTAGGGTCATGGGTCTTTCTTGTCAACTCCTAGCATGGGGGTTGGGCCTTTGGGTCCACACGGTCATCTAGAACATGCCACAAAACCCATTGGGTTCCCTTTCAACCTTCACATAGAGAAATGTTATATAGATGCAAAGTGTTTCAGAGTTCACTATATTTTCAAATGTACATTCCTTACTCTCTTATACTTATGTATAAATGTATTACACCCACATGTATTAGGAATTGATGATGTAAACTTATATTATGGAATGATGTAATGTATTGGAATCAGATGTAATGTATAGTTGTACCTTGGTATTCCTTATAAGATTATTGACTATGGTCATCATCCTATGAACATGTTGTATCAGTGGAAAAATGCTTCTTGTATTCTTTTGATTACGATACATTTTTATGGTTATTGAAATTGAGTTAATCTTGTTTATGATTAGTTTAAATTTGTGAATGCTTCTTCATAATGGAATTATAATGGATGTATGGTTTTGGCTATTGAATTTTTTGTCATGGGTTATGATGCAACTTGGAAAATTATGGTTATCCTTGTTATTGGTTTAGATTATGTAACATCTTCATGTGTACCCCTAGAGGACCTAGGTTGATAGTGTATCCTTTAATTGAATGTTGTGTATTGGAAACTTAATGTACATGTCTTATGTGTTAACCAAAAAAAAAAAATTGTGGTAAATTGTTGTCTTAGTTGTCCTTTGGAGTTCATGCAGCAAGGCGTTACACCCTAAATGAATCGATATTGGTTTCAATGGTAACCAAAATGTAAAAATTCACCAAAAACACAACAAATAAAATATTTTTCAACCATTCACATGGACCAAAAGCCATAAATGAAACAATATTGCCAATAGTCAAGCATATGCCAAAACCCACAAAACACAAGAAATTTTGATTTGAAGATTCGCCAAAAACTTACTAGATTAACTATTTTGCAGGCACTCACACAGAACCAAAGCCATACATGGAATAATATAGCCAATAGTCACCCACATGCCAAAATCCACAATTGTCAATTGTTGATGGCTAGCCTAGGTTGTTTTTGGCTTAGTTTGTTGTTGTGCAATTTTTTTTTGCTTTGATATATATTTATATGTATGTGTATATATATGCACATTTGTATATATATATATATATATATATATATGTATTTATATGTATTTCAATGTATATATATGCATGTATATTTACATGTATATATAATTTTCATAACATTTGTTATTTTGTAGCATATATATGTGTGTGTGTATGTATATATATGTATATATGTATATGTATATGTATATGTATATATATATGGTTATTTGTGTCAAATTTGCTTGGAATTTTGAGTAGCCTCCCTGTGTCTCAGACTTCTTGCAGTCTAGGAAAGGGTGGTAGATGGGTTATAGGTTTGGCAAGAATTTTCATCATCATTCTATATTTTTTCCTTTTGATGGCCGTGAAAAGGTGGCAAAGGTGGTTGTTGGCTACTTTGGGAATAGGGTGGTGTTTGTTGGGTCATGTGGATAGAGAATGTTGTAGAAATTAAACAATGCTTCACATCAACATTAATTGTTGTATGTTTTGTGTGTACTAGGGATGGTAGTAATAACAACATTGTTAAATGCCTTGAGAAACAGTTTATGCTTTCTGTTGATACTTTTTCATACTGTTAGACTTATGATGTTTTGTTGGATATTTTGATCACTGGTTTTGAGCGATGGTGGATTATTCTATGGCATGATGATACTTGTTTGGTGGTTATTGTTTTCAGACATGATATGATTTAGCGTAGATGTTATTTCCAGTTGTTATTGATATGTACATGCTTATGATGGACTAACAACATTTATTTCATCAGTTTGCTGTGAAGTGTATTGGTGTGGAGAACAAAATCGCATCACTGGCTTGCGAGTGCCCTGCGATATCTGTGATTTTCTCCGCACGGTGTTTCTGTTTAATGTTTTATTTATGTATATGTATGCATGTTATTTGCTTGGTTGCAAGATTTGCAGGTACATGACACCGACTCCACCTATGTAATTAGGTCTGAGCATGTCAAGACTCAACAGAAATGTTGATCGGGAGATAGTAGTCTGGTTCACCCTAGCCTAGTTTATAATCCTGGTCATAGTACTTTGTCTGTTTTAGTTTTGAGTCATAGGTTGTATTGACATTTCTGTTTGGATTAATCATTTTAAAAAGGTAAATTTGGTTAATTTTAATGTTAGTTATTGTGCTTTAATTATTGTTATTTAATTAATATTTAAATGTGATTGAAATTTACTTACTTGATGATTTAATTCATTAATTAGCTTATTTGGTTAAATGGTTGGTCTTAAAAAGATTAAACTATTTTAATTAAATAAATAAATTAATTAAATTAAATTATTAAGTGTGTAAATTATATTGCATTTAAAAAAAAGAAATTAAATTAGAAAATTAAATTTAAAAATGCAAGTGAATTGAAAATTGATTTTTAAATTTTAAATTAAATAAAATTGAAATTTGCATGCAAAATTAAAAGGGCAAAAACTCCCGAGAAGTTGTGGAGAAGATATTTGCAACTTCTCGACAAGTGTGTAAGTTGCATTAATTTGGGTTGTTGAAAATTTGTTACGGAGAGGTTATTGTGGATCTCGGGAAATCACAGAGGTTGTTGAAAATTTTCACGGGGAAAATATTAGGGCACTTGCAAAAAAATCCTCTTACTGTGATAAAAATTGAAATCTTCTTAGAAGTTGTTATCTCTCTGTTTTATTTTGGTTGATTTTGGAATTGGAAGATCCTCCAAAGGATTCTTGGTGGTTGATTAAAGTTTCTGGGATTTGGTGCTATGAAGGAGTTTTGAAGGATTATATTCTACAGACAATCTTTAAATATTAGGTATTTTACTGGTAAATTTAGTTTCTTTGTTTTGAAAAGGAAATTTGAAGAATAAGTTTTATTTTCTTGATAACTTGTTTATAGAAAAACTTGTTGTTGAAAATTGTTATTGTATGCAAGAATTTTCAAGAATGTAGTTAATCAAAAGAATGAATTCAAAAACAAGATTCATTTTGAAAATCTCTGTAAATATTTTAGAAAAGAAATTGGGGAAAAGACTTTTTAGTGAAGAATTTTGCTGAGTAATGATTGAGAAATTTCTTTGATAAATAAACAGTTAAATGAATTAATTTCTCAGTTCTACTATAAGAAATTCTGAGAAAAATAAAATAAAAAATATGTGTTTAAATCACAGTAAATTTTCTAGATTTACTGTAGAAAATTCTGTGGAAATTTTATTGAATTTTGTAGAAATTTTTCTTTTAAATATTCTCTGTGAAAACCCAGGTAAATATATATATTTATACAAATTGTTTTGTTAAAATTTATATTTTAATTCTGGCATTTCTTTTTGAAATTGCCGAACGGAATATTTCTGCCGGTGAAATCCATAAAAAAAAAAATCCATGTGTATTTTAAAAATATATGAAATAATCATGCGATTTGTATTTACATCGTCGTCGGTAAATATAAAAAAAAAATTAGAGTGTTTTGGGGAGGGCCGAACCCTCCCCATACTGTGTTTTGTGAGGGCGCAGCCCTGGCAGGGGGCCGCGTCCTCCCCACAGGGAGGCCGTGGCTTCCCCAGCCACTGCGTCCTCCCATATGAGGGCTGCGGTAGGAGATGCATGCCCTACCTCTAGCAGAATTTCAATTGAAAGTTTTAAACTTTTGTTATATATTTTATTTGCTTTGAATTTCGGGCATATGTGAATTAATAAGTTGCGAAGTTTGAGATTTCAATTTATAATTTTAATTTGTATTCATATAATATATATATATATTTAATATATATGTTATATATAATATATTATAATATATTATTTATATATATATATTATAATATAGTATATATGATATATTATATTGTTATATATTATATATGATTTACATTATAACTAAACAATTTATTTAGTAAATTCAAAATGATTATCTTATATTGGAACAATTTAAAAAAAAAGGGGTTATCATTTGATAAACCAATGAATTAATTTCATTGAATGAAATTGAGAAAGTGGAATGTAATACAATTAAGTAGTTTTAATTTCTTTTTTAATTCTCGTTGATTGACTGGATTTAATATATTCCAATGGTAGATGTGTATTTACCTTATGTTGCTTATATTTTATTGGGCGAATGGGAATTATTTTTATTTGAATTTAAGTCTTCCAGTTGCTGTCTCTTGAGGGAGTAAATTTTATTATGGTTTATATGTCTAAACAAATTAGGGTAGTGCACTGTATTTTTGGTAAACAAATTTGTGATGTTTACTGTGGTATTTCTGATATTATGTATTGATCTCCTTGTGCACTTTGTCTACCCTAGAAAGAAAAACATAGAATCCCGTGTTGTGTTTAGGGGAGTGGCTATTTGTAAGGGCCGACACACAAAGTGGTGTCAGGGTAACTTACAAGTAGTTAGTAACTCAGTGATAATTAAATGACACATTAGTTAGACTAAAACACTTAACAAGATCTACATGCCTCGCTTATGACTCTTGAGCTATTTCAGACATGAGTATAAGATGAGAAGGCCTGGAATGGAAAATCAATGTCTTGTTTCTTTTAAAAACATACGATTCCACAACAGTATGCAATAGGGGCCGAGTTTCGTAAGAGGTTACCAGGGTAACCCATGGATTGTGGGCTGGAACCTAGGAAGAAACACCAAGGTAACCTTTGCATCGTTGTGATGACACTCCACCTAGAATAACAGTTAAACCTTGTATTTGTAGTAATTTCAATTGTCAAAAATCTAGAAGCAATGTAACCATTAGAATGTTTGTACTAAGTGTCTAGGGTTAGTAGATTAGGTCTAGGTAACGTTACTACTATCTCCTAGCACGGGGGGTGGACCTACAGGTACCACATGGTTGGGTGGAACGTGCACCTTACTCCGTTGGGTCCCCAGATTGTGATTATGGCATCAAGAGCTTCATGGATGGAGAAATCGCACATGGAAACTCAATTGTACTTCTTTTATTGTAAACTTGTAATTGAAAACTTCCCTCAAATGTATAAGAGGTGAACAATGTATATGTAATTGTAACTATTATTTGAACCACCTCATCAAGTTGGATGAATATTGTATAATTGTCAAATGCAATGTATGGAAAAATATGGTTGTACTTTATTATGTCTTGAATGGAAAATTTCAATGTTATGCAATGTTTATTTTATGTTATAGTAATATGTGCAATGTGAAATACTTTAGTCACTTATGGAAAACTCAAAGTAGTGTAACGTCATTTAACCTAAGAATGTATGCAATTAATTAACTTAATATTAATACTTTAAAAAAAAATTATTTCACCTTTATTACACTATTGCAACATTCTTAGGTTATTAAGATGGGGCATTACGGATTGGTATCAGAGCCAAGGTTACAAACACTAGACGCTCTGGGTAATCTTGAGCCCATTAGGTTGACCTAGTACGTAGTGTCGCAACTGATAACCTTGGTTGAATAGTATTTAAGACTTGTAATTGTTATGTGTAGGAACATGCCTAGGGGAGGAGGAAGAGGTCATGGTAGAGGTCAAGGTGGAGGCCGAGGGCCAATCCCTCATGTTACTCCTCCTCCTAGCCCTCACCACAGTGATCAGGCAGAACAGATGGGTTAGAGAAATGAGGGACATAATCCCGTATAGTCAGCAGTAGAGGGTTCTCAGATTCGTCCACTATTAGAGGAGGTCCTAGCTCGTCTTGGACCTAGACAGGTAGATGAGTAGGAGGTTGTGAGAGAGAGGGATAGATCCCCTAGGAGAGTAGAGGACACATCACATCAAGATTCTATTATTGTTGGTCACATGAGGGATTTACTTAGAGCACGCCCTCCTACCTTTGATGGTTCAGGAGGAGGTTTAGAGGTTGAGACCTGACTACTTGATTTGGGTAGATGCTTTGCCATGCACCCTTATGGTAGCAATACCCGTGCCAAATGTGCTATTATGCACTTGAGAGGATTCACCTCCACTTGGTGGTGCCTAGAGGAGCAGAAGCTCCATATTGATATTGGTTCTGTGTCTTGGGAGATGTTTCTCAAGAGGTTCAGAGCTCGGTTCCTTTCAGAACACTGGAGGCAGTGTAGGGCTGACAAGTTCCATGATCTATGTTAGTTAGCTCTTTCTGTAGAACAATATGAACGTAGATTCTATGAACTCAAGTAGTATGCTGGTATTGGTGATGATGAGCCTATGCTAGTACAACATTTTATTAGGGGCTTAAATGCCTGCATTAGTGGTGGTGTCTGAGTCTTTGAGCCAAAGACTATGGAAGTCACGGTGGAGAAGGCTCGTATAGTAGAGGAGAACCTTATTATGGCTTTAGGTGGGCACACAAGAGTGTAGATTGGGAGTGCTCCTGTAGCAGGTTTTAGTCCACGGGGTGGATAGGCACAGATAGGTGGTTCTTCCAAGAACCAACATACACCCACAAAGGGTGGGCAGCAACAACAACAACGAACACCTCAAAAGAACAATAACCCTCAACCACAACAACAAAACAGTCCTCAATCAGGAAAGGGTCACAACTGGTGGCGCAACAAGCGCAATAGGCAGGATCAGCCTACGCAGAGTGCTCAGTCTACCGTCGGTAGGGGTAGTTTTCAGCAATCCAATGCACCTTCGGGTTGCAGAGGATTTGGTAGAGGCACAGGCACAGGTTGTTATTCATGTGGGCAGCATGGGCACATAGCTAGACAGTGTTCAATGAGAGGTTCTACTGGTTATGGGCCTTGACCTACGGTTTCATAGCCTACGGTGGGTGATGCAGGACAAGCACATACAGTATATGCAGCGGTTAATGACCACCAAGTTGATCACCAGAATACGGTGGTTGAAACTTCAGGTAAGTTAAATGGTGTTAGTGTTTCTATACTTTTTGATTCTGGAGCCACTGACTCCTTTATTTCACTGACCATTGTTGACCGTTGTGGTCTTGTGGCGGTAAAGCAAGGTGGTAAATGGAAAGTTGAATTCGCCTCAGGGGTGAAAGTAGCAGTAGAAAACTTAGTACATAACTGTGAACTTAAAATTGGTATGTTAACTACCTTAGTAGATTTATATGTTACACCCTTAGGATCGTACGATATAGTTTTAGGTATGGATTGGTTAGCATCTTATCATGCTGTAATTGACTGTCAACTTAAGACAATTAGTTGCATTAATGATTTAGGTGCGAAAGTGGAAATCGTAGGTATTTAAAGACCTATCTCTTTGCGGATGATATCTGCTATGCAATTAAGGAGATGTCTTCGTCAGGGATGTCAACTATTTGCAACAACAGTTACTGATTTAGATGAGGGTGAGAGTTTTGAGGTATCTCTTGATGATCATCCTATTCTTAGGGAATTCACGGATGTGTTTCCTGACGACATTCCTGGAATGCCACCGAAGAGGGATATCGACTTTAGAGTTGACCTAGTTCCTAGAGCTGAACCTATATCTAGAGCTCCTTATAGAATGACGACTCAAGAGTTAGAGGAACTTTGTATTCAGTTAGAGGAACTATTAGAAAATGGTTTTATTCATCCAAGTGTTTCCCCTTAGGGAGCACCTGTCATCTTCGTAAAGAAGAAGGACAGATCTCTTAGGCTGTGCATTGACTATCGTCAATTGAACAAGGTTACGATTAAGAATCGCTATCCTTTGCCTAGAATTGATGATCTTTTTGATCAAATTAAGGGAGCTAATGTGTTCTCTAAAATTTATTTGAAATCCGGTTACCATCAATTACATATAGCTGAAGCAGACATTCATAAAACTGCTTTTTGAACTCGTTATGGGCACTATGAATTCACAGTAGTACCATTTGGGTTAATGAATGCACCATCTGTATTCATGAGTTTAATGAATGGTGTATTTTGTACATACCTTGATCACTTTTTTTTGGTATTTCTCGATGACATTTTAGTCTATTCGAGGAACATGAAGGAACATGAAGAACACTTGAGACAGGTATTGCAATGTTTAAGAGAAAATAAATTGTATGCAAACCTGAAGAAGTGTGACTTCTTTCAAACTGAAATAAAATACCTTGGACATGTGATATCCGGTAAAGGTATTGATGTGGATCCTTCAAAGATCCAAGCTATTATGGACTGTTCCGCACCTACTAATGTAGGTGAAGTTCATAGTTTTATGGGTCTAGCTGGCTATTATAGACGTTTTGTAGAGGGATTTTCTAGAATAGGTCATCCTATAACTTCTCTTCAGAGGAAAGGGAAGAATTTTGTTTGGATAGGACAGTGTCAGTTAGCTTTTCAGACTCTTAAAGAAAAGTTAACTAATGCACCTATACTTACTGTTCCTGATCCTAATAAGGATTTCATAGTATGTGCTGATGCATCCTTAGAGGGTTTATGAGCAGTTTTGATGCAAGATGGGCATGTAGTTGCTTATGAGTCTGACAAACTTAAAGATCATGAATTAAATTATCCTACTCATGACCTGGAATTAGCTACAGTAGTACATGCTTTAGTTCGATGGAGGAATTTCTTATTAGGTCATCACTTCAAAATTCATACTGATCACCGTAGTTTGCAATACATCTTTACACAACCTAACTTAAATGCAAGGCAAAGATGGTGGATGGAGTTCTTGTGTGAGTACAATTTTTGAAGTAAAATATGTTCAAGGAAAAGAGAACGTAGTGGCTGACGCTCTTAGCTGACGTCGACATGAGATCTTTGCTACTACTCTTGAAGTAGATTTGAGAGGTCAAATAGTAGCTACACTTCCTAATGATAGATTATATTAGGAAGTGAAGTCAAAGATTGAATCGGGTAGACCTTTAGAAGGTCGATTTGTAGGTTATGTTTTAGAATCGGATGGTATATTACGACACTTAGGTCGTATTTATGTACCACATGTAGAGAGTCTTCGTACATTAATTATGACTGAAGCTCATCGAGCTCTGTATTTAGCTCATCTAGGTGTCAAGAAATTGCATGCCGATCTAGGCAATTATATTTCTGGCCTGGTATGAAACATGATATTGCTGACTACGTATCAAGATGTCTTGAAGGCCAGTGAGTCAAAGCTGAGCATCATCATCCTGCTGGATTATTGCAGCCACATCTCATTCCAGAATGGAAATGGGATATTATATCCATTGATTTTATTGTAGGGTTACCTACGTCATCACGTCGACATGATGCCATTATGGTAACTGTTGACCATTTGACTAAAGTATCTCACTTTTCACCTGTATCTTCATCATATAATGCTTCATCCGTAGCTAGGATATTCATGGAGGATATCGTTAGATTGCATGGGATTCCTCGTAGGATTATATTGGATAGAGATCCTATATTTACTTCTGCTTTATGGACTTCATTACAACATGCCCTAGGTACATAATTGAACTTTAGTTTAGCCTATCATCCTCAAACTGATGGTCAAACTGAAAGAGTTAACCAAATATTAGAGGATATGCTTAGGATGTACGTAATAGACCAACAGTCATGTTGGGAGGATTACTTATATTTAGTAGAATTTGCTTACAACAATGGATATCAGAGTTCCATGGGTATGCCACCATTTCAGGCATTATACGGTCATCTTTGTCGAACTCCTTTGAGTTGGGATTGACTAGAGGATAGAGTGTTACTTGGACCTAAGATGCTTCATGATATGGAGCAACAGGTTGACCGTATTAGAGAGCATTTGATAGCAGCTCAGGATAGGAAAAAGAAGTATGCCGATGCGCATAGGATCGATCGACAGTTTGTTGTTGGTGATAGAGTGTTTCTTCGAGTGCGACCGTGAAAGAGTCCAATCTGTTATGGAAAAGGATCTAAGCTTGCGCCTCGTTTCATAGGACCATTCGAGATTTTAGAGAGAATTGGTCCTGTGGCGTATCGACTCGCCTTACCACCCAGTTTGTCTCGTATTCATGATGTTTTTCATGTATCAGTACTTAGACCATATCATCCTGACATATCTCATGTACTTGATTGGAATGCGTTACAGGTAGAGGACGAGCAGCTGGCTTTGGAGCATGTGGCCATTCTTCAGCACCAGACACTGAGTCTCAGGGGTCGAGACATTGATCAGGTGAGGGTCCAATGGGATCCTAGCTATGAGGCTTCGGCTACCTGGGAGGATGCGACACGCATGAGGGAAATTTATCCCTATCTGTTCGCAGGCTTTCAGGAGCAAGCCTGATCCTAGGGGGGAGGATGTAGTACCCCTCTGTTTATGCTTATGCTTTCTATTGATGTTTTTTCATACTGTTAGACTTATGATGTTTTGTTGGATATTTTGATCACTGGTTTTGAGCGATGGTGGATTATTTTGTGGCATGATGATACTTGTTTGGTGGTTATTGTTTTTAGACATGATATGATTTAGCGTAGATGTTATTTCCAGTTGTTATTGATATGTACATGCTTATGATGGACTAAAAACATTTATTTTGTCAGTTTGTTGTGAAGTGTATTGGTGTGGAGAACAAAATCGCATCACTCGCTTGCGAGTGCCTTACGATATCTGTGATTTTCTCCGCATGGTGTGTCTGTTTAATGTTTTATTTATGTATATGTATGCATGTTATTTGCTTGGTTGCAGGATTTGTAGGTAAATGACACCGACTCCACCTGTGTAATCAGGTCTGAGCATGTGAAGACTCAATGGAAATTTTGATCAAGAGATAGTAGTCTAGTTCACCCTAGCCTAGTTTATAATCCTGGTCATAGTACTTTGTCTGTTTTAGTGTTGAGTCATAGGTTGTATTGTCATTTCTGTTTGGATTAATCATTTTGAAAAGGGAAATTTGGTTAATTTTAATGTTAGTTATTGTGCTTTAATTATTGTTATTTAATTAATATTTAAATGTGATTGAAATTTACTTACTTGATGATTTAATTCATTAATTAGCTTATTTGGTTAAATAGTTGGTCTTAAAAAGATTAAACTATTTTAATTAAATAAGTAAATTAATTAAATTAAATTATTAAGTGTGTAAATTATATTGCATTAAAAAAAAAAGAAATTAAATTAGAAAATTAAATTTAAAAATGCATGTGAATTGAAAATTGATTTTTAAATTTTAAATTAAATAAAATTGAAATTTGCATGCAAAATTAAAAGGGCAAAAAACTGTCGAGAAGTTGTGGAGAAGATATTTGCAACTTCTCGACAAGTGTGTAAGTTGCATTAATTTGGGTTGTTGAAAATTTGTTACGGAGAGGTTATTGTGGATCTCAGGAAATCACAAAGGTTGTTGAAAATTTTCACGGGGAAAATATCAGGGCACTTGCAAAAAAATCCTCTTACTGTGATAAAAATTGAAATCTTCTTAGAAGTTGTTATCTCTCTGTTTTATTTTGGCTGATTTTGGAATTGGAAGATCCTCCAAAGGATTCTTGATGGTTGATTAAAGTTTCTGGGATTTGGTGCTATGAAGGAGTTTTGAAGGATTATATTCTACAGACAATCTTTAAATATCAGGTATTTTACTGGTAAATTTAGTTTCTTTGTTTTGAAAAGGAAATTTGAAGAATAAGTTTTATTTTCTTGATAACTGGTTTATAGAAAAACTTGTTGTTGAAAATTGTTATTGTATGCAAGAATTTTCAAGAATGTAGTTAATCAAAAGAATGAATTCAAAAAAAAGATTCATTTTGAAAATCTCTGTAAATATTTTAGAAAAGAAATTGGGGAAAAGACTTTTTAGTGAAGAATTTTGCTAAGTAATGATTGAGAAATTTCTTTGATAAATAAACAGTTAAATGAATTAATTTCTCAGTTTTACTATAAGAAATTTTGAGAAAAAAATAAAATAAAATATGTGTTTAAATCACAGTAAATTTTCTAGATTTACTGTAGAAAATTCTGTGGAAACTTTATTGAATTTTGTAGAAATTTTTCTTTTAAATATTCTCTATGAAAACCCAGGTAAATATATATATTTATACAAATTTTTTTGTTAAAATTTATATTTTAATTCTGGCATTTCTTTTTGAAATTGTTGAATGGAATATTTCTCCCGGCGAAATCCATAAAAAAAATAAATCCATGTGTATTTTAAAAATATATGAAATAAACATGCGATTTGTATTTACGCCGTCACCGACGAATATAAAAAAAAATTAGAGTGTTTTGGGGAGGGCCGAACCCTCCCCATACTGTGTTTTGTGAGGGCGCAGCCCTGGCAGGGGGCCGCGTCCTCCCCACAGGGAGGTCGCGGCTTCCCCAGCTATTGCATCCTCCCATATGAGGGTTGCGACAGGAGCCGCATGCCCTACCTGTAGCGGAATTTCAATTGAAAGTTTTAAACTTTTGTTATATATTTTATTTTCTTTGAATTTCGAGCATATGTGAATTAATAAGTTGCAAAGTTTAAGATTTCAATTTATAATTTTAATTTGTATTCATATAATATATATATATATTTAATATATATGTTATATATAATATATTATAATATATTATTTATGATATATTATATTGTTATATATTATATATGATTTACATTATAACTAAACAATTTATTTAGTAAATTCAAAATGATTATCTTATATTGGAATTTTTTTTTTAAAAAAGGGGTTATTATTTGATAAACTGATGAATTAATTTCATTGAATGAAATTGAGAAAGTGGAATGTAATACAATTAAGTAGTTTTAATTTCTTGTTTAATTCTCGTTGATTGACTAGATTTAAAATATCCCAGTGGTAGATGTGTATTTACCTTATGTTGCTTATATTTTATTGGGTGAATGGGAATTATTTTTATTTGAATTTAAGTCTTCCAGTTGCTGTCTCTTGAGGGAGTAAATTTTATTATGGTTTATATGTCTAAACAAATTAGGGTAGTGCACTGTATTTTTGGTAAAAAAATTTGTGATGTTTACTGTGGTATTTATGATATTATGCATTGATCTCCTTGTGCACCTTGTCTACCCTAGAAAAAAAAACATAGAATCTCATGTTATGTTTAGGGGAGTGGCTATTTGTAAGGGCCGACACACAAAGTGGTGTCAGGGTAACTTACAAGTAGTTAGTAACTCAGTGATAATTAAATGACACATTAGTTAGACTAAAACACTTAACAAGATGTACATGCCTCACTTATGACTCTTGAGCTATTTCAGTAATGAGTATAAGATGAGAAGGCTTGGAATGGAAAATCAATGTCTTGTTTCTTTTAAAGACATAGAATTCCACAACAGTATGCAATAGGGGCTGGGTTTCGTAAGAGGTTACTAGGGTAACCCATGGATTGGGGGCCGGAACCTAGGAAGAAAAACCAGGGTAACCTTTGCATTGTTGTGATGATACTCCACCTAGAATAACAGTTAAACCTTGTATTTGTAGTAAATTCAATTGTGAAAAATCTGGAAGCAATGTAACCATTAGAATGTTTGTACTAAGTGTCTAGGGTTAGTATATTAGGTCTAGGTAACCTTACTACTATCTCCTAGCACGGGGGGTGGACCTACGGGTACCACATGGTTGCGTGGAATGTGCACCTTACTCCATTGGGTCCCCAAATTGTGATTATGGCATCGAGAGCTTCATGGATGGAGAACTCACACATGGAAACTCAATTGTACTTCTTTTATTGTAAACTTGTAATTGAAAACTTCCCTCAAATGTATAAGAGGTGAACAATGTATATGTAATTGTAACTATTATTTGAACCACCTCATCAAGTTGGATGAGTATTGTATAATTGTCAAATGCAATGTATGGAAAAATATGGTTGTACTTTATTATGTCTTGAATGGAAAATTTCAATGTTATGCAATGTTTATTTTATGTTATAGTAATATGTGCAATGTAAAATACTTTAGTCATTTATGGAAAACTCAAAGTAGTGTAACGTCGTTTAACCTAAGAATGTATGCAATTAATTAACTTAATATTAATACTTAAAAAAATAAATTATTTCACCTTTATTACACTATTGCAACATTCTTAGGTTATTAAGAAGGGGCATTACAGGTTGTCTTGGAGATATGTTGTGTGTTCCCCTCTATGTTGATAGAGAAGGTGACTAATGTGGCTTATGTTTTTTTCCATAGGGAATTTTCATTGTCCCTTTTCTAGTGTTGGCTACATTGTTTCATTTTCAATTTTGCAATCCTACAAAAAGTATATGGATTTTCCCTTCAATAGGTTCAAAAAGGTGTTGAACACATGTATGTGGCAACTAATGTTCTTTGCTATGTTCAATACATATCCTATTTTTATAGGATTTCCTTTTCAAGAATGAAAGAAATAACAAATTTCTTTCAAACTAAATAACTATCTTGTCAAAAATAATAAATTTGAATGCTTTGTCTCCCTTTTCAAATAATATCCTCTTTAATATAGTATTCTTATAAAAATAAGTTGTAGTGATGTAAAACCCCATCCTGCAACATAGAGGACAATGCAACACTATGGAAGCACAACTTTTTTTTTCCTTAAAAGAGTAACAATGATGAGTACAATAAACTACTCTAAAAATACATCCTCTAGGACACACAACATGTCTACATGTGAACTTCACAACTTAAAAAAATATTCTAAAACATAACATATGAAATTAACTCATGATAGCATCATACATCAAAGCATTAACCCATAGCATAATAAATTAAGCATATAAATGTAGTGAACATGTTTCCACCGATACAACACCACTTAAAAATGATATATATAATTTAATCCAACAGTGAATAGATCATACATAATGTTACACGTATAGTACAAGGAATCCTCATTGATTAAAAATAAGGAATACAAATACATAGTGTCCCTTTGTTACAATAAATACAAGAGAAGGGTATGTGCAAGATCATGATGGGCCAAAAAGTAGTAATATGATGGGTATTTGTAGGGTATGTGGCTGACGACTTTTTTTTACCCAAAATTGATGAAATGAAAAGGATTTTTAAAGGAGATTATTAGATTTCCACCAATATAAATTATGCTTTACTTTGAATTTAATAAATAATTATTATTCATTTTCTATTTAAATTACGACTAAAGTCCTAATTGATAGGCTAATTGAAAAACATCTATAGCTTTCAAATGGTATCACATTTTTTTAATCCAAAACATGCATCACATTCTATGCTTTGCATAATATAGGATTAAAAAAAGAAAAATTGAATTTCATGAAATTTTGACCAAGTTAAGGTGTTCATACATACGAGTTTTTATATTTTTAAAAACTTGTAATAAAAAAATCATAATTAATTATTTCCTTGGAAAAAAATATAAAAAATTATGCATCACATCTGGACATGAGTCCTCTACTTATTTCTAAAATCTTATAAAAAAATATTATCATTTTTTTGTGGTTGGGATGGTCAGACAGACACCTACTTCTCATTTTTTCCCTGAAATTTAAGTACTACTGCATTAAAATTTCAAATTTTCACCAAATAGATTTAAAAAATAAAAAATAAACCTACTAGTTTAGAAACTACATTCAATTTGATAGATATTATATTCTTACATATTTTTGAAATAATATAGATAACTTATTAAAAAATTTATGTCAAGTTTCCTAACTCTGATTTTTTTGAATTTTTTGCCACTTAAGGGATTGTTTTTACCATGATGATCCTACACATACCTAGAAGTAAAAATCCATAGAACACTTGAGCTTCTCAGACTAGAAGATCCTTCCATCATGAACATAAAGAGAAAACCCAACCATGTGGTACTGATAGGCCTAACCCCTGTGTTAGGAGATAGTAAGAGGTAACCAAGAAAAATCTAATACCTCTAGACATAGGAAATAAACAAAATAACTATACCAGTAAACACCAAACATAAGGTTGCATTACTTCTAGAACCACTGTATCAATTACATCCACTATACAATACAAACTGACTGTTGTCATAGGAGGAGTGTCATCAAAAAGGTTGCATTGGTTATCCAAAGGAGATCTTCCTAGGTCTCGGCCCCTATCTTAGGTTATCTTGGTAACCTCTCATGAACTCGGCCCCACATGCACACCAGTGCAGAATAAATTATCTTTCAAGAAGAAAAGATAATTATTTTCCCATTCCAGGCCTTCCCGAATCATCTCAAGTCTCATACTAGCCCTTGAGCCAATGAGTGAGGCTAAATTATCTGATTAAATGTATTAAGCTACTCTATTCCTAATAAAGGTTATTTAATCTCAAATGATTAAACTGACTTTCACACGAATTGTCCTAGGACCACTTTGTGTTGTGGCCCCCATTGAAAGCCACTCCCCTATCGACAACACAATAACATATTCCACAACCCAAGGGTAGACAGTGCACAAAATATGATAACAAATATCATCCACTCTGTGAATAACAACACATTCCATTTGTAGTAACCGACTGCTCAAACTAAATCACACAAGCCATTCATAGGAATTGGGTGTTCAAAATAATTCACACATCCCTACAGATGTCAAATACTAAATACCAAATATGTGCACTACCAAAGGAAATCTCAAAAAGGGTGAACAAAAGATACAATAACCCTTTCACAATTTTACAACTCTGAAAGACCTAGATTCTCGTAATAACAATTACTTTTCCCCTAGTACACATTTATAGAAAACTTGTGCTTTAATAAACACAACACCAAGAAATTAACAAATGTTATCATTTGGATCTCCTAAACCCATTACAATCAATTTCACCTATTAAAATGCACCATTTAAATATAATTCCATTTAGTAAATCCATAACGATTAAAACAAAAGTTTAGTTTCCTAATCCACAATTGTAGATAAACAAATCCCAATCTTACTAATAAAATCACTTCATTAAAAGAAATAACTAGTACTTGCATGCACTTACCCATTTAATATTGAATTAAAATAAATCATTTACTAACTTAAAAGTAAACAATATAAATAACTATATTTAAATATATCTATATATATAATAATATATATATAAATATATATATACAACTATACATATATACATATAAATATCATAAACATATTATTAATAAATAATATAAAATAAATTTAACTTTAAATACATATATTATATATAATAAATATATATTATATATAACATATATATCATCTATAATATATATGATAAATCAAAATCCCAACAGTAAAATAAAACATAGCATAATAAACATGCATGCACAGGGTGTTGCCTTAGATGTGGCCTCCCTACGCAGGGGTTCATTGCTTGTGGGGAGTTATTCCTCCACACAAGTGTGGGGAGAACTACACACAATAGCACACCCCTGTATGCATGCGGTTGGGGGTTTCAACCCCTGGCCCCAATCACTAAGATATATTTTTTAAAAAAAATCTATTGTGATGAATTTCTGCAATACGACTCTGCAAATTCACTCTCCAATAAAGTCAAAATGTTATTTAATTAACACAAAATATTTATATAATATATATATATATATGTGTGTGTGTGTATGTATGCATATATATATTAATATATATGTACACACACACACACACACACACACATATATATATATTTATATACAAGTAATCCAATCATAGGTTCAAGTTCAGCAAAAAGCTAAGAAAGATGGAAATAAAAATAAATAAAATATCAAAATCAATGAGGATAAATGATGAAGAGAGAGAAAAGGAAAAAGGATAGAAAGATTTACATGCAAGTCCATGCCTAACTTTGCAGTGATCATTGTAAATGAAACTAAAAGCTTTATTGGAGATTTTTTTTTTTTTTTGGAAGTTAATCACTCTTTGGAAAAAAAAATAAGATTAAAAAAAAAAAAGGGATGGGGAATGGAGTTAAAAGGAGGAGAATTACTTGAACACCTCTCTCTGGCTGTATACATAGAAGAAAGAGGATCAAGAGCATCTCGATGGGATGAAAAAGAAAGCTTTTCAGATTTGGGGGAATAAATCAAGGAAGATGGTGATATCTAGATTGAACCCTCTGAGATCTCTGGGGTGACCTTGCACTAGTTTTATCTTGAGTTGGCACCGTCTTATCAGGTATTTTATTTGGGATCATATATTTGTTAATTTCTTTGATTATCGATTCTTTTTCAAGGTGTAGAACTTTATCCTTGGAAATATTTTATAGGGATCATTATGAGACCCTGGTAGATATATACATGTTGGAGCCTCTATGTCTTAGAGCTTCTCTTTATATATGTTGCAAAATTTCTCACCATTATGTATTCCTTATCATTTACAAAATAGCTAGAATTACAAGTGTAAGATATTGCATGCATATTTTGAGTTCTCAATACATTTAATAAATTATTTTAATTATAGATTTCTGCCTAGGCTATGTATATTTCAAGCTTTCTCACAAATATTGAATTCATACATTGTTTAGATCTTTCCTTGATGCAATTCCTGGGAATTTTAGAAGAATGTGGATTTTAGCAGTTAATTCTTGATACCCTAGGTTGGATCTGGAATAAGTTTTAGTATTTCATGATTTGAAAATAAACTAGTTTTAACACTAGCACATCTTGGTCCTATTGGAAACATTTCTTGATGTATTCTATCAATCTTTCTACATGCCTTTGCTATGCCTCTATATTGGGCATGCGCATTGATTAGACCCTTCTAGTGTATATACTTTTCAAATATATCCTTACCATTCTTGATGCCTATAAATTGGTATCAAACCATCCTCAATTTTTTTTGTAATTAGGTATCTATTTTAATTCCTCTATCATGCATCAATCTCCTTACCTTATGAACCTCATCACACCTAGCCACTCCTGCTCAGATGTTGTAGAGAGGAACCTAAGTCACAACATTTTGGGGATCCTGTATAATATAGAAGTAGTGTTGCTAGAAATACTTAGCCAATATTCATAGATGCTCCATTGACACCACAAGCTTAACAGACATATTAGTAGTATGACAATCAACACAGGCATGAAGGCCAACCATGCACACCTGATGATCAACTATTGATGCAATTCCATAAAGGTTGTTGTGGTGTGAGGAATGTGTGGCCCGTATCCACTAAACTGCTTGACTACATGCACTTTGGGCACAAGAAAAGCTTCCAATGTAGGATGTGATCTAGAGTGCCCCATTAATTCAAAAAATTTGAGTGCTTCCTTGAAAAATCTATAGAGATGTAAATAGCCTCCCCAATTTTGTCGGCAACTACCACCTTTGTAGTACTCCAAAATAGAACATTGTAGAGGCTTAAATAATCTCCCTAATTTCATTATCAATCTATCTCAACTATAGTGCTTGAACATAATAGGAAGTTTAAAGGTTTAAATAATTTTTCTAATCTTCTGGCAATCTTGGAAATGAATTCAAAGGCGATATGCTTCATTACTTCATTGAGGTTGAGAGCTTCCTTTCTTGATCCATTTCATGTGCATCCTATACTCTTATGTTCATAATATTTTTTTCTCAGGCCGATTATTACTGATGGCTCTACTGATTTCATTTTAGTATCGACATATATATATTAGATCACAGTCTTTCCTTTTTATTCATATTGTTGTGTCCTTTCTCAAAGTGTCTTTGCATGGCAATGTAATTGGGTAGTCTTTGCTTGTTTCTACTAGCATCATCAATGTTCTTCACAAGGAGATCGCACCTATTTTGGTACACTTCTCTTTGAACTATTTCTTTTATAATAAACTTAGGATGAGAATGGTTGCAGCATGATAATCAGAATTTACTTGGAGGTCCTTAGTAATCCTAAAAGCCATTCAAATGAAATGTTTAGCGGACCGAATGCAATTTCCCTTTTTGGCGTCTCTCCCACATTAGTAAGTAAAAGTATTGAATTTGGGATTACTTGACTGTCTTGATTCACCAAGTCAAATTCTTTTTCTTGTATGCCCCTTTGCTTATTGTGTTGTATCAATTATAGGAGGTCTTGTCATTTTAGTCACTCGCTGTTTCTTTTTTTTTACTCATCATTCTAATTCATAGGGGTGATTCCTTATTTCTTTTCCTTTTGTAATCATGTTATACGTTTTTTGTGATGATTAGTAATTATGAAACAAAATAGGCTGCCTTGTTAAACAAGACTCCTTTACATATATGTATCTTTCGTAATCTATATATATATATATATATATATTGGAATAACTACTTTATAACTCTACTTTATTGTTTTGCTAATGACATAATGGAATTATTTCTATATGTATTACTCTTCATACCAATTTATATAGATATGTAGAAAAATGTAATTATTGTTATTACATTTTAAAAGTTATTAACATAATAGGGTTATGTTGATGTATGACATATTAGTGGTTATAATAGTTAAAAAAAATTTACTTATTTTTAGGTAATTAAAAAGGTTGTTGAATGATTACTCTTTTTGTCATGGTTGTTTCTTGGATAGGTCATAAGTTGCAGGGAAATTGTTGTTTGGGTATCTTGTGATGATGAGTTAAACGTACTTGAAATTGACTATTTCATTTTTAGTTGTGAATTAAAGTTTGAATTCCTTTTATGATTCCATTCTAATGTGGTATCCTTTGAGTCAATTTATTTTTGATGGATCTCTTTCTCTTGGTGCAACTTCTTTTGAGTCAATCTTGATGTTGAAGGGAATTTCACCTTACGTTGGAATTTTATTTGGAAAACTCGTGTTGCTTTGTTTACCCTCGTCTATGGGTAGTTGTTCTTTTCTTGGGCTTCCAGAGACAAGGGTAGTCTAGTTTCATTTTGAATCTTCATGGATTTGGTTTATGCCAAAATTGTGATCATAAATGTGATTTTGAATTATGAGTGGGTTGTACCTAATTTTTTATGAGCATTTATGTATATGGCTTTTGGCAAGATGGTATATTCCTCACATGGGAATCAGTTCTATGATGCTATACTTTTCTAGCTAGGTACAACCCCTCGATGCCTTGGATTTTGGTTTATGTTTTGGGTCTCTAGGCAGAGTGGCTCTATGTCGAGGTTGGCACCTCAAATAGGAGGAAGGGCTCATGATAACCCATGTAAGAGTTTGATTAACAAGTTAAAACCTAATAATAGAACTTAGGGGATGGGTAGTAATAACATAATAAGATAATCTTGGATACC
This sequence comes from Sequoia sempervirens, assembly GCA_007258455.2. Classification (NCBI taxonomy): domain Eukaryota; kingdom Viridiplantae; phylum Streptophyta; class Pinopsida; order Cupressales; family Cupressaceae; genus Sequoia; species Sequoia sempervirens. The sequence goes on along the minus strand of VDFB02271358.1, from coordinate 729,588,226 downwards.
TCATTTGTCCATTAGGGCTATCACAAACTAATGGTAGACTAAGAAGGTCATGGTTGGCAAAGTTGTTACCTCATCCTCATGAGAGAGGTTAATGGCTCCGCATGAGTCACCCTATGGGGTCAGTGCCTCAAATAGGAAGAAGGGCCAAGATAACCATAGATGGTGGCCAATGCCTCAAACAACCTAGTATAGCCGATGCTTAGAGTAAGGGCATAGGATAACCCATGTAGGACTATGCGATGACACTCTCCACTAGTTGCCCTTATGCCTTGCTTTCTTGGTTGCCACTGGAAGTGTGTTATTATTGCTATCTTGGATTTACTTTGCAAGTGATTATGAGTGTTGCTTTTGATATGTCTAAGATTTGTTTTTATGGTCTTGGTTTTACTATGATTGGACCTTGGTTGTTGTTGTTTAGGATCTATGGAACTTTTTGTTGTTTCTTTTGGAGATTTTGTTAATATGATATTCTTTATTGGGTTATTCTTATGCCATTCTTAGTTGTGGTCACTTTCTTATCAGCTCCTTAGCATGGGGGGTGGGTCTTCAGACCCACGTGGTCAGGTGGAATGTGCTAAGCACCCCATTGGGTCCCCAGTTGAGGATCGAGAGGTATAAATTTGTGCCACTTGCGAAGATTCAAGAGTTGTATCCCACTTGGAGCCAGTTATGCTACTTGTACTCATCTGCTCAATTGTATCATGCTATCTTATTATATGGTTTTCATTCATGTTGGGAAACTATTTTGTATTATTGTACCTCTTGAACATTGTAATGTGATATAACATATTATTATATCATGATAAACCTTATGTGGATATTGGTCCATGACAGTTGTTGCTCAATGTATTGTATCTATGGAAACATGTTCCTTGAGTTTGATTTATTCATGTATATGTTATTTTTATGTATGTGGATGGTTCTTATTAATTTTTTGTCATGAATGAGTTACATTTGTAAATGTTTACTTTGTTATGGATTATGTGTTTGTCTTTCATTTTTTGTCATTGTGGTATGGATTTAATTTTCGTAATGACTCCTCATGTACCCCAAGGGATGTAAGTGTTAGAAAAAAATTTATTTGAGTTTTATGAGTGATGAATCTATGTGCATCTCATGTATGTTTAGATTTACTTTATTAAAAAAATTATGCAGTAATTATTGATTTTTTGTCCTTTGGGGTTCGCACAACAGGGTGTTATAGAGAACAAAATAGAATGAAGGTTTTCTATAGAGATCTAAATTTTCTTATGTATCAATTTATTTTGAATGAACAAACAACACATAGAATTTTTAATTATTTTCTACAGAGGTTCAACTTTCATGAAAATATTTTAAAAGAAAGAAAAAAAGAGCTTCTATAGTATATAAAATCTTTTCTAAACATTTCCAAATTGCATTACAGTAATAAAAACCAATTTTCAATTCAAAATTCACAAAAAAAATAAAGGAACCTATTCCAGAAGAACTATTGCCTCAAGAAATGTTGCCCAACTTCTCTATAGCTTCAATTTTCCAAAGTAGCCAAAGCTTCCTCCAGTGCAATTGCCTCTTTCCAGAAAACACAATAGTACACAACCAAGAATTCTATAGCCAAAATTCTAAAACAAATTCCTTAGATAGATCCACAATTTCCTCTCCAATTTTCAACAACCCACACCCAAAAAAACTCCCGTGAAACAAATTTCTTCACTTTTTCCAATTTTTTTCTCTGAGAATCAATTTATATCCATAAGATAACAATTTTCTAACTCACAGTTATCTCATCAAAATATCTTTTCACTCAACAACCAAAGATATTTTCCAACCAGATGCATTTAAATAAAATAAAACAATTTACTAATTGAAACCAATTTAATAACTCTTATTTATTTAATTACCATTTATTTTTAATAATAAAAATTACTCAACAACATAACTAAATTAAATTAATTAATTTATTTCTTCTAAAGCCTTCACAACAATAATTGAATTAATTAAATATATAAATCAATACACATTTAATCTACCAAATTAAACTTGCACAATAATAAAATACCCAAAACAACAATGATAAGGCTAAAACCAAGAATCAAACTAACGACACACTATACTAGGGTAAAGGTATGACTAGCTATCCCATTACTATCTCCCAATATTACTATTGAGTAGTGGACATGCTCAGACCTGTGAAACCAGTTGAAGCTAATGTCCTATACCTACAATCTTGCAAACAAGAAAATGTTGTACATGTATATTGATAGTAATTTCATACACAACATGAAGAGAGAATCATGGAAATCATAGGGCACTCACAAGTGAGAGATGCAATACCATTCTCTTCACCAATACAATGTCACATCAACTAATGAGATAAAATATCAATTAAACAATAAATAAGCATACGTCAATATTTAACTCAAATAACAACTATGCTAATCTGACATTATAAAAAAATAATTAGTCACAACATCAACTCATAAAAATATCACCATGTCCAAGTAACATCCAACAGTGTCAAAATTTTTATCAAACAGCAACATAAAGTCAAGATAAACCACCTCATAAAATCTAGATGAAATCCTAGAAGTTGTCCAAACAAGGAAAATGGAGGGGAATTACAAGTGATGCTTCATATGGTGCTTGATTAGGATAAGAAGGTGTTGAGAGGGAAAAAATTTCCCATCAAATCTTCAAATAGACACCATAAGGGTCAATCAAGAGGACACACATATAGGTAGATATATAAATATCTATATGTAAAAATCCAAATATTTTTTTATGTACAAACTTCTATATCTAAATAGATATGTATACCATATTTTTTCCTTGATATGCAAATGGATTAATCATAAAGATGCAGGAGCATCCAGTGGTGTAAGGGCAATCTTGCATCACCCAAAAATAGTTAAATTTCAAGTTTCTCAATTTTGAGATGTGTTTACATTTTTGGATACCCTTTTCATCATAATGAAATTCCCAATTTATGGTTTTTATTTTTTGTTCCTGGGTTGAAAGATATTACAGTTTTAGTTTCTTAGATTTGCACTTAAAAATCTTCTGAGTTAGATTTGAGGAACTTAGAGCTCCCGAAACGGCCCCAAAACTTGCTGAAATTGGCGTAGCAAATTTTGAGCGTGTTATTGACTTTGATACCTTTCCAATAGTTCAAATGGTTCAACGTGAGACCTGTGACAAAAGCGTGGCCCCGTGAAGTTGGCGACTTCTAGAAGATACAATTGCAAATGCTCTTTCAAATTTGAACTCAAGTTATTGGGGAATTTTCAGCCAAACCACCTAAACTCAAATTTGAATCGTTGTTTCTGGTCTAAACCAAATGAGGAGCCCTTATTAACGGGCTGGTTTCTAATTTTGGGCAGCTTTGGGGACAAGCTTGCATATTGCTAAAGGGTTATCTCTAGCTTCAGAATCCTGCATGTGTTGTAGAACTTGGGGGATTGAGATCCTCATGTAAGAAGCTCCATTTTTGAAATAATAAATTATTCCCATTGATTGTGGGTTATTTCTATGTCTTGTGGGTTGTGCCCCTCATCAAGTGGTGGTAATTTGAGTAGGTTTTCTTGAGCTGTGGACAGATTCCGCTAATCGCGGAGGCAATCTCACACCAAGACTATGGCTGTGGGTCAAGGTCAAGAAAGATGCCCCAAGAGGATGCCGAAGGTGCGGGTGGTGCCAGAGGTGGTCGAGGCGGCAGAAATGCCGGTGGAAGAGATGCACTGGCAGCCCTCCAGAGACAGATTCACGCGTTACAAGAGCAGTTGAGAAGAGGGTTAAACCCGAGGGAGGAAAGTGAGGATGAAGGAGAGGAGGAAAGTTCAAATGTAGAAGAGGAAGAAGAATCAATTGATCAAGACCAAATGCAACTAATAAGGACCTCACTTTGAAGATCAAAAAGACCCGTGAGTTTAAGTCCAATCAGTTATTCCAGAAGTCTAAACCTGGAAGAGTTGATCGATTGGATCAACGAGCTAGAAGAATATTTAGAGTATGAGGAAACAGAGGACCCAGATCACGTTAAGTTTGCAAAAATGAAGTCAAGGGGCCGCCGTGATTTGGTGGAAAAGAGGTCATGTTGGAAAGAAATCAAAAGAGGAAAGCATACGATCACCGTGATGGGATCGCGGTAGAGAAATTGAAGAAGTAGTTCATACTAGTGGACTACGAGTTAGATTTGCTAAAGAAATTGCAAGGGTTCAAGCAAGGAAGCAGATCTGTGAAAGAATATATAGAATATTTTCACAAGATAATCATCGGAACGAGTCACATAGAGGCCAATAAGGAGAAGGTAGCTCCATATCTTAATGGGTTACTTAATCGAATCTGTGAAGATACTTCCAATAGAATGACCACCATTGAGGATGCGTCACTCAAGGTGGAAGAGAAGTGACATGAACAAACATTTTACGCCAAGCAAAAGGACAAGGAGGTCAAAGCCGAAGGTTCAAAAGAATCTTAGGAAGCCAAAAATGATGATGAAAAGAAAAGTGAAGATGTGGGTACCCAGCCGGCCAAAAGAAATGAAAAACTCTACCACCCTCGTGATCAAAACAGTGGTGATCAAAGAGATAGAGGATGAAGGAGATATGGACAAGGATCTGAAAGAGGTGGTTTCAAAGGAACATGTTTCCAGTGTGGTGAAGAAGGGCATCGAGCCTATGAATGTCTACAACACCAAGGAAGGGTAGACAAAAGGCCAAAAGGTTGTGGAAGGGTTGCGCATGCAGATGAGGAGGCCCAATCTGAACATTCTGATGATGCTGAAAGGGAGAAGCCCTAGTGATTAGGAGAGCCCCTCGTGACTAAAGAAAAAGGAACCAAAACAAAGGAAGCAAATCTATTTCCACACAAGATGCAAGTGTGAAGGAAAATGTTGTGATGTCATTATTGATGGTGGAGCATTGATAATCTAGTGTCAAAGGAGATGGTCACAAAGTTGAAGCTGAAGAAGGAAAGACACCTGCATCTATATCAGATTGCTTAGTTGCAGAAAGACCACAAAGTTTTGGTCAATCAGCAATGCCTAGTAAAGTCTAAGATCGGTGAGCCACTCATGATGAGGTACTGTGATATCATCCCCCATGGATGCATGTCACATGTTGTTGGGGAGGCTATGGCAGCTTTTGATAGATGAAGCTATACATGATGGCCATGCAAACACTTATTCCTTGACAAAGGATGAGGTTTGTCACAAGTTGAAACCCCTGAAGGAGACCAAAGAAAAGGTATGCAGTAGTGCTAGAATTTGTTACGTAGATGGAAGAATTTTTTTAGAAGGTATGAAGCATGAGCATGTGTGTTATGCATTGATTCCTAGAGTGAGTAAGGAGGATAGTGAGAAGGTTCCAGAAGAAGTTTTTTGGATGTTGGATGAGTTTCAAGATATTGTTTCTGATAATGTACCTAAGGGTTTACCACCCATAAGGAAGATCAATCATTAGATTGACTTAATTCCCCGAGCCAGCTTGTAAAATAAGTCAACTCATAAAATGACTTCAACAAAATTAGGAGTTGAACGCATGTTCAAGAGTTGTTGGAAGTGCTGGTTTGATATGAGAGTTTTAGTCCATGTACGCCCGCAGCATTCAGCAATTCAAAGAAGCATAAAGAGTGGGAGGATGTGTACTGCATTTATGAGCCATAAACAAGATAACAACTCAATTACAAATTCCCCTGCCAAGGATGGATGACCTCGGATGGACTATTTGAGGAGCCCAAGATTTCACAAAGATTGATCCAAGAGTGGATATCACCAAATTTGATTCAAGAGGGGAGACAAACTGGAAGATCTCCTTCAAGACCAAAGAGGGCTTGTACAAGTGGTTAGTCATGCCTTTTGGGCTAACCAATGCACCGAGCACATTCATGCAACTCATGAATGAGGTACTAAAAGAATTTATGGGAAGTCTTTTTATTGTGTATTTAGATGATATTTTGATTTTCAGTAAGATGTTGGATGAGCATCCTGATGCACATTTGGAGAGCCCGTGGAGAAGTTAAGAGAAGAGAAATTGTTAATTAATCTAAAGAAGTGCATTTTGTGAAGAGGGAAGCATCAGACTGGGGTTTGTTGTCTCGTGAGAAGGTCTCATGATGGACCTGTGAGAAGGTGAAGAAGGCAATCTGAATGGCCTACCCCAAGAACAACCTACCGAGGTGAGATCTTCCATGGTTTAGCTAGTTTTTCTAGAAAGTTCATTAGGAAACTTTAGTATTTGTGGACCCCGAATCAAAATGTTGAGAGGGATAGAAAAGAATTCAACCGAGCACCGGAGCTGCAAAAAGTTTTGAATCAAGGAAGTAGAAGGTGATAGAGCAACCCGGCTCTAGCCTCCTAGATTTCAACAAGGTGTTCTTCTGTGGATTGTGATGCTAGTGGTTGCGCCATTGGAGTAGTGTTGAGACAAGAAGGTAAACCCATTTCCTATTTCAATGAAAAGTTAAATGATGCCAAGAGAAAGTATTCTGTATATGATCAAGAATTTTATGCAATAGTTCAAATATTAAAGAAATTGAGACATTATTTGTTGCCAAAAGAATTTGTTCTATATACTGATCATCAAGCCTTACAGTACCTAAATAGTCAGAGAAAATTAAATCAGAGGCACATAAAATGGGTAGAGTTTCTTGTAGAGTTATACCTTTATTTTGAAAAACATAGGCGGAAAGTCCAATAGGCTGCAGATGCCTTAAGTAGGAGGCGTAAGGGCGCATTGATGAAAAAAAAGATGCATTAAAGTGGGAAGGTTCAATGAACTCAAGACACCGTATGTGAAGATCCTGATTTGTAGAGAGGCTTGGAAAAGCTTGCAAGGAACCTGGCTATAAATGGACACGTGTGACAAGGTGGCTGGATTTCATAATCTAGGATGGCATGTTATTTGCTGGAAGTCAATTGTGTATCCCGAGGAGTTCCTGAAGGAGGGAGCACCCCATACAAGAGAAGCATAGTGGAGGAATGGCAAGACATTTTGGTTAGCATAAGACCATTTTACTATCGCTGAGCATTATTATTGGCCTTAGTTGTCACAGGATGTGAAGAATTTTGTACAAAGTTGTAGGGTATGTGAGATGGCTAAAGGAGTGAGACAGAATACAGGCTTATATCATCCCTTACCTGTACCAGAGAGGTCATGGGAGGATATAAACATGGACTTTGTTCTTGGTTTTCCAAGGAAACAATGAGGGAATGATTCAGTCTTTGTGGTGGTTGATAGGTTTTCGATGATGACACATTTCATTCCATGTCAGAAGACCCATGATGTAGTCCACATTGATGAATTGTTCTTCAAAGAGGTGGTGAGGCTACATGGTGTGCCAAAGAGTATTGTCTCATATCGTGACACCAAATTTGTGGGGTAGTTTTGGAGGACCTTGTGGAAGAAGCTAAAGATAGAGTTGAAGTTTAGTTTTGCACACCATCCACAAATAGATGGGCAGACAGAGGTTGTTCACAGGATTCTGGGTAACCTACTAAGATGTTTAGTAGGAGATAAACCCAAGGGATGGGACTTGATCTTACCTCATGAAGAATTTTCTTACAATAATTTTGTCAACAGAAGCACTTGTAGATCACCATTCCAAATTGTGTATGGAGGTAGCCCTAGAATAGCCCCAGAATTGAGGAAGATGGACCAAGAGAAGAAAATAAGTGTTGAAGCCAAATATTTTGCAGAACACATCAAGAATATACAGGAGAAGGTTTAAAAGAACATATTAACAAGATGAATATGCAGTATAAGGCTAAGGTAGATCATAAGAGGAGGTATAAGGAGTTTCAGATTGGTGATGAAGTGATGGTCCACTCGAGGAAAGAAAGGTTTCTAGTGGAAACATATAACAAATTGAAGATGAAGAACTTCGGTCCCTATAAAATTTTGAAGAGGCATGATTCAGGGAATGCATATGAGGTAGATTTGCTAGATGGATTCAACATTTTCCCTATGTTCAACATTTTAGATTTGACAAAGTATCATGAAGGTGGTGCTGTGGAAGTACCAACGATGGAATAGTGTGGGATTCCAACACCTACTTTAGAAAAGGAGGAGATTGAAGAAATCCTAGATAGTCGTGTGGGAAGGAGTACCAGGAACAAGCAGTATGAAGAATATCTAGTGAAATGGAAAGGAAGGCATGTTGAAGATTCATCATGGTTGCCTAAGGCAGAGGTTGACTGTTTGGGTTTTTCCTCACCATCTGAGACATGATGGGGTCACTTCTCAAATTACCCTGGGTGTCTAATGCAAGAGCATCCAGTGGTGTAAGGGCAATCTTGCATCACCCAAAAATAGTTAAATTTCAAGTTTCTTAGTTTTTAGATGTTTTTACATTTTTGGATACCTTTTTCATCATAATGAAATTTCCAATTTATGATTTTTATTTTCTGTTCTTGGGTTGACAGATATTGTAGTTTTAGTTTCCTAGATTTGCACCTAAAAATCTTCTGAGTTAGATTTGAGTCACTTAGAGTTCCCGAAACAGCCCCGAAACTTGCTTAAATTGGTGTAGAAAATTTCAAGCACGTTATTGACTTCGAGACCTTTCCAACGGTTCAAACGGTTCGTGAATCGAAGACCTAAATCAAAAGTTATGGCCCCGGGAAGTTGGCGCACTTTCTAGAAGATACAATTGCAAATGCTCTTTTGAAATTTGAACTTCATGCTGTAAATTTTTGATGCCAAACTGCCTAAACTCAAATTTGAATGTTGTTTTCGCTCCAAACTAAAGAGGAGCTCTATTTATGGGCGGGTTTCTAATTTTTTGGTAGCTTTTTGGGGACAAGCTCGCATATTGCGAAAGGGTTATTCTGTAGCTTTCTGTAACTTGCATGTGTTGTAGAACTTGTGGATTGAGATCCTCTATATGTAAGAAGATCCATTTTCTGAATAATAAAATTATTCTCTTGTTTGTGGGTTAGTTTCTGTGTCTCGAGCTATGCCCTCATCACATAATTATAATGAGAAAAACCATCTAGATGGAATTTTCTCTCATTTTCCTAAACAAGAAGGCTAGGAATTCAAACCTTTTGTTTGCTATAATATATTACATAGCCCGAAGCAAGGAATTATTATAGGCAACAAAAGATTTGAATTCATACCCACCTCAACTAGTCAATTGAGGGAAAATTTTGTGTGGATGTTTGGTCTCTTGAATGCTGGCTAGTTTTGAGATTAGTTGTTGTATGGTATCCATGTGCTTGCACTACTTGTTATCGTAGCTGTTGTTTATCCAATTTTATATAAAGTGTGAGATGAAAGAGTTGTCTTGCTTTATATTGTACTTAATGTAGGTACTAATGTGCATATAAATGAAACAATATTGCTAACAATCACTCGCATACCAGAACCCACATAATAGAATAAATCTTGAAATCAAAATTCACCAAAAAAATACCAGATTCACTATTTTTGAACCATTCATGGAAAATGGAAGCCATAAATGAAACAATATAGCCAACAATCACCCACCTACCAAAAACCATGAAACTATATAGTCTTGCAAACAACAATCAACAAAATGAAACAATATTGGTTTCAAGAGCCAGCTAGTTGAAAAATTTTGCATAAACATGTGAATTCAACACAAGAAACAGAAAAAAAGGAAAAAAAAAGATTCTTTTGGTGAACCCAAATTGTTTTAATTTTCAATTAGGTTTTGTTGAGGAAAAAACAATGTCTTCACATGGCCTTCACACACCAATTTTTTGGGTATGGGACTCTATTTACTCATTCAACTTTGTAGTCATGTCTACAATGAAATTACATTGCTAATGCTAATACATATACACACAAACACACACACACACACACACACACACTCACACACACACATATATACAAAGACAAAAATCTACATATATACACACATATAGTTTGCAGAGAAATGAGTATATACTTCTACTTTCGTTCCTCATTGAATCTTTGTTGGTTCCTCTCAATACATATATGTGTGTGTGTATGTACACCAACCATTACCTCTACACACACTTGCACCTTCATACAGGCTTTCCCTCCATTGTTACAACTACTATATATATCTACATATATACATGTCTATATATTTATATCTATATGATTTGTGTGTGCTGGTGATAGTTGTAATGATAGTTGTTTTTTAAAGCCTCATGGAACAAAACAAATGTATTGGAGATTTTCAACAAGGTATTGTTTGGTCTCCTTCTCTTGCTATACCTAATATGGGAGTTGTGAGCAATGAGGGTAAGCTTTTGTGAGGGTGCAACCTAGATTAAGATTTGTATGTACAACTTTTGTGAGGGTGGGTGGAGGTTACTGAACACATCAAACACAATAAAGAAATAGTATTTCCTTCCACCAATGATGGCTACACAAAACCCATAAACAAAGCAATTTATAGTAAGCTACAAAACAACAATCAACAATCCCCTTTCGGAAATAACATAAAATTGTTTTAGAAATAATTCATGAATGGTTTTTCTAATATGCACTTCTTATGACTTCCTTCAATTACACCTCTTCCCACTTGGTTTCTCTTCCCTCTATCATTTCTCCATGACCTGCTAAAAATGAACATAGAACTATCACAACCCACCATGGCTATGGAAATTTTGTGAAGGTGGTTGGAGGTTGGTGGTTGCAAAAGGTGTCGGTTGTGATAATTGTTATATATATATGTGTGTGTGTGTGTGTGTGTGTGTTTGTGTGTGTGTATTTATGTGTATATATATGTATGTGTGTGTATATATGTGTAAAGATAGTATTTTAGGGATATATATATATATATATATATATATATATATATATATATATATATATATATATATATATATATATATAAGAGTGGGAAAGAGAGTATAGGAGAGAGGGGAGAAAGAGGATATAGATGAATATATATAGGAGACAGGTGGTGGAAATGAGGAATGGAGGCATGGAATGACATGGAAGGGATGGATGGACAAGAAAGGAATGAAGAAATAATGGACAGGGATGCCTGAGACCTAGAAGCATGAAGGCCAATGAAAATTCCAACCAATGTTTCCCATAGCCCAATGCTAATTGTTGTTGTCTAGCTTTGGCTATATACTTTCAAGTACAATGCATAATAAAATAGGTGATATTATAGAGTTAATGTTGTTTTCCAAAATGCATTCTTTTCAATCGGGTGGTGCTCAAGAGGTTGTACTATTCCAATTTTTGATAGGGTGCTAGTGAATACATTTATGTAAGTGTATCTATATATACATACACACACACACACACACATACATATACATTGTTCATCACACAAAGGACAAAAAACTTTTTCTTGGAAAACCAATAGATATAAATAACACAGGCTAGAAAGCAACAAACTGCAAAAGAAAATTGGATTATGTTAAGAATTTTATTCTATTGCAAACATAGCTAGAAAATGGAGGTGATAGAAAGAAGACAACAAAAAAATTGACATTCACAGACCCATGCAAACCACTACCTTCTCATCCCAAAAAAGGGTTGGCAAAAATTAAATTATAGGTGACACTTTTTATTTGTTTTTGCAAACATCGTTTCTTGCAAACACAAAAAATAGCCTCTAACCATCTATACAAAAGTGCCTATTAAGTTTTCCTTATGACAGTATACAATACATCACTTTGACAACTTCTTTTCTAAGGATGAAGAAATAACAATTAGGAATGTGTATTTAATGCATGCTTGCCCCATTGGTGATAGCTATCTTGAACAACAAGATAAACCTAGAGAATGACACCCAACATTGTGTTATCAAAAATTGAAACAATATAGTTTTTTTCATAGCAGGACCCTCTAAGAAACAAATCAATGCATTTATTATCTTTGTGACTGCTTGAAAAGGTCGCTACTGCTTATACCTATTGTCACTGCATGGAAACCATAAAACAATTAATGTTGATGCCATTTCACTGGCCTTCTCTATTGATGCAACAAATGCTTTTAATATAAAAATTAAAACAAAATCTACAAACTTCCTTTTCTAGCCACACTGAATGGAGGCCAAAAATGAGACAATATAGCCTTGTCCAGACAACAACAATGAACAGTTCCTTGTGTAAAACAATATCAATTGCATAAAATTTACTATTTTATTCCATTCCAACCATTGCCACATAAATATTTCTTGCAACAACGACCCATATGGAAAAACCTCAAAACACAAAAAACTTGTAGTAACAAATTCAATCAAAGCCTCTGCCACAAAACGTGAATGATTAATGAATCAATATTATATATATATATATAATAGTGAAGAATGCGTTTTGGATAACAATATAAATTGTATAATATTAAGTATTTGATTATGCATCGCAGAGAGTAGAATATAGCCAAAGCCAGCGAACAATAATTAAATTGAGTTGTGGAGAACAATACAAACTATTTTAATATATTGTAACCATTTACACAAAATAGAAGCCATAAATGAGATTATATTAAATTTTGTTGTGTGTAGATTTGTATGTATGTGAAAGTAGATGTGAGAAATGTACATACGTACTCTTCCCAATGTTTATTATTTTCTCAAAATAGTTATTTGCCTAAATCTTGCCATGACATACTTCAAACATGTTATACTTCATATTAACTATTATATACAACATTCAAGCCGTTTTCCTAATTGTTTCTTTTCCTTCATACTCTTGGTGTTTCTAGGGGAAAAAATGAGGGATTTTCAAATTTAAACAATGAACTTGGAATAAAAAATTGTACTTTAAGTATTACTTGAATCATTGAAACCCTTGTTATTATTAATCCTTTCTTGTCATATTGTTAATTCCTATGTAAAAAAATTGAGTGCCCATGTTGTGTTTTGAAGTCATAGACCTTCTAGCCAACCACTGGCGTTGTAGCTCTTCAATTATAAAAGAGCAGATGCAACGATGATGGTAGCCTCTAGCTCTTCCAAGGCTAGTGAACAATCCTCAAGCAGTAGTACTATAAGTTTTTTTTTTGTTTAGTTAATTGTTTCTTTCCAATTATCTTGATAGTTTCTCAAGTGCACCAAACAAACCAAGAATATACTTCACTTGAATTAACAATTACTATGATATATGTTCTAACTTATTTATATTTTAACTATCTATCGTGTTTCCCTTAAATTTATTGGCCATTTTGGAGTAACTTATATCTCAGAGGAGAAAATGTCTTATTTTCAAAATGTGTCAATATTATTGTTTGCTTTTAGAGTTGAGTCATAGTTATGAATATCTTATTGCTTCCACTATGCTAAGTTTAATTGCCTTGTAGGCTACAAATATGAATCCATTCTTAACAAGAGATGTGCTATGATTTATAGATGCTGGATATTTTTTCCCATCTCCAATCCTCCAACTAATGTCTTACCAAAAAATAGGAGGTGATCAAAGCCCAGTCGAATGGTACAAAGTCATCCTATCTAATGGAACCCACAGGTAGATGGGAACTTTTCCTGCAAAATACAATGACCTTTTGTTTACATGTGAATTTAAAATAGATTCAATTGTGTGTTTGATAAACTATTTGTCTAGAATGCTACGAGAATCAAGGTTTGTAGAGATCTTCTATAATGCCCCATCGCGCAAACCCCAAAGGACAACTATTAACGCACAATTTTTTTTCTTTAAAACATACATGCTATGTAAGTTAAGATTCCAATGCATATAATTCAACTATATGAATATATTTTAATCACCTAACTCCTTTGGAGTAAATGAGGTGACATTACACATACTAACCCACGATGAAAAGATAATAACAAAATTCAGAATTGTATTAATGTAAACCATTCAACCATCATAACTCTAACATTAAAACATCCACCAGTGATAAACCAGAATGACAAGATTAAATCAATATAATAACCATACATACATATATTATAATCATGGGAATGCATTAAATATATTTCCATAGATACATGTTCATATGACAAAAACCACTATCATAGATCAAGAAGGAAATGCAAGGTATAAATATACATTGCATCTACTTCTAGTACATCACATTTAATATTTACATGAGTTTCCATCATAAAACTTCCCAAAACATGTTGGTGTAATACATCAATACAAAAGTATGACTGAAATACAAAGTATACATATGGAAACAAAGTGAACTTTGGATCATGTTGCATCTAAATAGCACTACACTGTACTACATGATTGCTGATAGGGAACCCAACAAGGTGCATAGCACACTCCACCTGACTGTGTGAGTCAAAAAACTCTCCCCTCATGCTAGGAGTAGACAAGGAAGGATCCTCGACCAAGAACATCCAAACAAAAAACAACAAGACTCAACTCCAAACAAGAGTGACATGAAATTACAAAAGAAATCACAACGTCAACAAAACACTTCTAGAGGCTTGCAAAGATAACAAATCAAGGGAATACTAGGGGAGAGTGTCATCGCACAGTCCTAACATGGGTTATCTTAGATGTCTTTCTCTAGGTGTCGACCCCCATCTATGGTTATCCTGGCTACCTCTCTAGGTGTCGACCCCATAGGTTGACTCATACGAAACCATTAACCTCTAATAGAGACGAGGTAACCATCTTGCCAACCATGACCTTCTTAGCCCACCCTTAGTCTGCGAAAGCCCTAATAGGTGGACGAGACATCCTTATCTTGTTGATGCTATTTCTACCCATTCCCCCTAATTCATTTAATTAAGTTATCACTTCTTACACTAAATCTTACCTGGGTTATCCTGGCCACCCCTTTACAGTGCATCGGCCCCCACAAAGAGCCACTCTCCCTAGAAACCCAAACCACAAAAGCAAATCTCCAAGTGGTTGTACCAACACAAGGAAGTACTAAATCTCAAAACTGAAACATACGTGAGGAAAATTCATCTCACCAACAACCATATACATAGATACTCATGAAAATAGGTACAACCCAAACATAAGCACAAAATTGCAATAATAATCAAAATATTGTCAAATACCAAATTAAATGACATCTCAATAAACAACAAACTATGCTCGACTTTGGAAGCCTCCAAACCAAATAACGAAAAACTCCTAATAGAGGATGATATGACCTTGAGGGTTCCCACATATCCATACACCAACTTAAGCAAATAGAAAATGACCCATGGGGAAAATAAGAAAAAAATCTAGTTACAAAACCTCAAGAAACAGATACAAACATGGAATTTTTAAAACAACAATGTAACACCTCTCCGTTTTGGCTCTTTGATCAACATTGTTCTTCCCTGTTATGATTATGTCTGATTATGATTTTACTTTCGAACTAGGTTGCTTTTGATTGTAATTGTTATGCAATGTGGATGTTATATTTTGATGTGATGCTATCCTCATGTTACCCTTATGGCAGGTTTAGGATTAACTTAGAAGATATTTGATTTAATGATGTTTTATGTTATTGATCATGTTATTGATGTTAGATGCGTGAGTTAGTGATATTGTGTTGGTGAAGGGGATGGGATTGTATCACCCACTTGCGAGTGCCCTACGATTCTGATATTTCCTCTTCATGGTGTGTTTGATCATATTATGTATGTATGCACGTTCGACATGATCTTTGTTACAGGTTGGCAGGTACATGACATTGACTCCACCTGGTTTCTAGGTTTGAGCGTGTCCATTGACCAATGGAAATTGATTGGGAGATAGTAGCTAGGTTTTCTATGTCAAGCTATTACCCTAGTCACAGTGTGTCATCGGGTTGTAGTTGGGTTTGATTGTTTCATATTTCCCAATTCACCTTGGTCTTTAATTAAATTCAAGTTATAATGGCTTGTGTTGTTAATCTGTGGCTTAAATATATTTGGTTATAATGCTAGGAATGTTATTTACTTTATTAATTAATTTAATTTAATTAATAAAATAATCTAACCCTGACAGACTTGGCTCATTGACACCAAACCACCGTGAACTGACAAGCCATTTCTCTCGACCAAAAGCAAAAGTTTCAAATCTTTACTGGAAGAGAAAAATTCAAAATTCAAATTCAAATTAAAAAGGCAATACATCTCCCATTTGGAAAACAGAATCTTTGGTTTTTGCCATTTAAAATTAAATAGATCTAAATGACTTGAAGATTTTCAGATATTTGCCATCAGGCTTGAATATTGATGAATTTGTGGATTACTTTGTTTTGAGATGGCTGAACTGAGAGTTTGTTGAGATTTTGAGCATCATTGAGGGAATTATTCTTGTTTTGTTTATTTTGAAAATAGTTTAATCTTTGTAATGCATGTTTGAAAATCTAGTTGATTGTGTGAGAAATCTTTCAAAGGTTGATTGAATCCAATAAAACCCATGAGTTATTTCTTTGAAAACTTGCAAAATGGTTGAGATTTGGAAATGAAAACCCAAAAGAAAACTCCGCTTCAAATTAAATCTTTAAACCCTCTTGTTGTTTGGGTAAATTTGTTTGAGTTTTGCGAAATGTATTGCTTGTTTCTCAATTTGAATTGGAAATTTTTATTGAAAATTTCCCTATTCAAAGGAAAATGCTTGTTTGCTTCCCCTGTTAAAATTTCTCATTCTGGTTTTTACCAGAATAGGGGGAAATGAAAAAAAAAATTAAAATGTAATTTATTGTGGGGTGGGGAGACTCAACCCCACCTCACTCACTACCACCTACACGCCTATGAGGCGCCTACCGTGGGAACACACAGCCATCACCGCCCGACAGGGATGCGGGCTGTGTGTGAACACACAGCCAGTGCTGCCCCCCAGGGAGGCAGGTTGTGTGTGAACACATATCCATTGCCGCCCGTAGGGAGGCAGCGCTGTGTGCTTTGCACATAGCCACCGCCGTTCGGTAGGAGGAAAGACTGCGTGCCCAGGGCTTCGGCCCTTTTTCTTGTGTTTTAAATAATTTCAAAAATTACTTTTAATTTTAATATAATTTTATGAATATTATTTTATATTATATTTTATATAATATATATATATATATATAATATTTTATATTATTTTATATTATATATTATATAAAATATAATGTATTTATTTTTTATTTTTTTAAGGGTAAATTCGAAATTGGAAAATATGTATAAAAAGGGGTTAGATTATTATCATAGTTGGAAAATATATAAATGCTTTCTTATTAAGATTTGATTTTGTTATCTAGTATAATTATTTGAAAAACCTTGGGGTATAAATTGACATTTTAGTGGCACATATTTAAATGTTAAATTAATTATCTATTATAAGGGGTTAATATGTGGATTTCATTGTTATAGTCGAAACGTAAATGACGTGTGATCAAACGTTTTACTTAAAATATTGAATTTGATCAATTTATTTAGTCTATGATGAAATATGGATTAAATGATTTAATTTAAATGTTATTTATTAAAATATCTTGATGTTGAACATAATAGTGAAACTTAGAGATAATGGATGATTTAGTTCAATCAGATGGTTTTAATCATTAAATCTTGATTATGGAACATAACTGAAGAACTTAGAGTCAACGAAGGATTTATTTTAATCAGAGGACTTTATTTGTCAAAAGTTTGATTTATTTATAAATTGATTTTGATTATTATGGATAACTGAGGCAAATGAAATTAAATAGACAAATTTAAAATATAGATCATCTTAGGATGAAATTCTTACATAATCGAAGAAAAAGTAGATTATATATTCAGAAGAATTATTTAGAACATTGAATTTTTTAATACTCAAATGATGTATTGGAAAAAAAAGGAGATTTTAAATAATCAAATGATTATACTTCAAAGGTTGATTTTATTAAGATATGTGATTGAGAATTGTAATACCCCTCCGTGTCGGTTGTTCTGAACTTGTGTGTGAGTTTTTGTGTGTGTCTCATTGGTTACTGTGTTATTTGATTGTGTGAAAAATATAATATGTTAGTAATCATGTTTATATAATTAATTAAATCATAAGTGATCTGCAAGGTTATTTAAAATATGATTAGAAATTAAAGTAATGATCAATTAAATTAAATCAAATGATTTAGATCAAATAATCAAATTAAACTAATTTGTTAAAAGCACAAGTGATATTATTAGATAAATTAATGAACAAAATAATTTGGAAAAGAAAATAATAAAAAGGCAATTGGAAAATGGAAAGTGAATAGATTATTAATTAAATAAATCGTGATAATATTTTTGGGAAGTGTAAAAGGCAAGAGAAGCTGGAAAGAAACTTCACCTATCAAGCAATTGGAAGTCGAAAAGAACTGAATTGTAGAATATGAAAAATAAATAAAGTATATCTAGCTTTTGGGAAGAGGGATGCGGGGGATTTGAACGGGACTCGATTGCATTGGCTCTCTATTGGATGGTTGTTTGCAGAACATCTTTATGCTGACATTACAATTTAATTCTAGATAAATTCTCAGGAAAGTCATTCTATATCTGTGAAAACTGAAATCTTATGTGTTGGCCTACCTTCTTCTGAGTTTTCCATTGGTTTAGATTTGATATGTATGACTTTCATTTGTTGTTCTATTTGCATCGAATCTCGATTTCATTTTAATTTGGCTTTGATCATATAGAAGTTGGCGTAAACCATTCTGTATAGGAATTTTCTTAGGAAACCCATGCTTTCAGCTGTATTAAAAAGCTGAATGTTGTTCAGATGATAACTCGAGTTCGAAACTTAAACATGGAGTGATGCTTTGAATGTTGTGAATTCATCTTTGTCACTGATCAAGAAAATGCTACTCCTATCTCCTATTCCTGATAACGAATTGAGTGGAGTCACCGATGTTAAATATTTAAATAATCTCTCTGATTTCATTGTCATCTAGTCTCAGCTCCGCACTTGAACCGCATAGGAAAATCTGAAGATTTAAATAATCTGCTTGATTCCTCTGATAATCTATCACAGTTGCTGCACTTGAAAATAAATATTGTCAAAGTGCTAACATAATAGAAAGCTTTCCTTTGAATGTGGTGAAGTCTATCTTCCAAACTGGCACGTCCGTGTAACTCGCCACCAAACAGAAATACATTTTGTTCAAAATAGAAGAAGTTGTTCATTATTTCTCCTCCTCATAAGTCGCGTATTTGCACCTCACCCTTCTCTTTCCCTTCAGCCTTGCTGATAACAATTGAGATTTGATAATAATGCAAGTAGATGGCGATATTTCCAATTTCCAATATTCACTTTCTGATATACTTGGCAACCTGTCACAGCCGCAGTACTTGAACATGGTAGGGTGTATAGATTTAATTAAACTCTCTGATTTTATTATCAAAATCCTGAATGTTATCCATAAGACTGAAGAAAAGTGGCTTCTCACATTTTTGCAACCGTAACCATCTCAAACTTGGAGGAAGCTTGGTTCGTGTGTCTTCTCTGATGCCGTCAATGAGCAGATTGTTCAAGTGAAGAAATTGAGGACCAATGAGCAGATTATTTAATTCTCTTGGTCTACGCAATGTTTCAATCCTTTGCCAATTACCTCCATTCAGTCGAAGCTGAGTGAAATTGATGTTATTGAATACAGTGTTTAGATGAGCTCCTTCGCATAGTCTGGTAATCTAAATTTATATAATCCCCCTGATACCTTTGCAAATTTGTTTAACTCTAACCTCATTCTCTTCAGATGAATTTGATCTCCTCAGATAAACTGATGTTATTTCTGATTGTGGTTTAAAACGTAGGAAATCAGACTGAATATTGTCTGTCTAATTTTGTTTCCCTACGCCTATTTTTATTCTTATTTAAGCCTAAACTTGTGCCTAGGTCTGCCTTCCATCTCTGCCAATTCTTTGGAGTTTCTGTTCTAATTAAAGAATATTTTCATAAATAGATTATGGTAGTAGGAATATATTTATCTGGTTGGAATATATATATATATGACTATTGTTTCAATAACATGTAAATATATATAGATGCTCTCCCTGCGTATTTAAAAACAACGTTTCCTCCCCAATTAATATATATATACATGTTTGTATATTTATGTTGTTGTTAACTTATTAATTAGAGTAATGAAATTTGTTTTCTGATTTTATTATATGTATATATGCATATATAAGTATATCATGACTATAACTTAAGAGTAAACAAATGAAAGATATAAATGTATATACCCATGTATTTGTATGTTATTTTCATCATTGCAACAATTAGCAATTGGAAATGTAATTGGGATAGTTATAATAATTAAAAGTGAATTAATTGCATTTAGATATTTGAAAGGGTTGTTTAAATGAAAGTAATTTCTAATATGTGAGGTATCTATCTTGTAAGGCAATAGATAAGTTTACGATATTATTCCTTTATCTAAAATAAACTTTTGTTTTATTATCCTTTATAAGGATATATGTTAAGCATAGAATTAATTGAGAAAGAATTGTTTCACTTATTTATTTGATTTAGAATTTAAATGAAGGTTAGCCTTACTAATTTATTTTATTTAGAGTTCAAATGGTTTATTTTATTTTATTTTAGATAAGTAGATTTAGTTATAAGTTGATTTTATTGCGTTAGGTAGTTGGAGGACTCTTTCTTCAATTAGATAATTTCTTTTATTGTTGAATTCCTTTAAGCCATTTAACAAATGTAAGTCATTCTTACGTGTTAATTGTTGTATATAGTGGGTTGGATTATTGTGTTCTCACTTGTTTTAAATTGATTAACTTAGGAGGTTAGGGTTACTTTGGTATATCTTAATGTGAATTATTTTGGTTTAAGTGTCACTTTGGTAGTTCTTGGAATCATGGTGTCTCGTGGCTTTAGGCGAAATATGTGGAAGTTGCATGTTCGTAGAAGTAGAGGTTGTATGTTTTATGCATATAGCTTTAGGGGAGTGGAGTTACAATTGTGATAAATGTGTAGTGAGATAGATATTAAAATATGTCTCTTCATTTTCTTTGAATGAACTTGAATGATGTCTCAATAATAGAAGAGATAGGATACAAAGGAAGCCTTAAATACTAGTTTAATGTTATCACTTTTTGTAGATTAGAAGAAAGAGAATGATTAAATAGTTTAGATGATTAATTGAGTAATATTAAGGAAGCTTTTGAATTATATCATCGTAAAGTTATTAACTTGTTTTTTTTATAAAGGGATTAAGTAATCTTGACAATAGGAGAGTGATAGAATTAGGAATGGAGATTGTTGTATAATGTGTAAATTGGACTGTATTCGTTTTAATTTTGTATAGTTGTGATTAGTGTCTTATGGCTTAAAAAAATTAGGTTTAATCTTCACTTCACAATATTGTGCTATCCTTAAATGTTGGGAATGATTGATCTTTAAAATAATGTTCTTTTTAGATTGTTTCAAGTTACTTCATATTGAATGAATGGATATATTGTATTTGAATGTGTGGTTTTATGGATTGTTTTGATTGACCCTTTCGTTGTGAATTTTTGTGAGTTGATTTTGAGTTGGAGATTTTCTCTCATTTAAATTATGTTGCTATTCATTGGGAACCCATATGTTTTCTTTTGTTCTTTACCTAAGTGGTAAATCAGTTAATGTTATCTTTGTCATGATTGATGATTCTGCTTGAGTTGTTAATGAGTCAAATTGAAAATTTATTTGAGTTATGGGTATTCCGAGAGAGGAAAATAGAGGTTTTCCTTGGATTTCTGATTTAGTTTTTATTGAAATTGTTGATGTTGTTTGAATGGAGTTGTTGATTTTATTTTAATGTATTCATTCATTATATTTGAATTGAAAATAGTTCTTGTGGTCTTGCAATTATTGTTGTCATTGCTATGTGGTTGATCTTATAAAGTTGATTTATGTACCACTATAAGGGTTCTTGTGAGGAGAAAATTGAGGTCTCCCATGGAATACCTAGTTGGTGGCTTTTGGTTTTATTAAGTGATTTTGATTAAAGGTTGATTTTCTTTTGTTTGTTCCTAATTGAGGTGGCACCTTTGTTGATTTGTGGATGGTTCTTGATGAATCTTCCCCTTTTTTTATGGGGTTTCTGAGTTACTCTCATATTTGAGGAAATTTTATCCTTGTGTTGGAATTATTAGGGAAAAACTTGTGTTGCTTCATTTTACCCTTGTTTGTGGGTTTTCATTCTTTTGGCTTCCAGAGGCTTGAGATGATTGATAATTGATGTTCTCTCTCTTTATGTGCCTTGATGTGGCAAGTGTTTTGGTTTCATGATTTTGAAAGGGTTGTACGGAATTGTTGAGAATTTGATTATGTATTTATAGCGAGTTTGGGTAATGCCTCGCATGCTTTTATGTTGTGATTCTTTGTTCAAATTATGATGGTACAACCCTTGGTTTTTATGTTGTTGGGTCTCTAGGGAGGGTGGCTCCTTGTGGGGGCCAGCGCCCCATTTAAGGGGAAGGGCACAGGATAACCCACGAGTGAGTTAGTAATCAAGTGAAAACCTAATAATTAACTTAGGGGGGTTGGGTAGTAATATCATTAAAAGACTTTAAAAAATGGATGCCTCGTCTTCATTAGTGCTTCCACAGACTAATGGAAGGCTGAGAAGGTCGTGGTTGGCAAGGTCGTGACCTCGTCCTCACAAGAGGTTTATGGCTCCGCATTAGTCACCCTATGGACCGGCGCCTCCAGTTGGGAGGAAGAGCACATGACAGCCATAGATGGGACCGGCGCCTCCCGTTGGGAGGAAGAGCACAGGACAGCCCATGTAGGACTATGCGATGAAACTCTCCCCTAGTTGCCCATGTGTTTACTTTATTGTGTTCCTCTGGAAGTATGTTATGGGAGTCTAGTTAAATTTGTTTTTTATATTGACTTAAATCAATTTATGATTATTGTCTTAACACATCTTTGGTGTATTTTGTGGTTTTGGATGATCTCATTGATATTGATGACTTGTACTCTTTTGGTATTGTGATATGATGTGTAATTGCAATTTAGAATTGTATTATGTTTATTAATTTCAGTTTGACTTGGAAGCGTTTCATGATCATCCTTTGATTACTCGTTCACTGGTCATGGCTTTGATTTATGTGATGAGATTTATGATTTTAAGTTATTTTAATGACTTCTAGATGTTGTTGATTATGTCATTGTAATCCTTGAGTTTTATGATACTTTTGTATGTTGTTGAGTCTTGTGGTTCCCCGTTTTGATGTTCTTGGTTGAGGACTCTTTCTTGGGTGGGTCTTCGGACTCACATGGTCAGGTGGAACGTGCTAAGCACCCCATTGGGTCCCCAGTCGAGGATCGAGAGGTGCAGATCGATGCTGCTATGGTGACTCCAGAGTTGTATCTATCTTGGAGGCAGTTATGATTCTTTGTATTCATTTGTTTATTTGTATCATGTTATCTTGTGTATGGTTTCCATTTATGTTGGAAACACTTTTGTATCATTGTACTTCTTAAACATTGTACTGTAATGTAATGTTAAACTCGGTGTGATTATTGGCCATGGCAGTTGTTATTTTTTTGTGTTGAGTTAATTATTTTTATGTTGTACTTACTCAAATGGTTTCTTATCAATGATTATCATGTATGTGTTATAATTGTTAATGTTTTGTTATGGTTTATATCTTTGGGCTTTTATTCTTTATTGTCGTTATGTGGATCTAAGTCGTGTAATGGCTCCTCGTGTACCCCAAGGGATGTATGTGCTAGTAAATCTACTTAAATGAAATTCATGTTATGACTTAATGTGTATTACATGTATCTTATGTTAACTTTTACAAAAAAAAAATTATGCAGTAATTATGGTTTAATTGTCCTTTGGGGTTCACACGCCGGGCATTACAAGAAATGAAATATAATTATTGGTTTAAACTCCTTAAGTGGTCAACATGCTTAACTCACTATTAGGTATATTTGTTTTGGAATATAATTGAATTCAAGTAGAGATATGATTTAGTTGATTTATTTAATGCTAAGTTGAAAGAAAGACTGAATTATTTAATCTAAATGTTTATTCTTTTTCAAGATGTTTAATTATAGAATATGATTGTAGAACTAAGAGTAAAGGATGAACTTATTAATTAATCTAAATGATTTATTAATCAAGTGATTTATCTATAGTATGTGATCATGAAACTTAGAGAGAACAGTTGATTTAAATTTTAACCAGATAGTTGCATTATTAAAGTGTTTTGATTATGAATATGGTTATGAAATTTAGAGTAAATGATCTGTTCTTTAAATATTTTAATGTCGTAAAATGAAATGAGATCAATTGATTGGATAAATGCAAGTCATGAAATCTGTGTTTGACTGGATTTAGGAAATCTGAACATTAGCTTACCTATTTGTCTGAAATGTTTTCAGTGTTTAATTGTTTGCCTTCGATGTTGTGGAATGAGAGTGAATGTTTTGAGAGTCTTCCAGATATGGGTTCATTTATTAGTATGGGTGGTTGTACGTGAGTCAACCTTTGTTATGTACTTTTGTTTCCGTGTTATGAGAAAAGTTTGTTTATAAAAATTACATCTTTTGGCATTTAAAGAACGTGTGATTATATGATTGTTGACTTTAAGTCATTTCTTGTTGATCATGTAAGTCTTCCAATTGTGTTTCTTGAGATGATGATTGTTTCCCTTGTGATTGGTTATTGTCTTTCTTGGGTAGTGCTTGAGACTTGTATCAGTGGAAACCCGATTCTTTGTACGGGTTATGTGACCTTGTGTTTAAAGGTTGAGTCATATTTTTTGTTTGTTATGTGGGTTATCATCATGTTAGTCAACCTTGTGTTAGCCTTGGGTAGTGCACGCTTTGGTTTTAGTTTTGTACATCTATAGTGATGTGTTACCTATTGAGGTGTTTGGTTATTTCTGATCAGTGTTAGTGCATTATCTACCCTTAGCATGTGGTTGAGTTATGTGTTGTTGATAGGGGAGTGGCTTTCAACGATTGTCGGGCCCAAAGTGTTTCTAGGATAACTCATGTGAGAGTCAGTTAACTAAGTGAAAATTAAAATAACTTATACTAGGGATAGAGTAGCTTGAACATTAATAAGATAATTTAGCCTCACTCATTGGCTCAAGGGCTTGTACAAGACTTGAGATGAGTCGGGAAGGCCTAGAATGGTAAGATCATTATCTTGTCTTTATGAGAGATAATTGATTCCACTCTGGTGTGCATGTGGGGCCGGGAGTCGGTTGAGGTTTCCAAGATATCCCTATAGGGGGGTCAGGACCTAGGAAGACTTACCAGGAGATCCCATGCAACCTTTACGATGACACTCCTCCTATGACAGCAGTTGGTATGGTGTTGTACCATGGGTTCTTTTATTGTATAGTGATTGTACTTGATTTTGCACTCTCAAAGCATTGTAATCATGATGTTAAGTGATGTGGTATATGTTCTTGTTTGCAGTTCAGTTTTTGTGATAGCCTGTGTCTAGTGGTAGATGGTCTTGTCTAGGAAATCCTTGTTACTATCTCCTAGCATAGAGGGAGTGGGGCCTTTGAGTTCCATGTGGTCGGGTGGCATGCATCTTAATCTGTTGGTACTTCTTGTTCGTGTGGTCATGATTTCTAGTTGGAGAGCTCATGGGAATCAGTTTCTTCTCGTGCCTTGTTCTCTCAGTTCTTATTGTATTTTATTACCCCTCATTTGTTATCGAGGTGGAATTTGTAAATTGTAATCATGATTATTGGATTTACCTCATTCGGGGAATGAGTGTTGTAATCTTATTGTCTAAATGTTGTTAATTGGAATCTTGAGGTATTTATTTTCCTTGTTGTAATTTATCTTGTATGGGATGTGTGTAATCTTAATTCTGTAAGTGTTTAATGTTTCGATTTGTTTTTATGTTTGTTGTTGTTTGGGTTTTAAAGTAATCATTGTCTCATGGCCTTAGAGGTTGTTGGAAATTTGTATTCATCTTACATGTTATTTGTACTTAAACAAAAAAAAAAAATTGGTGCATTTAAGTAGTAAATTGCAACTTCCTCTAGGGTTGTGTGGCGGGGAATTACAAACAATCACATTTTTACATAATATCCATAGAAACATTCTAACCCCATTTTCCAAAATAAACTTTTTTGAGGAAAAAATAATATTAAAAATCAATTTCTCCAAATTCTAAAATTACTTCTATCCATTTTCTACTAGCAACTGCGTAGTATATTCCACTAAATGTAAACATCTAATTTATCCAAAAATATTTATACATATATATATTTTAACGAAAATCCTTCAATGTAATTATTAAATACACTTGTTTTTAAATCATCCAATTACAACATAAAAATAGGGATTACAGTTAAACACCATATTATTTTCATATTTGCACCAAGTATATATATACATGTCCCTATGTATATATACATTATAAATCTAAAATTAAAATCTACATATTTAAATAATAAAACAAAACTTATATATATATAAATATATACATATACATATGTATATATATATTAAAAAGTATATAAATTAACAAATAAAAAAATAATATTTAGGGAGGCTGTGAACCTCACATATATGGAGGTCATGGCCTCTCCCAAGGTTATGCGCAGTAGCCAAGGGACTCTTGTGCAGCAATCTCTTGGTTGTTGTGTGTAGCCAAGGGACGACTCCATCGTAGTCCCCAAACACAGGCATTGAAATAAGGTGTGGGATTGGGGTGTGGCTAAAGTCAACCCCCCTCAACCCATAATGGAAAAAAAACAACTAGACACAATCCAATATGCATAATTTCATCCTCCACAAAATATAATATATATATTTTTTAAAATAAGAATCTAGTTTTCTTAGAAAAAAAAAAGTATATATATATATATATATATTTTTTTTTTCCAATAGAATATAATTTAAGAATATATATATTTTTAAAGAATCTAATTTTCTCAAACAAGCACTTTTTAATAGAATATTGTTTTCCAAAAATGATAGCAACTTACTTCAATAGGAACACAAATTTTTCTTAGACGAATTTGCAATTTATCCAACACAAAAGTATAACAAATAGAATTGATCAGATTAAATAAATAGATGCCAAGATCAAATAAAAACACAAGAAAAGAAGAGAAACTTATGGGTAAAGAACAACAGAGACAAACCAAGACCCAACTAGTAAATTTTATTCCTCATACTCGTTTATTTGACGGTGAGGCTTTGCATTTAGCCAAACAATAGATTGTCATATTTCAATTAAATTTTTAGACACTTATTCTTCAAGCAAGAATCAATTTCCAAGAGACATAACCCTTTTTAAATTTGATCAACATTTCAAATATGGAAAAACTGGACATTCATTTTCAACAGTCATTAAAAAAGGAAAGAAATTAAAGAACTTGGAGTCATACACTCTATAATGGAGTGACATGTGTTGAAAACTCCTCCTTGGTCTTTTGAAAAAACCCTTCATGAATTTCTCCTTCATTCCTTAGCATTTTTTTTCCAAATTTTTCCATGAAACCCAATTTTGTATAAATTTTCACAAAGAAAGACAATAGAGCCAGAATATTTTGTAGACCAGTTTCTTCTTTAAAACCACACCAGAAAAATACAAGTTAAGAAAACTTCTCTTTCTTTTTCCAATTACCTAAAAGAAAAACTTTTAATTTTTGAAAACAAAAATCAATCAAACTAGTAAGTTTCCATTGCCTTTTTAATTTTTGAAAAGAAAGTGAACATGAATTCATCCTTTTTCTTCTTTTCCTAATTTTTTTTGAGTTTGAATAAAATATTTCGCTTTTATTTTTATTTGATTTTAAAACTCATAATTATCGCACAAAAATTAATAAAAAATATTTTTGTTTCAATATTTATCCTCAAGTTAATAATTAATAGAAAATCATTAAATTATATTATTTCATTTTACAAAATGACAATTTATAATTATAAACAATATTATCTACTTAATTAATTTATTTATCCTTTAATTAAATAATCAACATTTAATTTAGCAACTTTTAAAACTTAAAAAATTTAAATTTAACAATTAACTTAGCAACATTCGCCTAACTATTTAATTATTTTAATTAAATAGCATTAATAATCTACCAAGGAAATATCAACATAAACATTAACTAAACAACACATTAAAGAAAGATTGAAATAAATGACCAACACAAAACAATACCGAAACAAAGACGGGGTCATGGATGAATGACACCATTAGACACAACAATGGGGTGACAAACTTAGACAAGGACACTTCCTTATCAACTCCTTTTTTTAAACTTCACACCCATTAGGTTTGTGGGACATGCTTAGACCTAACAACACAGGTGGAGTTGGTGTCTAGTACTTGCATCTTGCATGAAAACCAATGTCAAATAACATATAAATCTCCAGTACAGACACACCATGAAAGGTAGTTGCAGCATAGCAGGGCACTCACAAAGGAGTGAGGCTATCCTGTCCTTTCACCAAGACACAATAGAATACACATCATAATCCATAACCAGAATTAAGCATTAAACCATATAATCACAACATAGCACCACATAAAAGCAATAACATACCCAAATAGTATGAACGCCACATATCATATGTCTTTACTCATCATAAGCACTATCATGTGCATCCAACCAAACTAAACTATAAATCCACACAAATTAAATTGGTGAAACAATCACCATCACAAACTCAAGTACACAAATCAACATAAGAGTATCTAGAAAGTAACTACACAAGGGGTATTACATATGCCTTGATTGTACTTGTAGTTTCCTACTTCCTTGTTTATGGGTGCTTCCTTTTAATTTATTTAATGTTCATTTCATTCCAATGAAATTTTCATACTATCCCTAGATGTGAAGATGAAAGATTGCCAGCTAATTGGAAAACCTAAATACTCATTTAGAGATCAAGAAGAACAAAAACTTGGCTATGAGTTGCCCTCCCTGTCCAAATGATCCTCCACCTTTGGAATTAATACATCCTGAAGGAAACAAGATGCTCCTGCAAAAATCATCCCTATTAAAAGGTTGAATGTTTACCAAACCAAATGGATGATAAAAGGTCATGTAACAAAAAGGAGGGACATGCACCATTATAGCAAGCAAGGGCACAAGGGGAAAGTATTCAACTTTGATATAATTGAAGATGAGGGCACAAAATTATAGATTGTGTGCTTTAATCACATTGTAGACATGCATTATGATAGGGTTGAGGTGGGACATACTTATTATGTGTCAAAGGGATCGGTGAGACAAGTAGACAAAAAATTGAATAAGTTAAACAAATAGATGGAAATCATTTTGGATCAAAATTCAATGTTAAAATGATGTGATGATGAGACCTTTGTGCCATAGAAAGTATTTATGTTCACCTAATTAAATGAAATTGAAAATTTCACTAATAAGAGTTTAATTGATGTTATTCGACTGGGGTGCATGCGGGAATGGTTTTGGGTATGTGCAGGATCATGATGGGCCAAAAAAGTGGCAATCTGATGGGTATGTGGATGACGACTATTTGAACACCCAAAATTGATGAAATGAAAAGGGTTTTCAAAGGATATTCTAAGCTTTCCATCAATATAAATTATGTTTTACTTTGAATTTAATATTTAATTATTATTCATTTTGTATTCAAATTACGACTAAAGTCCTGATTGACAAGCTGATTGAAAAAAATCTATAGCTTTCAAATGGTATCAGTTTTTTTGAATCCAAAATATGCATCACATTCTATGCTATGCATACTATAGCATTAAAAAAAGAAAATATTAATTTCATGAATTTTTGACCAAGTTAAGGTGGTCAGACATACGAGTTTTATATTTTTTAAAAAGTTCTAATTAAAAAATTATTTAATTAATTATTTAATTGGAAAAAAATTACAAAAAATATGCATCACATTAGGGCATGAGTCATCTACTTATATCTAAAATATTATAAAAAAATATTATCATTTTATTGTGGTTAGGGTGGTCAAACAAACACCTACTTCTTATTTTTTCCCAGAAATTTAAGTACCACTGCATTGAAATTTCAAATTTTCACAAAATATTTTTTTCATTTTTTTAAGCAAACCTAGTATTTTAGAAAATACAATCAATTTGCTACAGATTCTATTTTAACATATTTTTGAAATAATATAGAGAACTTATTCAAATTTTTACATCAAGTCGCCTAACTCTGATTTTTCTATTTTTTTTGCCACTTAAGAGCCTATTTTTTCCATGATGATCTTGCATATACCCTTTTGACTATACAAAGAAAGGATTAGTTCCAAAAATTTTGGATGACTACTAAACTTAATGATTTTTCATCCTTTTCAATTGATGTTAATTTGTGGGGCTCAAACTAGGAAGCAAAGGGTCATGAGTTGAAGAGGTTGTACACCCTTGTTTTAGCTCTCATCCTTGCTATTAAAAATGCACATGTTGGGTACTTCAATGGAGTTGTTCTAAGCATATTTGCAAGGACTCTTCTATATATAAATACTGACATACTAGAAGCACAACCATTGATCAAAAGAGGATATATTGATCCACCTATTGTTGAGGCCTCTCAAGCATTCCCTCAAAAGGTTGCTTTGGTAAATGGGAGAGTCACTATTGCATATATGTTCAATCACTCCTTCACTTGCTAGATACTTTGCAAGCTACTCTCAAGGAAACAAAAATAAATATAAAAACGAATGCATTCTATTATGTTGCATGCCCATTGGAGGTGAATGGTAGGAAATGCAAGAAAAAGTGTGAACAATATGAACAAAATACATGGTTCTGCCCAAAATTCTAGACAACAATAGCTGACTGTGACTTTTGATATTTATTGCAACTAAATATTGAAGACCACACAAGAAATCTTTGGGAAACTTCTTTTAATGAGGCTACAACAATCCTATTACAAATGTCATCAAACCAACTTTACATGTTGCAATATGAGTCTACTATTGAAATAGGTGTTGAGTCTGTTATCAATGCTATCACCTACACATCATTTGTTTTCATTTTTCTAATCAAAACTCAAAGTTAAATAATTTAGAAACAAGACTGAAAAAAAAATAATGAAGGTTGCAAAGCTTAACTTTGAAGCTGAGTACAAGCTCTTACTATCAGATTTGTCTGTTATTTCTCCTACTGTGCAACAGTCTTCGAAGATAGTTGTCTTACTACCTTGAACACCAAAACAACCATGGCTAATTGCAACTTTTCATATTTTTTATAGTTCATGTTGGTTGGACATTTAGTTTGTTTTCTGTAGAATCATGATGGGCCAAAAAGTGGCAATATGATGGGTATTTGTAGTGTATGTGGCTAATGACTTTTTTTTTACCCAAAATTGATGAAATGAAAAGACTTTTTAAAGGATATTCTCAGCTTTCCACCAATGTAAATTATGCTTTACTTTGAATTTAATAAATGATGTAGGAGCATCCAGTGGTGTAAGGGCAATCTTGCATTACCCAAAAATAGTTAAATTTCAAGTTTCTCAATTTTTAGATGTTTTTACATTTTTGGATACCCTTTTCATCATAATGAAATTCCCAATTTATGGTTTTTATTTTCTATTCCTGGGTTGAAAGATATTGTAATTTTAGTTTCCCAGATTTGCACCTAAAAATCTTCTGAGTTAGATTTGAGGCACTTAGAGCTTACGAAACTGTCCCAAAACTTACCAAAATCTACATAGAAAATTTCAAGCATATTATTGACTTTGAGACCTTTCCAACAGTTTAAACGGTTCATGAATCAGAGTCCCAGATCAAAAGTTATGGCCCCGGGAAGTTGGCGCACTTTCTAGAAGATACAATCGCAAATGTTCTTTTGAAATTTGAACTTCAATTTGTAATTTTTTGGTGCCAAACCACCTAAACTAAAATTTGAATGTCATTTTGGCTCCAAAATAATGAGGATCTCTATTTATGGGTGGGTTTATAATCTTTGGCTAACTTTTTGGGGACACGCTCGCATATTGCGAAAGGGTTATTCTGTAGCTTTCTGTAACTTGTATGTGTTGTAGAACTTGGGGATTTGAGATCCTTTGCCTGTAAGAAGTTCAATTTTATGAATAATAAAATTGTCCTCTTGTTTGTGGGTTATTTTCTAAATCTTGGGTTGCGCCCTCATCAAGTGGTATCAGAGTGAGGTTCTCTTGAGAATGTGGACAGATCACCGATCGTGAGGCAGTTTGCACCAAGACCGTGGTTGTGGGTCAAATTCAAGAAATATGCCTCCAAGAGTGATGCTTGGTAGGCGTGGTGGTGCCAGAGGTGGTCGAGGCAGTAGAAATGCTAGTGAAAGAGATGCATTGGTAGCCTTCCAGAGATAGATTGACGCGTTACAAGAGCAGTTGAGAAGAGGGTTAAACCCAAGGGAGGAAAGTGAGGATGAAGGAGAGGAAGAAGGTTTAGATGTAGAAGAGGAAGAAGAAGCAATTGATCAAGACCAAATGTGGCTAATAAGGGCCATTTCGAAGATCGGGAAAAGACCAGAGCAGAAGTCCCAGTTATTCCGGAAGTCTGAACCCAGAAGAGTTGATTGACTGGATCAACGAGCTAGAAGAATATTTTGAGTATGAGTAAATAGAGGACCTAGATCGGGTTAAGTTTGCAAAAATGAAGTTGAAGGGCCATGCCATTATTTGGTGGAAAGAGGTCCAGTTGGAAAGAAATCAAAGAGGAAAAGGAAAGATCACCAAATGGGATCGCATGGTGGAGAAACTCAAGAAGTAGTTCATACCAGTGGACTATGACTTAGATCTATTGAAGAAATTGCAAGGGTTGAACCAAGGAAACAGATCTGTGAAAGAATATACTAAATATTTTCACAAGATAATCATCAGAACGGATCACACAGAGGCCAATAAAGAGAAGGTAACCTGATATCTTAATGGGTTACGACCGAACATTTAGGAGGAGTTGAGCCTAGTCATAATGACCACCATTGAGAATGTGTACTAGTTTGCTCTAAAGGTGGAAGAGAAGCTAAACAAAAGATTTGATGGCAAGCAAAAAGGACGAGGAGGTCAAAGCAGAAGGGGAAATGGAAGACCTTCAGGTAGCTGAAATGATGATGAAAAGAAAAGTGAAGATGTGGATACCAGTCAAAGCCAATGGAATGACAACTTCTACTGCCCTCGTGATCAAAACAGTGGTGATCAAAGAGGTAGAGGACAAGGGAGATATGGACAAGGATCTGGAAGAGGTGGTTTTAGAGGAACATGTTTCCAGTGTGGTGAAGAAGGGCATGGAGCCTATGAATGTCCACAACACCAAGGAAGAGTAGAAAAAAGGCTAGAAGGTTGTGGAAGGGTTGCACATGCAGATGAGGAGGCCTAATCTAAACATTCAGATGATGCTGAAAGGGGAGAGGCCCTAGTGATTAGGAGAGCCCTAGTGACTGAGGAAAAGGAACCATAACAAAGGAAGAATTTGTTTTGCACAAGGTGCAAGTGTGAAGGAAAATGTTGTGATGTCATTATTAACAGTGGGAGCACTAATAATCTTGTGTCATAGGAGATGGTCACAAAGTTGAAGTTGATGAGGGAAAGGCACCTGCATCTATATCAAATTGCCTGGTTGCAGAAAGACCACAAAGTTTTGGTCAATGAGCAGTGCCAAGTAAATTTCAAGATCGGGAGCTACCAGGATGAGGTACTCTATGATATCATCCCCATGGATACATGTCACATGTTGTTGGGGAGGTTGTGGCAGTTCGATAGGTGAGCTATACATGATGGTCATGCAAACACTTATTCCTTGACAAAGGATGGGATTCGTCACAAGTTGAAACCCTTGAAGGAGACCAAAGAAAAGGTATGTAGTAGTGCTAGAATTTGTTATGTAGATGGAAGAAAATTTTTAGAAGGTATGAAGCATGAGCATGTGTTATGCATTGATTCCTAGAGTGAGTAAGGAGGATAGTGAGAAGGTTCCAAAATAAGTTTCTGGGATGTTGGATGAGTTTCAGGATATTGTTTATGATAATGTACCTGAGGGTTTACCACCAATAAGCAAGATCAGTCATTAGATTGACTCGATTCCTAGAGCTAGTTTGCCAAATAAAACAGCTCATAGAATGACTCCAGCAGAAAATGAGTTGAATAGACAAGTTCAAGAGTTGTTGATAAAAGGGTTTGATATGAGAGAGTTTCAATCCATGAGAAGTACCTGTAGTACTAGCACCAAAGAAGGATGGGGAGTGGAGGATGTGTACAGATTCCTGAGCCATAAATAAGATCAAATTCAAGTACAGATTTCCCTTGCCAAGGATGGATGACCTGATGGACTGTTTGAGTGGAGCTTAGTACTTCACAAAGATTGATCTAAAGAGTGGATATCACCAGATCTAGATTTGAGAGGGAGATGAACGGAAGACTGCTTTCAAGACCAAAGAGGGCCTGTATGAGTGGTTAGTCATGCCCTTTGGGCTAACAAATGTACTGAGCACATTCATGTGGCTCATGAACGAGGTACTAAAAGAATTTATGGGAAATTTTGTTATTGTGTATTTAGATGATATTTTGATTTTCAGTAAGACATTCGATGAGCATCTAATGCATATTCAGAGAGCCTTTGAGAAGTTAAGAGAAGTGAAACTATTGATTAATCTAAAGAACTACAGTTTTGTGAAGAGGGAGTTAGTGTACTTGGGGTTTGTTGTCTCAACAGAAGGTCTCAAGATGGACCCAGAGAAGGTGAAGGTTATTCTGGAATGGCCTACCCCAACAACTGCTACCAAGGTGAGATCTTTCCATGGTTTGGCTAGTTTTTATAGAAATTTCATTAGAAACTTCAGTAGTATTTTTAGACCCCTAACTGAAAGAATGAGAGGGGATAGAAAAGAATTCAAGTGGAGCACTAGAGCAGAAAAAAGTTTTGAATTGTTGAAGCAGAAGGTGACAGAGCAACCTGTTCTAGCCCTCCCATATTCCAACAAGCTGTTTCAGGTGGATTGTGATGCCAGTGGTTGTGCCATTAGAGTAGTGTTGAGCCAAGAAGGTAAGCCCATTACCTATTTCAGTGAAAAGTTAAATGATGCCAAGAGAAAGTATTCTATATATGATCAGGCATTTTATGCAATAGTTCAAGCATTAAAGAAATCTAGAAATTATTTGTTGCTAAAGGAATTTGTTCTATATACTGATCATTAGGCCTTGCAGTACCTAAATAGTCAGGGAAAATTAAATCAGAGGCATTTGAAATGGGTAGAGTTTTTGCAGAGTTATACCTTTGTTTTGAAACATAGGAGTGGAAAATCCAATAGGGTTGTAGATGTCTTAAGTAGGAGGCATACATTGATGACAAAGATGCAGATTGAAGTGGTTGGGTTCTATGAACTCAAGACACTGTAGGAAGAAGATCCTGATTTTGTAGAGGCTTGGAAAGCTTGCAAGGAACCTGTTATAGTGAACAGGACAGGGTGGCTGGATTTCATAATCCAGAATGGCATGTTATTTAAGGGAAGTCAATTGTGTATCCCGAGGAGTTCCATGAGGGAGAATCTGATAAAGGAGAAGCATAGTGGGGGAATGGCAGGACATTTTGGTCAGGATAAGACCATTGCCATTATCAGTGAGCATTATTATTGGCTTCAGTTGTCACAGGATGTGAAGAAGTTTGTACAAAGCTGGAGGGTATGTCAAATGGCTAGAGGATTGAGTCAAAATACAGGCTTATATCAACCCTTACCTATACCAGAGTCACTGTGGGAGGATATAAGTATGGACTTTGTTCTTGGTTTTCCAAGAACACAACGAGGGAATGATTCAGTCTTTGTGGTGGTTGATAGGTTTTCGAATATGGCACATTTCATTCCATGTCAGAAGACCCATGATGCAGTCCACATCGCTAATTTGTTTTTCAAAGAGGTGGTGAGGCTACATGGTCTGCCAAAGAGTATTGTTTCAAATTGTGACACCAAATTTGTGGGGTACTTTTGGAGGACCTTGTGGAAGAAGTTGAAGACAGAATTGAAGTTCAATTCTGCACACCATCCACAAACAGATGGGAATACTAAGGTTGTTAATAGGAGTCTGGGTAACCTACTGAGATGTTTGGTAGGAGATAAACCCAAGGGATGGGACTTGATCTTACCCCAAGAAAAATTTTCTTACAACAATTTTATCAACAGAAGCACTGGTAGATCACCATTCCAGATTATGTATGGAGGTAGCCCCAGAACAGCTCCAGAACTGAGGAAGATGGACCAAGCGAAGAAAATAAGTGTTGAAGCTGAATATTTTGTAGAACACATCAAGGATATACATGAGAAGGGAAGAAAACATATTAACAAGATGAATATGCAGTATAAGGAGTTTCAGATTGGTGATGAAGTGATGGTCCACTTGAGGAAAGAAAGGTTTCCAGTGGGAACATATAATAAATTTAAGATGAAGAAGTTCGGTCCCTATAAAATTTTGAAGAGCCGTGATTCAGGGAATGCATATGAGTTAGAGTTGCCAGATGGATTCAACATTTCCCCTGTGTTCAACATTTCAGATTTGATAGAGTATCATGAAGGTGGCACAGAGGAAGTACCAATGATGGAACAATGTGAGATTCAAGCACCTACTTCAGAAAAGGAGGAGATTGAAGAAATCCTTGATAGTCATGTGGGAAGGAGCACTAGGAATAGGCAGTATGAAGAATATCTGGTCAAATGGAAAAGAAGGCATGTTGAAGATTCATCCTGGTTGCCTAAGGTAGAGGTTGACTGTTTGGGTTTTCCTCCACCATCTGAGACGTGATGGGGTCACTTCTCAAATTACCCTGGGTGTCTAATGCAGGAGCATCTAGTGGTGTAAGGGCAATCTTGCATCACCCAAAAATAGTTAAATTTCAAGTTTCTTATTTTTTAGATGTTTTTACATTTTTGGATACCCTTTTCATCATAATGAAATTCCCAATTTACAGTTTTTATTTTCTATTCTTGGGTTGAAAGATATTGCAGTTTTAGTTTCCCAGATTTGCACCTGAAAAATCTTTTGAGTTAGATTTGAGGCACTTAGAGCTTTTGGAATGGCCCTGAAACTTTCCAAAATTAGCATAGAAAATTTCAAGCATGTTATTGACTTCGAGACCTTTCCACCGGTTCAAAAGGTTCACAAATCGGAGTCCCGGGTCAGAAGTTATGGCCTCGGGAAGTTGCCGCACTTTCTAGAAGATATAGTTGCAAATGTTCTTTTGAAATTTGAACTTCAAGTTGTAATTTTTTGGTGTAAACCACCTAAACTGAAATTTGAATGTTGTTTTGGCTCCAAACTAATGAGGAACTCTATTTATGGGCGGGTTTCTAATTTTTGGGTAGCTTTTTGGGGACAAGCTCGCATATTGCGAAAGGGTTATTCTATAGCTTTCTGTAACTTGCATGTGTTGTAGAACTTGGGGATTTGAGATCCTCTGCATGTAAGAAGTTCCATTTTCTAAATAATAAAATTGTCCTCTTGTTTGTGGGTTATTTTCTAAATCTTGGGTTGGGCCTTCATCAATAAATAATTATTATTTATTTTCTATTCTAATTATGACTAAAGTCTTGATTGATAGGTTGATTGAAAAACATCTATAGCTTTCAAAAGGTATCACATTTTTGGAATAAAACACATTCATCACATTCTATGCTTCGCATACTATAGGATTAAAAAAAAAAAATTTGAATTTCAAGAAATTTTGACCAAGTTAAGGTGGTTAGACATATGAGTTTTTTATATTTTTTAAAATTTCTAATAAGAAATTCATAATTAATTATTTACTAGGAAAAAAATTACAAAAAAATATTCATCACATCCAGACATGATTCCTCTACTTATGTCTAAAATCTTATAAAAAACTATTATCATTTTATTGTGGTTAGAATGGTTAGACAAACACCTACTTATTTTTTCCCTGAAATTTAAGTACTATAGCATTGTAATTTCAAATTTTCACCAAATAGATTTTTTTTAAAAAGAAAAAACCTAGTAGCTTAGAAACTACATTTAATTTTCTATAGATTCTATTCTTACATATTTTTGAAATAATATAGAGAACTTATTTAAATTTTTACGTCAAGTTTCTTAACTTTGATTTTTTTGAATTTTTTGCCACTTAAGGGCTTGTTTTTTCCATGATGATCCTACACATACCACCCTCGCACTGCTTGTTGAATCAAAAATACCTTTCCTTTCTACTGCTATTGCTTTTTTGTTTTTTTGAGTGGTTACATATATTAAGAAAATGAAGTATAACTTATATTGTTTAAGTAAAAAGGATTTGGTTGTTTTCTTTTCTATTATTCACGTTTCTTATATTTGCATTACATTTTAAGTGTATATTTTTTATTTGATTTTATACTATTTATTTATAGAGTTCTGTCCTTTTAGGAGATGTATCATTGTCTACACCTACTCATATATCTACTTGTGGACATAGTTGTATGTATGTGTACATTTATGTATGCATATAGATAGATATAGATGCATGCAATTGAGATTTCCTTGTGTTATACAACTTCCTGGTACAAATGTGTGTAGATATTTGTTTGTGTGTTGAATATCTATGCATATATCCATACACAATTCAATATTTAGAACAATCTATGAGTTGTTTTAAAGAGAATGTTGTTTCCATCTTGTTTACAATGTTCTTAGTACATAGAATATCTTGACAGATTTTTGTGTAGATATATGTGTCTATGATGTATTTGTCTATGTAACTCTCATGTTTGGGTATCTATCTAATGCTCACCATGTGTTCTTGCTATTGCTTTGTGATCCCTAATGATAGTTCCAAGTTGGATGTGGATGCCATATGGTTCGTGGCTATAATGTTTATTATGTATGTTATGCGTCTCAATCCACAACCCAGTGCTAAACAATGTTCCATTGAAACTATTGCAAACTGCTCAATTAGTTTGGTGAGTTTTAAATGCAAAGTATTATTGCGACCGTTGGAAATATATGTAGCACATACATGATACAATCTTCACATGGTAAACTATGCAAAGTGACGCTTGTTTGCTCTGTGCATGTAAATCAAATAGCTTAAGTTATATAGGTTGCCTTGTTTTCTATAAGGGAGAGTTGATTGTTGTTCTCTAACTTAGGGTATATTTTTCTCTTTTTGTATGGTTGTATTGGGAGAGACTATATATTTTATTCAACCTGATATTTTTTCATTCATGGATCATCTTTTGCTGCACGTCCCATGTGATAATTTTTTTCTAGTGCTTCTCTTCGAAAACAAGCCAACAGTTTGCATGGGCTTCTCAACATGAATTTATTTCTATACTTATTTTTATGGCCTCAATTTTCTAGCTATGTTTGCAATGGAATAAAATTATTAACATAATCCAGTTTTCTTTTTTGTGGTTTGTTGCTCACTACCCTAGGGTATTTTTACACATTGGCTTGCCAATCACAACTTCATGTGCTTTTTACAATCAACAATCCATATATATGTGCCTCTTAAAAAAGGCTCAGATTTGTCTCAGAGGTTAGGCATATAGAAACATTGCACCAAATAGTAAGCAACTGAATTGGTCACTTGAACTATGTAGACCTGCCTTTGTATTTTGCTAGAACCTGTAAGATACATACCAACAATTATAGCGCATTGTAAATCAAACAAGATGATCTTCTCCAACAGAACTAGTCATTAGATCATCATCATCAAAATTTTGTCTTCTCTATGGTAAGTGAATTTCTTCTCCTTTCCTCTTCACCTCTATGCATGTAGAATTTGTACCCTCTCTAAATTCATTTCATTATCATTTTTTATATGTGACATGTAATTTTCCTATTAGTTATATTTTGCTTATAAATTATACAACCACTGAAATTTCATGTTTTAGATATTGCTTGCTAATAAAACATGTTCATAGTACCAAATTTCACAGTTTGCTTCTGTGTAGGTTTATCCCATTGAAATGATTTTAGATTACAACTACATTGTATTTGTATACAAGATGTAGGGCTCCGTAGAAATGCTAAATGGCTTTACGATTCCACATTTGTATGTTGTATGGCCTCCGCCTATATTCCATCTATATACAATGTAAACCTACATATCTTTTTTTCCATTTCTCATTTCACAACTCCATGTCAAATTATAAAAATTGTATAACGTTTATTTCCATTGAACAGATTTCCTCAAGTGTCAAAGCATTTCCTTCAATATTCACCAAAGAGGTGGACAATTAATGTTACTACTTGAAGTTTTGGTCATAGCCAATGATGATCCATGACTTGATATGGTAAGGTGGAGATAAGGATTCATTTTATGTGTTTGGACTCCAATCCATTCAGTGCAAAAGGAATTTCTAGATTTTATTTACTTTATTGTATTGCAACTCCATTGCATCTCATTTGTAATTAATTCTATAAGTCTTTATATTTTGTCACTTGTTTACTGTCTACCAACCAAAAGAATTGTCCTTTGCGGGCCTTTTGATGTGATTAGATCTTGTATTGAGTCATTGGCAGCTGAAAAATTACTCTCACCATTGATCACAGTGGTGGACGATTTATTTTCTTTCTCAAGGGTTTTGTGAGAGTGAACGACACTCCATGAGATAATATGGTAGGGTGGAAATCGAGCCTTGTTTTGTTTTATGCATACTACATTCTACCACACACACCAAGTATGACTAAATTATAATCACTCCATTCATCCCATTGCAAGTAGAGAGAAAATTATGTATTATAAAATGTATAACTTTGATATATTTTGATTTACATATCATCTATCAATAAAGCATGATCACTAGACTAGAATTGACACTTTTTATATACATAGGTTGTATATGGTTTAACCTTTGAACTAAATTTTTTGCATAGGACTGTAGCTGTGAGTTTTAGATTTCCACCATGATGGTTGTAATGGAATAAAATAGTTAATGTTATGTGGTTCATTTTATTTTTGCATAATCAACACACTAAACTTAAGACCTTTTTGTTATTCTTCCAGACCATATTCCAACTATAATACAGTGTTTGATGAACTATTGTGTTACAAACAACCTTTCAGAATAATGATAGTGACTAGAAAATTAGTGAAAATGGTCAAATACACAATCATATCCTCATGTACCCTATATTGATTGTAATAAGAAATATTCATTTCACCACTGATTAGAGTGGTGGGAAATGTATATTCCTACTCAAGGGTTTGGTGAGAGCCCATGAGGCTACATGACCCAATATGGTAGGGTGGAGAGCAGGCCTTATTGTGTTGAGTTTTATTTTATAATTTTTATATACATATTGGTATCTTTCTCACATAGGATTCACAAAAAAAATTAAAGTTTTTAGGTTGTGGTTACAATGTAATAAAATAGTTGATCTTATACATTTTATGTTAGCTTGCATTGGCCATTGATGATAATTGATCTCTTGTTTAAGCTATATCATTCCATAGAGGAGGCTAAAAAAATAGTGTGGCTATATAAGAGGCCAAAAAAATGTCATCAAAATTGATTGTTGTATGGTTTCCATGTAGTGGTGATCATGCAAGTAACATTTGTTTTAAATTCCTCAAAAAAAAAATGAATGTCTGTGGAGTTATCGATAATGTATTTTTGGGTGTCATTCTCTAGGTTTATGTTGTTGTTGAAGGTAACTGTGGAGGCCAGTGAAACAACATCAACATTAATTATTGTATGGTTTTTGCATAGTGGTGATGGTGCAAGTAACATCTATTTTAAAGTCCTCGACAAACAAAATGAATGTCTGTGCAATTATTGATAGCATATTGTTGGGTTTCATTCTCTAGGTTTCGTTGTTGTTGAAGGTAGCTATGAGTGAGGGTGGCAAGCTTCTGTGGAGGTGCAAGTGTGTCCATTGGCTATGGATTCTCTATGAAGGTGGTTGGATATTATCTTGTGTTCTTTGCATGTGTTCATGGTTGCAAAAGTTGTGGGTTGTAATAAATATATGCTCATTTTTTGCAGGCAGTGGAGAAAGAATGAAGGGAAGAGAAAGAAAGTGGGTACGGATGTAATTGAAGGAAGCAATAAGCGGTGTATATTTTTATTTTTATTTTCCCCATCATCTAGTTTCTCTTAGTTAGTTATATAATCTCTTCATATTCGTCGTTGCTCCAAAAAACATGCTTCTCCCTTAGGAGAGAGAGTTCAAGAACTAGGATGTTGATATTCCAGTATACATGCTAAACAAATGAATGAGCTTTCAAACAACTATGAAGATGAAGTGCTTATAAGACTGGCTAAGAGAATGGGAACATTGATTTCACCATTCATCATAGTAGTGGCCACCCAATATTAGAGAGTAGGCCTCATTTTTTTCATTTCCATTTTATATTTGCTACATGTGCAATTGAATTGCTCACTTACACAATATTGTTCATTAGCATTATCATGAA
This sequence comes from Sequoia sempervirens, assembly GCA_007258455.2. NCBI lineage: Eukaryota > Viridiplantae > Streptophyta > Pinopsida > Cupressales > Cupressaceae > Sequoia > Sequoia sempervirens. The sequence continues at coordinate 729,546,114 of VDFB02271358.1, read as the reverse complement.
AAGTTGTACTTTATGGTAAGTAATTTTAGGGGTCTAGTTATAGCCGATGATGCTCCATGATACAAAATGGTGGGGTGGAGAGCATGGCATCTTTTGTGTGTCTACACTTCAATGCATTGCATCTAGAAGGTCTAGCCTTTGCAATAAAATTTTTGCATTGGAATGTGGGTATCAATTTTTTAGATTTCTATCGCAGTGGCTATAATGGAATAAAATAGTTAATTTTATGAAGTTCATTCTATTTTTTCATAATCAACATACTAAACTTCACACATTTTTTTTAATTCTTGTTGACCATATTCCAGCCATAATGCAATATTTGATGGACTAATGTCTTACAAACAACCTTTCACAATAATGATAGTGGTTGGAAAATTAGTAACAATGGTCAATTACATAATTAGATCCTAATGTACTATATATTGAATGTAACAAGATATATTCATTTCACCACTAATCAGAGTGGCAGGAAATACATATTCTTGTCCAGGGGTTTAGTGAAAGTCCATGAGGCTCCATGATCCAATATGGTATGGTGGAGAGTAGACCTTATTTTTTTGACTTTTGTTTTATATTTTTTATGTAGAAATCACTATCTTTTTGACATAGGATTCATAAAAAATTCATATGCTTTAGGTTATTCTTACAACATAGTGAACTAGTTTATTTTATACACTTTATGTTAGATTCCATTGGCCATTGTTGATTATTGTTCTCTTGTCTAAGCTATAGTGTTTGATTATTGAGAAGGTTTTGTCGAAAAGGCTATGTTGTTTCAATTTTTGATAGGGTTCTATTGAGATGCTACCAATTCCCTCTTGCACTCCCTTTATACTTTGTATTTTGTGCTTGAATTTTTAAATTACCCTATGAATCATTTGATTGCTCTTCTCCCTTGGGAGAGATAGTTCAAGAACTTGGGTGTTGATATTCTAGTTTATATGGTAAATAAATGGAAAATATTTGTAAATGAAGCTCAACCAACTATGAAGATGAAGTGATTGTAACTGTGGTTATGAATCAACATCCCAGTTCTTGAACTCTCTTTCCCAAGGGAGAATAGTCGATGACACTCCATGACCCAATATGGTAGGGTGGAGAGTATACATGCTTTTGTATGTCCATATTTCAATCCATTCCCTATAGAAGGTGTGCCTAGATTTTATTTACTTACTATGTTCTACTGCAACTGTATTGCATCATCTTTGTAAAAAATTGTATGTCTTTATATTTTCTTATTTATTTATTGTGTACCAATGGTGTGTGTTTATTATAGTAACACCTTTTTTTTATTCTTGCAGACCACACTCCAGCAATAATGTGGTGTTTCATGAACTAATTTGTTACAAACAACCTTCTTGAATAATGATAGTGGCTGTAAAATCAGCAACAATGGTCAAATAGACAATCATATCCTAATGTACTCTATATTGATTGTAATACAAAATATTCATTTCACCACTAATCACAGTGGTGGCCAATATATATTCTTGCTTGAGGGTTTGATGAGGGTCCATGAGGCTCCATGACCAAATATGGTAGGGTGAAGAGTAGGCCTCATTGTGTTGACTTTTACTTTATATTTTGTATGAACAGATCGCTATCTTTCTGACGTAGGAATTAGAAAAAATTCATATGTTTAAGCTTATGGCTACAATGGCATAAAATAGTTAATCTTATACACTTTATGTTAGATTCCATTTGGAATTGTTGATTATTCTTCTCTTTCTTATACTCTACATCACACAAATAATTAAATTGTTTTAACCAAAATTCACCTGCGGTACTTTGTTGCTAGCTATGAAAAGATCCTTAGTTTGTATCATAAAGAATTGGTGCAATTTCCAAAAAATGGGGTGTCCTTACATAATCATAAATGCAACTAGTATTATGTCACAATTATTATTTCTCATCTAAATAAACATTAGTAATGTCATCAATTATTTAGACATTCAACCTTATCCATAATAATATTATATTTTGATTAGCCAATAAAACTTAATGATCTATTTGTATTATTTTTAGATTGTTTTAACTATAATAGATGTAGGGTTCTTTGTTACTAGCTATGAGAAATATCCTTAGTTTGTATCATAAAGGATTGATGCAGTGGATAAATTATGGGGTGGGCTTATATAATGATGAATTCAACTAATTTTATGTCAGCATTATTATTTCCCAACTAAATGCACATTAGTAATGTCATCAATTTAGACATTGAACCCTATCCATAATAATATTTTATTTTGACTCAATAATAAAAATTAATGATAGTAGTATTACTTAATGAAATAATTTCAAATTTAAAAATAATTTTTTTCTTTAATTAACAACTTAACTACATAGTATTATTATTTACCCCACAAAACCAATTACCAATAATAATGATGTGTTCACCAAATAATTAATTGAAAGTTAATACAATTGTTCTTCAACGAAACCTCTACACACACACACACACACACACACAGATATATATATATATATATATATATATATTCTACAAAACTTTACTTTTTCACCAACTATTGCTTACACACTTTATGCTTTATATACATAACCTCCTTTCAACCCATTAGGGTTAACACCCTCCTTCTATCCACATTATAATTTAAAATACAATAATGATGCTAAATTGTAAGGTAAAAATGGGATACAATATTGTTCTGACTCATAAACTAAAAGAATTAGAAATATAAATATGAGACACTACTTGTTTCATTCAATAACAATGTCTCCAAGTAAAGATAGTAAACCACACGATTAGCTCCTCTCCTCTTCATAGACCATCTATTCATATGCTCCTATTAGTCTCCAAATAATTACATAATATATATGGAAACAATGTTTTGGTAGTATAGAACAAGAAAAATACTTCGTCCATTTAAAAGTACATATAAGAATGAAAATCATGATCATACACAAATGAAATATTGTGTGATACCCCTCATGTTGTTGTTACTCTTATGTGTGGATCTCATACTTGTTTGTGTAGGTGATCAGTTCACCATTTTGGTTGTGCATGGATTTATGGTTTGGTTGCTTTGCTATACTAGATTTTACCTATGCTGTTAGATGGTATATCTTATGGTGATCATGTTACATGACTATTTTGTGGTTTTCTTTAATAATATATATATATCGTGATGTTGTTAGTTTTATGCTGTTATAATGATTGGTGTGTTTGTTAGTGTGTTTTGCTGAAAGGACAGAGTGGCATCACTTGCTTGCAAGTGCCCTGCCACCCTATGATTTCCTTTCACAGTGTGTTTGCTAAGGTGATTTATATGCTTCACAATATTTGTTTCTCTGCAGGATGTAGGTACTAGACATCAACTCCACCTACTTATCAAGTTTGAGTGTGTCTCATAAACTCAATGGGATTGATGTTGAAAAAAGGAATGGTTAGGAAAGAATTCTCGTCCCAAGTTCATCTTTTGTGAGTCTATTGTTGTCTTTGTTTCAATTCGTAGTTGTATGAAAATGTGTTAGTGTCGATTAATATTTTAGCTTGAAATTTAATTAATTTTAATTAATTTTAGTTAAGGTAATTGATTTATATTCCCTATTAGATGAATAGTTTAAATAAAATAGATTTTCTTTGTTGATATTTTAAAATGTTAAATTTGCTAATGCATTTGAAGTTAATTAAATTGCTTAATTAAAATTATATTATTATTATTATTAGAAAAATAAATTAAAAATATATAAATAAATGAACAATTTTTTTTTTAATTATTAAATTTTCTTTTATGGGAGTTGTATGGGAAGTAGTGGGGAAATGAATGAGTTTTGTTGGGGAAATGATTCCTGAAAAGGAAAGGGGCATGGGGTAACTGAAATGGGCTCACAGGAATTTTTTGTTGAGAATAGTGGGTAGCTCTATCTTTTTTAGAGTTTTGGGATTTTTTGGTGTATTTTGTATAAGAAATTTGGAAAAGGCTGCAAGAGTTTCAAAAGTTTTATTTGTTGGCTAGAGGTGAAGCTTTTGGGAGGAGTTTTATAGCTGGAGGCTCGCGTGGCAAGGCTTGGCACATTTTTTACTTCTACGGGCTATAGGAAATAGGTTCTTTACTATTTTCATTTTGTTTTCAAATGCTTCCTTCTTGGAAAAGATGTTTTTTTGTGTAAGAGGAATTGTCTATTTCCTTTGAGGAAATTAGAAGTTTTCTATAGAAAACAATGTTTTTGGTTGCTGCCGTTGAAATTTTTGTTTTGCTTCTATAGGAAAATTACACATCCAAACTTAGAAAATCTAGTTAAATAAAATTCTTGAAATGGGAGTTCAAAAAAATACAGTAGAAAAATAAAACCTCTCTAGATTTTTAATTTAAACCTCTCTATTTAAACTGAGGAAATTAGGAAAAATATTTGTGCAAGGGAAATTGGAAAAAACTCAGGAAAAATTAGAACAACTTCTGTGCATTTTTTTCTAAATACTACTTGTAGTTAATTCTAGTATTTTGTTTTCCCTATTCATTTCATCTGTTTAGAAAGAAAATGATATTTCCAATTAAATTCATGCTGGTAAATTTGTTGTTTTTTTTTTAACCTTTGAGAAAATTGAAAAAATAAAATAAAAAATAAAAAATATATATATATATATATATAAATTTCATGAAAAAATATATATATTTACAGTAATTATCAAATCTATTTAAAATATATATAAAAAGAAAAATATATAAGATTGATGAAATTTCGTACTTCGGAATTCGTCAGATTTTGAAAATACATATCACGAATTTAAAAAAAATATATATATAAAATTTTTGATTAAAAAAAAAGTTAATTTTAAAAAGATAAATAAATTGATTTTATTGATGGGAGGGGACGGTACCACTGTACCCCCTATGCAGCCCACAAAGTTGCACACAACAGTCTATGGACTATTGTACGCAGCACTTGGGGGCTGTGTCCTCCCCTATGGGGAGGTATACAGCCTCCAAGTGGGGTGTGTGTGTTGGTTTTTTTTAAATAATAAAACAAAGGTTGTTTATATATTGAATTCGCATTTTCTTAATTTGCTACTTACAATTTTAAAATTATTAAATTTAATTTATGTTAATATATGTGTGTGTGTGTGTCTATATATATATATATACATGTATATATGATTAAATTGTTATTTAAAATATATATGTATATATATACATGTATATTTGATTAAATTGTGATTTAATATATATATATATATATATAAACATTTGTTTAAACTACAGAAATTGTGAAAGTTAATCATAGTGGTAAATGAGTTGTTAAACTAATTGGAAGAAATATTTTTACCAAAAATTTTCTAAGTGATTTATTTTACTTATCATAATACATTGAGTTTATTGTTAAATTAACTCTTATGATGGATTTCATACCAAGTGTGACTTCATTGTGATTTTTTTAACCGAAGTAAATATGTGCTCTTAAATGAACCCTGATGTTGAACAATAAGCTATTACTTGAGTTTTCTTGCGACGGGATTATAATCATGTGTAGACTCTTTAGTTATATTTCCTTCCATAAGGGATAGGGTTATTGTTAAGCTTCCAGAGGTTTTTGAATTGGGTGTTTTAAGTTTTTTGGTTTCTATATTGGATGTTGATTCCATTTTGTTTGCATTTGTGATGATGTGTATACCTTGAGTTGTATCGTTTTGATAAGTAATTGAGCCTTAAGCTTCTTGTGAGATGGTTTTGCTTCGTGATTGTTTACTTTGAGTATAGAGAACTTGAGAGTTCAAGCCCTTTTGTTTTGTTGTATGTTGGGGTTCTAGGGAGAGTGGCTCTATGTGGGCACTAGTGCACAAAGGGGCTGTCAAGATAACCCACATTAGAGTTAGTGTAAAAAGTGAAAACCTAACTAATCAATTAGGGGATGGGTAGTTAAGCACTAAAAGATAATTATAAATTCCTCACTCACCTGTTAGGGCTTCCAAAGAATAAAGGTGGCCTAGAAGGCCGTGCTTGGCATAATCATGATCTCATCTCTATGAGGAATGCACGATTCTACATGAGTCACCCTATGGGGTGGCTCCTTGAGATAGGCAGTCAGGATAACGATAGATGGAGGCAACACCTTTTGATAGGATGTCAGGATAATCCATGAAGGCCATGCGATGACACATTCCTCTAGTTTCCCCCTTAGTTGATTTAATTGGAATCCTCTGGAAGTGGTTTATTATTATGACCTAGTGTATATTGTTGTCATGTTTCTTTAGTATATCTTTGTTTATTATGGTTTCTTATATGTTGAATTTATCTTTCTATGTTTAAAGTCAAGTCTTATTTGTTACCTTAGACGTCCTTGATTGGGAATCCTTTCTTAACTACTCCTAGCATATGGGTGGTTAGGTGGAACGTGCTTTGCATGCCGTTGGGTTTCCCATTTGGCAGTTTTTTCTTCAATGTAGAGATTGTGGTGACAAAATGTTCTAGATTTATGTTCATTTAGATTTATATATTTCTACTTTAGTCATATCTTGTAAATTTTAATGTAATTCTCCCATGTGTTTGGATAATGTATTTTGTAACTTGGATAATTGTTTATTGATAATTAGTTTGTAACATGATGTATTGTATTATCACACTTTGTAATTCAAACATTATTCACAGATGTAATTTATATTTGATGTTGATAAATGTTGAGTAAATAAGTTTTCATTGTTCCCAAGTTTTATTGGCTATGTAATCTTGTATAGCATCTATATGGTTCATTCTTATTTTAATGCTTATCATTTATAAATATTTATATGAGAACTCATATCAGTGGAAATGAATGTTAGATTAGTCAAATTTGTTAATGGGTAGATAATGCAATGTCTCTTCGTGTACCCCAAGGGACTTAGGAGTTTAGTTTGTACTTGTAATCATGTTAGTTGCAATAATTAACATAGTGCTTTTACTTTATGTTTTTTTTATAAGAAAATTGTTGTGTACTTAGTTGTCCTTTGGGGTTTGCATGATGGGGCATTACAACTTGGTATCAGAGCCAGGTTTGCAAACTCTAGGTACTCTAGTAGTTGATTCCATTAGGAAACCTTGTGTAACTCTTGGTCTCACATAACTCAATTGTTGTGCAGGATCATGCCTAGGCATAGAGATCATGGCCAAGGAAGAGGCCGAGGTTTAGAGCGTGGTGAACTGCAAAGTTCCCAAAGTAATCCAATAGGTGGTGGTGATCAGAATCCAGAACAACATAGTATAGGTGGTTAGTTGCAACATTTGTTAGATGAGATATTGGGTTACCTAGGCCCTAGGCAGGATGAGGATCAAAGGTGTGATAGAGAAAGGGAGAGATCCCCTAGACAAGGGAAACAAATATTTGATTAGGATGTAGTAGTGGCGGGTCATATGAGAGACTTGTTGAGAGCATGACCTCCTACATTTGATGGATCTGGTGGGGGTCTTGAGGCAGAGACTTGGTTGATCGATTTGGATAGATGCTTTGCAATGCATCCCTATGGCAGTAACACTAGGGCTAGGTGCACCATCATGCACCTCAGAGGCTTCACATCCACTTGGTGGAGACTTGAGGAACATAAATTACACATTGACATTAGCATGGTTACTTGGGAGTTATTTATGGAGAGGTTCCAGGCATTTTTTCTATCTGATCACTAGAGGTAGCGTAGAGTAGATGAATTTCATGAACTTAGGCAGATGGCAATGTCCATGGAACAATACAAGCATTGTTTTTACAAGCTTGAACAATATGTAGGGATCAAAAATGATGAGGCAATTCTCATGCAACATTTTGTCAGGGGCTTAAATGTCTGCATTAGTGGTGGAGTCATGGTCTTCGAACCTAAGACAATGGAAATAGCTATTGAGAAGGCTCACCTTGTGGAAGAAAATTTGGCTATGGCATTAGGGGGACACACAGGAGTTCAGATTGGTAGTGCTCTAGTTTCAGGCTTTGGATCTAGAAGTGGACAACCTCAGGCTGTAGGGAGTTCTAGGAATTTTTAGGCACCCTTTAAGGGTGGTTCACAGCAGTAGCAGTAGTCATAGCCCAAAAAAAATAAACCATAGTCACAACAAGGAGATAGATCTCAAAGCAGAAGGAACCGTAGCTGGCAGTGAGTTAGACATGATCATTTTGTGCCACCTGCTTAGAGTACATTGTCGACATCTTCTAGGGGTAGCTTCCAGAAATCAAGTGCACCATCTGGTGTTAGAGGGTTTCAACATGATACAGTTTGTTTCTCTTGTGGGAAATAGGGGCATATTGCTAGATAGTGCCCATAGAGGAGAACTACAAGATTTAGCCAAAGACCAGCTGCTTCTATGCTGACAGTGGGCGATGCAGGGAGAGCACATCAGGTATTTATAGTAGTGGTTAATCACCAAGTTGAACATCAAGGCATTGTAGTTGAGACATCAGGTGCATTGAATGGTACTAGCATATCTATTCTATTTGATTCTGGAGCATCATATTCATTTATTTCTCCTTTAGTAGTGGAACATTGTAGATTGGTGGCAGTGAAGCAAAGCATTAAGGGGCAAGTCAAATTGGCCTCTGAGGCAAAGGTTGTAGTTGAGTCACTAGTTCAGGGTTGTAATTTGCAAATTGGGTCACTCACAACTATGGTGGATCTTCGAATCCTACCTCTTGGTTCATATGATGTGGTTCTAGGTATAGATTGGTTGAATTATCACTATTCCATAATTGATTATCAACATAAGGTAGTGTGTTGTGTGGATGATGTGGTTAACCAAGTTGAGATCATTGGCATTCAGAGACCTATCTCACTATGTTTGATCTCAACTATGCAATTAAAAAGGTGTTTGAGGCAGGGTTGTCAGTTATTTATAGTGTCAGTTGATGATTTGGACTCAAATGAGAGTCAAGGGATTTCATTGGATGATTACCCCCTTATTAAGGAGTATTCTGATGTTTTTCCTAGTGAAATCCATGGGATGCCACCAAAGTATGACATCGACTTTAGAATCAATCTTGTTCCTGGAGCTAAGCCTATTTCTTGGGCTCGATATCATATGACAACACAAGAATTGCAGGAGCTTAGGTTGCAGTTGGAGGAGCTTTTAGAGAAAGGGTTCATTCATCCTAGTGTTTCCCCTTGGGGAGCACCAGTTATATTTGTGAAAAAGAAGGATGTTTCTCTTCGATTGTGTATAGATTATAGGCAGCTCAACAAAGTGACAATCAAGAATCGGTATTCTTTGCCGAGAATTGATGACTTATTTAATCAAATAAAAGGAGCTCAAGTCTTTACAAAGATCGATCTTAAGTCTGGCTATCATCAATTGTGAATAGTTGAAGCTGATGTTCATAAAACTATATTCTGTACTCATTATGGGCATTATGAATTCACTATTATGCCATTTAGGTTAACTAATGCACCATCAATTTTTATGAGCCTAATGAATGGAGTTTTTCGTACCTATTTGGATAGGTTCATACTTGTGTTTCTTGATAATATCCTAGTGTACTCTAAATCAATGGAGGAGCATGAGGAACATTTGAGGCAGGTATTACAATGTTTTGAGGGACAATCACCTGTTTTCCAATTTGGATAAGTGTGAGTTCTACAAAATAGAGGTGAAGTACTTGGGGCACATCATCTCAAGTGCAGGTATTGTAGTGGATCCATCAAAGATCCAAGCTATTGTTGATTGGTTAGCACCCAAGAATGTTCTAGAGATTCACAGCTTTATGGGATTAGCGGGATACTATCAGAGATTTGTACAGGGTTTTTCTAGGATTGCATATCCTATTACTTCTCTTCAGAGGAAAGGGAAGAAGTTCATTTGGTCTGAACAGTGTTAGACAGCATTTGAGACCCTTAAGGATAGATTTACTAGTGCACCAATATTTGCAATTCCTGATCCTACTAGATATTTCATGGTGTGCACTGATGCATCCTTGGAGGGCTTGGGGGCCGTCTTGATGCAAGAAGGATGTGTAATTGCATATGAATCTTTTAAGCTCAAGGACCATGAGCTTAATTACCCCATGCATGAATTGGAGATAGCTGCTTTAGTTCATGCCCTTGTGAGATGGAGACATTTCTTATTAGGTCATTGGTTTGAGCTTCACAATGATCATCGCAATTTGCAATATATTTTTACCTAGGCGAACCTAAATGCTATACTAGGCAAAGAAAATGGATGGAATTTCTTTGTGAATATGACTTTGAGGTCAAATATGTGTAGGGAAAGGAAAATGTGGTAGCAGATGCTTTGATTCAGTGGAGACATGAGATTTCTAGAGTGGCTCTTGAGGTAGATTTGAGGAGTCAAGTCCTCATAGCACTTCCATATGATAGTTGGTATCAGGAAGTGAAGTTAGAAATTGAGTCAGGTAGAGCTCTGGAAGGAAAATTTGTAGGGTACTCAATAGAGTTAGATGGTCTTCTAAGGTATATGGGTCACATTTACATGCCTTCGGTTGAGGGTTTTCAGACTCTAATCATGACTAAGGCACATCGCGCTCCCTGTTTTGCTCACCCGGGAGTTAAGAAAATGTATGTAGATCTTCAAGCACTATACTTTTGGGTAGGAATGAAGAGGGATATTGCAGATTTGGTAGCTAGATGCTTGGAGTGTCAGAGGGTCAAGGAGGAACATCAACATCCTGCAGGTCTATTACTGCCTCATCTCATTCTGGAATGGAAGTGGGACATAATTTTAGTTGACTTTATTGTGGAATTTCCTATGACTTCTCGACGTCATGATGCTATCATGGTCACAGTTGACAGATTGACCAAGGTGGCACATTTTTACCCAGTTTGTTCATATTACATAGCTTCTTTAGTTGCTAGAGACTTTATGAAAGATATTGTCCACTTACATGGTATTCCACGAAGAATCATATCTGATAGAGATCCAGTGTTCATATTTGAATTGTGGACATCATTGCAGTGTGCCTTAGGAACACAGCTAAACTTCAGTTCTGCCTACCATCCTAAGACAGATGGACAGATAGAGAGAGTTAACCATGTTCTTAAGGACATGCTTTATATGTACGTGATGGATCAGCAGTCATGTTGGGAGGAGTATTTACATCTTGTGGAGTTTTCCTATAACAATGGATATCATAGCTCAATTGGTATGGATCCCTTCCAGGAACTATATGGTCATCCTTGTCGGACCCCATTGAGTTGGGACCATCTTGATGATAGAGTTCTCCTTGGTCCTGAAATGCTTCAGGAAATGCAATAGTAGGTAGCTTGCATCAAAGAGCATCTTGTGGCAGCTCAAGATAGATAGAAGAAATATGTAGATAAACATAGGGTTGACTGCTAGCTCTCTGTTGGCGCTCGAGTCTTTTTTAGAGTGTGACCACAGAAGATCCCAATACATTATGGAAAGGGTTCCAAGCTCACACCTCATTTCGTAGGTCCATTTGAATTTTTAGAGAGGATTGGCCTCGTTGCTTATCGCTTAGCATTGCCACCCAGTCTATCACGGATACATGATGTTTTTCATGTTTCTATACATAGACCATATTTTCTAGAGGTTACTCATGTACTTGATTGGAATGCTCTTTAGGTCAAGGACGGGAAGCTAGCACTCAAGCCCATGGCCATGCTTCAACATCAGAGACTCACCCTTAGCGGCAGAGGTATTGAACAAGTGTGGGTTTAGTGGGACCCGAATGATGAGACTTCAGTGACATGGGAGGATGCATCCCATATTAAAGAGGCCTATCCATACTTATTTAGTGGCTTCTAGGAGTAAGCCATATTCTAGAGGGGAGGATGTGATACCCCTCATTTTTTTTTTCCTCTTATGTGTGGATCTCATACTTGTTTGTGTGGGTGATCAGTTCACCATTTTGGTTGTGCGTGGATTTATGGTTTGGTTGCTTTGCTATACTGGATTTTACCTATGCTGTTAGATGGTATATCTTATGGTGATCATGTTACATGACTATTTTGTGGTGTCTTTAATAATATATATATATGGTGATGTTGTAAGTTTTATGCTGTTATAATGATTGGTGTGTTTGTTAGTGCATTTTGGTGAAAGGACAGAGTGGCATCACTTGCTTGCAAGTGCCCTACCCCCCTGCGATTACCTTCCATGGTGTGTTTTCTAGGGTGATTTATATGCTTCACAATATTTGTTTCTATGCAGGATGCAGGTACTGGACATTGACTTCACCTGCTTGTCAGGTTTGAGCGTGTCTCATAAACTCAATGGGAGTGATGTTGAAAAAAGGAGTGGTTAGGAAAGAATTCCCATCCCAAGTTCATCTTATGTGAGTCTATTGTTGTCTTTGTTTCAATTCATACTTGTATGAAAATGTGTTAGTGTCGATTAATACTTTAGCTTGAAATTTAATTAATTTTAGTTAAGCTAATTGAGTTATATTCCCTATTATATGAATAGTTTAAATAAAATAAATTTTCTTTGTTGATATTTTAAAATGTTAAATTTTCTAATGCATTTGGAGTTAATTAAATTGCTTAATTAAAATTAAATAATTATTATTATTAGAAAAATAAATACAATAAAATATAAATAAATGAACAAAATTGTTTTTTAAATTATTAAATTTTCTTTTATTGGAGTTGTATAGGAAGTAGTGGGGAGATGAATGAGTTTTGTTGGGGAAATGATTCCCATAAAGGAAAGGGGCATGGGGTAACTGGAATGGGCTCATGGGAATTTTTGGATGAGAACAGTGGGTAGCTCTATTTTTTTTTAGAGTTTTGGGATTTCTAGTGTATTTTGTGTAAGGAATTTGGAAAAGGCTGTAGGAGTTTTAGAAGTTTTATTTGTTGGCTCGAGGTGAAGCTTCTGGGAGGAGTTTTATAGCTGGAGGCTCCCGTGGAAAGGCTTGGCATAGTTTTTACTTCGACAAGCTATAGGAAACATGTTCTTTACTGTTTTCATTTTGTTTTCAAATGCTTCCTTCTTGGAAAAGATGTTTGTTTGTGTAAGAGGAATTGTCTATTTCCTTTAAGGAAATTAGAAATTTTCTATAGAAAACAATGTTTTTGGCTACTGCCGTTAAAATTTTGTTTTGCTTCTGTAGGAAAATTACACAGCCAAACTTAGAGAATCTAGTTAAATAAAATTCTTTAAATGGAAGTTTAGAAAATACCGTAAAAAAATAAAACCTCTGTATATTTTTAATTTAAACCTCTCTATTTAAACTCAAGAAATTAGGAAAAATATCTGTGCAAGGGAAATTGGGAAAAACTCAGGAAAAATTAGAACTTCTCTGCAATTTTTCCTAAATACTACTTGTAGTTAATTCTAGTATTTTGTTTTCCCTATTCATTTCATCTGTTTAGAAAGAAAATGATATTTCCAATTAAATTCATGCTGGTAAATTTGTTGTTTTTCTTTTTGAACCTCTGAGAAAATTGAAATATATATATATATATATATATATATATATATATATAAATTTCATGAAAAAAAAATATATATATATATATATATATATTTATAGTAATTATCAAATCTATTTAAAAAATATATATAAAAAGAAAAATATATAAGATTGAAAAAATTTCGTACTTTGGAATTCGTCAGATTTTGAAAAAATATATAAAGAATTTAAAAAAAATAAAAAATAAAAATTTTGATTAAAAAAATAAAGTTAATTTTAAAAAATAAAATAAATTTATTTTATTGGTGGGAGGGTATGGTACCACCTACCCCGCCCCCCCTGCGTAGCCCATAGAGCTATGTACAGCAGTCTGTGGACTACTATACGCAACCCTTGGGGGCTGCGTCCTCCCCTATGGGGAGGTATGCAGCCTCCAAGTGGGGTGTGTGTATTGGTTTTTTTTTTAAATAAAACAAAGGTTATTTATATATTGAATTCAGATTTTCTTAATTTGTTACTTTGAATTTTAAAATTTTAAAATTTAATTTATGTTAAAATATGTGTCTGTGTGTGTACTTGTGTGTATATATGTATATAATGTATATATATGTATATATATACATGTATATATGATTAAATTGTGATTTAAAATATATATGTATATGTATACATGTATATATGATTAAATTGTGATTTAAAATATATATATATATATATATTTGTTTAAACTAGAAAAATTGTGAAAGTTAATTGTAGTGGTAAATGAGTTGTTAAACTAATTGGAAGAAATATTTTTACCAAAAAATTTGAAGTGATTTCTTTTACTTATTATAATACATTGAGTTTATTGTTAAATTACTCTTATGATGGATTTCATACCAAGTGAGACTTCATTTTGATTGTTTTAAGTGAAGTAAATATGTGCTCTCAAATGAACCTTGATGTTGAACAATAAGTTGTTACTTGAGTTTTCTTGCAATGGGATTATAATCATGTGTAGACACTTTAGTTAGATTTCCTTCCATAAGGGATAGGGTTGTTGTTAAGCTTCCAAAGGTTTTTGAATTGGGTGTTCTAAGTTTTGTGGTTTCTATATTGGATGTTGATTCCATTTTGTTTGCATTTTTTATGTTGTGTATACCTTGAGTTGTATCGTTTTGATAAGTAATTGAGTCTTAAGCTTCTTGCGAGATGGTTTTTCCTTGCGATTGTTTACTCTAAGTATAGAGAACTTGAGAGTTCAAGCCCTTTTGTTATGTTGTATGTTGGGGTTCTAGGGAGAGTGGCTCTATGTGGGCGCCGACGCACAAAGGGGTGGTCAGGATAACCCACATTAGAGTTAGTGTAAAAAGTGAAAACCTAACTAATCAATTAGGGGATGGGTAGTTAAGCATTACATGATAATTATAGATTCCTCGCTCACCTGTTAGGGCTTCCAAAGACTAAAGGTGGCCAAGAAGGTCATGGTTGGCATAATCGTGATCTCGTCTCTATGAGGAATGCACGATTCTACATGAGTCACCTTATGGGGCGGCGCCTTGAGATAGGCAGTCAAGATAACCATAGATGGAGGTGGCACCTTGCGATAGGATGTCAGGATAATCCATGAAGGCTATGAGATGACACTCTCCTCTAGTTTCCCCCTTAGTTGATTTAATTGGAATCCTTTGGAAGTGGTTTATTATTATGACCTCGTGTATATTGTTGTCATGTTTCTTTAGTAGGTCTTTGTTGATTATGGTTTCTTATATGTTGGATTTCTCTTTCTATGGTTTATGTTGAGTCTTATGTGTTACCTTAGACATCCTTGGTCGGGAATCCTTTCTTAACTACTCCTAGCATGGGGGTTGTCGGGTGGAACGTGCTTTGCACCCCGTTGGGTTTCCCATTTGTTAGTTGTTTCTTCAGTGTAGAGATTTTGGTGACAGAATGTTCCATATTTATGTTCATTTAGATGTATATATTTCTACTTTAGTCATATCTTTTGAATTGTAATGTAATTCTCCCATGTGTTGGGATAATGTATTTTGTAACTTGGATAATTGTTTATTGATATTTAGTTTGTACCATGATGTATTGTATTATCACACTTTGTAATTCAAACATTATTCATAGATGTAATTTATATTTGATGTTGATAAATGTTGAGTAAATAAGTTCTCATTGTTCCCAAGTTTTATTGGCTATGTAATCTTGTATAGCATCTATATGGTTCTTTCTTATTTTAATGCTTATCATTTATAAATATTTATATGAGAACTCATATCAGTGGAAATGAATGTTAGATTAGTCAAATTTGTTAATGGGTAGATAACGCAATGTCTCTTTGTGTACCCCAAGGGACTTAGGAGTTTAGTTTGTACTTGTAATCATGTTAGTTGAAATAATTAACATAGTGCTTTTACTTTATGTTTTAAAAAAAAAAATTGTTGTGTATTTAGTTGTCCTTTGGGGTTTGCATGACGGGGCATTACATATTTCATATTCCAAAAGCAATTCATATTTTGAGAAAACATCTTTATCCTTACTCTTCAAGCTTTGAAAATTATGTGGTATTACCACAATAATGGTGGCACTCATAAATGTTACTATCATCCACAAGATTGAGATTAGCCACCCTAAATTAGTGTTCTAAAACTTTTGTTGTACTAACCAGTCAATAACCACTGAGAGGGAAGTGATGAAGACAACAATGTCAAAGAATATGAACAATTGAAAAAGTTTGGAAAATTCCATCTTCATAGCTCCATAGTGTACACCTTTTATGGCATTTCTCCTAGGATTTGAAAGATGGCTGCAAATGTAATAGTGGCAATCAGTGATGCCACTACCATGTGTGTGTTTATCATATCTTCAAATGTCTATCCCTTCTTTCCATTTTCATTTTGGTTTTAGTAGATTTACAATGATGGTAGAATTGAGGTTGTGTTCTACTACTTTTGATGCTATGCCAAGTGTAGTCATGCCTTTAATATTTCTGTATTTGCAGGATCATGGTGGATCAAAAAGTGGCAATATGATGGGTATGTGGCTGACGACTTCTTTCTTACCCAAAATTGATGAAATGAAAAGGGTTTTTAAAGGAGATTCTCAGCTTTCCACCAATATAAATTATGCTTCATTTTTAATTTAATAAGTAATTATTATTCATTTTCTATTCAAATTATGACTAAAGTCCTGATTGATAGGCTGATTAAAAAAAATCTATATAGCTTTCAAATGGTATCACATTTTTTGAATCCAAAACATGTGTCACATTCTATGCTTTGCATACTATAGGATTAAAAAATAAAAATTGAATTTCATGAAGTTTTGACCAAGTTAAGGTGGTCAGACATACTATTTTTTTATATTTTTTAAAAGTTATAATAAATTCATAATTAATTATTTACTTGAAAAAAAATTACAAAAAAATATGCACCACATCAAGACATGAGTCCTCTACTTATATCTAAAATATTATAAAAAAAATATTATCATTTTATTGCGGTTAGGGTGGTCAGACAGACACCTACTTCTTATTTTTTCCCTAAAATTTAAGTACTACTGTATTGAAATTTCAAATTTTCACCAAATACATTTTTTTTAAACAAACCTAGTAGTTTAGAACCTAAATTCAATTTGCTATAAATTCTATTCTTACATATTTTTGAAATAATATAGATAAATTATTCAAATTTTTATGTCAAGTTTCCTAATTCTAATTTTTCTAAATTTTTTGCCACTTAAGAGCCTATTTTTTCCATGATGATCCTAGACATATCCATTTAGTGAATGAGAAAAGATATTACAATATGTATGCTCACAACAAAACCACATTGTGTTACATCTCTAACAATTCCAATAGGATTTCTCACAAAATCTCATGTTTGGAGATAATTCATACATGAGCACATTTTTCTATGAGTAGGTGTTAACAGTCAATAATCACACATAACCATTGGATGCATCATCAAACTCTCAATGTCTTAGATATGTTTAACTAGCTAATGAATGCACAAATTGAAGAGCTTCTCTATAGATTTTGAACTGTGGTATATATTATAACGGTAAAAATTTAAATTTCTATATCAATAAAAATATTCATATAGAGAAACATGGGTCAATGTGTTTGACTTGAAAAACTATATGGTTAAATCCTATTAACAATATCATAATATTATACTTGTATTCAAGACTATAATAAAAATAAAGTTTGAAATATTATTTGAATTTTTATTATACATGATATTCTCTAAAGGACATCTCTCATAATATAATTATTGTAGTGAAAACTACAACACAATCATCACTATGAGAAACATTATACAACAAATGAGAGAATTATATTAGATACCAATATTAAGAGCAATCAATTATATAGACTTTTAAGTGAATAATATTGTCAATCAAAACACTATACCAAAAGCATAAGCAAAGGAAATCTATTGCAATTGTAAACAAGTGACATCATATTGAATGAACAAAATATTATACATGAATATTGTTAGTAAAGAATTGTTATTAAACAATTATAATTCAAAAGATGAAAATATTTTCAATGAAAATATTATAATGAGTATTATTTGGGATAAATTTGGAGCTTTGTGATGGAACAATGAATGTCTATTAGTCATTATTGTAATAAAATCATTACCAATGTCAATATGTGTATCATGCTAATATAACAACTTCAAAATTATGAGGGGTGAATACTATAAACTTTTATTTACAAGAAAAATAAGGATTAAATAAATGTTACATAAAATAATGATCAATATCTAGTAGTGGTTCAACCTTATATAGGTTTTTTAGTTCAACATTATATAAAATCAATAAAAATATATTGAAGAAGATAGACATTTCAACATTAATTTATGTAGAAAAATTCAATATAGTGTTATATAATATTTCTTTTGATTATGAACACTAAAAAAAAAAGCAACATATGAACAAGCTTGTCTACCAAGACTCTTTACTTGAAGAAATACTAGATCAACGCAAATTTACATTTAAAAATCCTTAACTTTTTAAGATTTTTTTTTTAATGAAAAAATTACAAGGATAAAGGGCTTGAGAACACATATATTACCATTTAGCACAACAAATAATTAAATACTATGAAAACTCAAAATCCAACCTAGACAATAGGAAGGAAAGCACTTGTAGGTGTAGTTTATCATAAAATATAGAACAAAAATCAACATAAATATCATAGGTAATAATGATATTTGATGTTTAAAAAAAAAAACAATAATAAACTACAATTAGTGTACAAGTAATATACCTCATGAAAGTTCCATACTAATATGAAAACTAGATCAATCAATTAAAATCAGTTTTGAATTGATACCAGTTACAAGGGCATTATATTTTTTATTACATAAGCAAGGAAGGGACTTGATCGCATACAAAGCTTACCATTGAGTAGAACAACCCAACAAAACAGAATGGCTAAACAAAAAAACTAGTCAGGAACAACAAAAAAAGAATGGCAAAAACAAAAAAACTAGTAGCAAGAATAGAGCCACCAATAGAAAAGAAAATAGAGAAAAACAACCAAAGAGAAATAGTTTAAGCTCCAAAG
Organism: Sequoia sempervirens; assembly: GCA_007258455.2. Lineage (NCBI taxonomy): Eukaryota > Viridiplantae > Streptophyta > Pinopsida > Cupressales > Cupressaceae > Sequoia > Sequoia sempervirens. The sequence continues at coordinate 729,527,246 of VDFB02271358.1, read as the reverse complement.
CTTGAAACCAACAACTTTTCCTCCAAACGCATAACAACAAAGATCTTTATAGAAGTCCATTTCTTCTTCTGTTGCACAACTGTCCAAGGATTATTAGAAACAAGATTAGAAATAGTTTGATCATGTAACGCCCCGCCATGCAACCCTAGGGAAAGTTGCATTTTACCGCACAACCGAACTAATTTTTTTGGAAATAAGAACAATAGCATGTAAGCTAGAACAATTAACATACAAGTTCATTTAACCAATGCCAACTAATCCCCTAAGGTTGAAAGACTATGTTACTTAAACCAAATGCGGAACATGGATTAAAACCAAATCATAATATTACTTAACAAGTAAAGTTCACATACATTCTAACATAATAATAATTTACATCCAAGAGTATGAGATACCTCTTGATTCCAATAACATGATTTACAATAAGATTACAATACTCATTCCCCGAGTGAGGTAAGTCTAACAAATATGATTACATATTACAAATACCACCTCGATAACAAATGAGGGGTGATAAAATAAAATAAGTACAAAGACAAAAAGGCATGAGAAGAAACTACATCCCACAAGCTCCCCAACTAGAAATCACGACCACATGAACAAGAAGAACCAACGGATTTAAGAAGCATGCCACTCGACCACGTGGAATCCAAAAGGTTCCACTCCCTCCATGCTAGGAGATAGTAACTAGGAATTCCTACACAAGACCATCTACCACTAGGCACAGGCCACACAAAACTGATACGGAATAAATACAAGACCTCATCACATGGCTGAACAGTCATACATACAACTCTAGGTATGACTCACACAAAACTGTCATAGGTTACATTGCTTCCAAGCATAGAATAGATCAAGAGTGTCACAAATATCAAGTACAAATTGTTGACTTAGGAAGAGTGTCATCGCATAGCTCATCAAGGGATATCCTCTGGGAATCTTCCTAGGCCCCGACCCCCACTCCATGGGTTATCCTAGTAGCCTCAACCAAAATCCTGGCACCAATGCTTACTCATGTGGAACCAAATACCTCTCGTGAAGACGAGATAGATGATCTTTCCATTCCAGGCCTTCCCGTCTCATCCCAAGTCTCGAACAAGCCCTTGGGTTCATGAGCGAGGCACAAATTATCTTGTTTAATGTTTGATGCAACCTAAGCTTCTAAAAGTTTAATTTAGTCATCACTAAATTAACCAACTTACAAAGGGTTATCCTGGCACCATTTTGTGCGCTGGACCCCATTGCAAGCCACTCTCCTAAGACAACTCACATGGTTAAAACCACAATAGGTGACCAGATAACATGACCTCTCCAATCCAAGGAGGTAACAAACAAAGAAACTCACTCCAAACACTGGAGGAAAACAAGGTTAAAACCCTCTCCATACACTGGAGGCAATAAGGTCAAAACCCTCTCCAAACACTAGAGGAAAACAAAGTACAAACCCACTCCAAACATAGGAGGAAACCAATTACATAAACCCACTCCTTTCAAAGGAGGTACAATTCACATTACCCTCTCTTATTCCCAAGGAGGCACAAATCAAGAACTCACTCCAACATGGAAAACCACAAGGTTAAGACCCTCTCCAACACTGGAGGCAACAAGGTCACAAAACCCACTCCATCACTGGAGGAAAAATAGAATACAAAATCCACTCCTTCCAAAGGAGGTATAAACACATGACCCTCTCCTATTCCCAAGGAGGTACAAAACATCCCTGTTTGTGAGAACCATGTGAAACAACATGGTGTCTCTATGCACATTTTCCCATGACACAACAAAATTGACTCACGTACCACAATCCCATACCAATACATGAACTCCTATCTGGAAGACTTCAACATTTACTCTATCCCGCCAATATCGAAGATGAACAATTAAACATTGAAAACATTTCAGACAATTAAGTAAGCTAATGTTTGGATTTCCTAAATCCAATCAAACACAGTTTTCATCACTTGCATTTCCAATTAATAAACTCATTTCTTTTCACGACATAGAAATATGCAAAGAACAGATCACATACTCTACATTTCACAACCATATTCCAAAATCAAGACATTTGAATAAATAACATCATTGAACTGGAATTAAACCAATCAATCACTCTACGTCTCACAATCATATATTGTAAATAAATCCACTTGATTTATAAAACTTTTGGATTAAATAAATTACTCTTATAGCAATAAGTCAAACAACTCAATCTCATATGATTCATGAAATCATTCGTTACTGCTAAGTTTAACCATTGTTATTCTATAAGTTAAACTTTTGGTAAATAATCAATTAGATCAAATAAATTAGTCTTAATCTCAACTCCGCATTAAATAGATCAACTAAAACTCATCTCTTCTTGAACACAATATATTCCAATCAATTATACTAAATAGTATATACTTAAATCCTCTTGCTGACATTAAAGAATTTTAATCCAATATTACAACTCAACTTGATCCATCTATAATTAATCAAAATCAAATTATCAATAAATCAACATTTGACAAATAAAATTCTTTGATTTAAATAAATTATTCATTAATCCTAAGCTCTTCAATTATGTTCCATAATTAAAGATCGGAACCACTTGATTGAACTAAGTCATTCATTATCTCTAAGTTTCTCAATTGTCTTCCATACTTAGAACATTTTGATAAATAGACATCTAGATTAAATAAATTAATCTTTATTTCAAATTCGCATCAATAATTTAACTAAATTTTAATTAAATTACTTAATCTATATTACAACCTGGATTAAATAGATTTAAAAAAAATTATAAAAAGGGTAAAAAATTTATTGAAAAATAGAAGAGAAGATTACAAAAAAATCCAGGCCGCAATGACCCGCCAAAAGCAAAAGATCAAAACACGTCAGCCTTCCTCATTGTGACCATCCCCATCTTTAGCAAGAACCCCTTCTAAATCCTGGCGGAGCTCCTGGGGAACCTTCTCCCACCCATCAATCTTCCAACCAAGAAGATGCTCAGAAGCCCACTTAGCCAAAAAATCAACAACCCTATTCCATTCCAGAGGAATATGGACAAAGGATATAATCTCCATCAAAGAACTAATCTGTAAAATCTGTTGGACCATTCTAGCCAGCTGCTAGCTAACATCAGACACCGTCTGATTATTTATCAAACCAATCAGAACCTGCGAATCAGATTCACAAATAACTCTGTGCCAACCCAAATCATAAGCCCTCTCAAGAGCATAGAGAATCACCAAACCTTCCATAAGGTTGATAGATTGCACCCCTTCGTGAGAAGAGAAGAAGAAAACCACTGAGCCCGACGAGTCCCGACCAACTCCACCAATTCCAGCAGGACCTGGATTGCCTCTTGAGGAACCATCAGTATTGATCTTCAAGATTCCATCCGGAGGGGGCATCCACCTACCCAACCATTGGAATTTTTGTTTCCCCCTCCTTCCCCTCTTGACACAAGCCGAAGCTGAAGACAACCCCTGGATTCCGAGTCTCTCCACCTTCTCTGCGTCCCCTTTGTCTAAAGGCAAAACCACCTCACACTTAGCTTCCACTGTCTCCTAAATCATACTCCTCACTCTTTGCCAAACTTGTTGGAAAATCAACTTTTCACCCCAAAAAATTCTACGATTTCGTTCTAACCAAATTTGCCACAATATGAAGGTAGGGCCTACATACCACACCTCCTGCAGGAATGAAGTCCCAGAAGGAGGTCTACCAACACTGTTCCAAAACTCCACCAGTGAAGAGGCATGAACACATGGGATTCTCCAGGCCTCCCACCAAAGATGCCAAAGATGCAAAACAAAGGGGCACCAAAAAACAAGTGGAAAGAATCCTCCTCCGCTGCCCTGCACAAAACACAAATAGAAGGGTCTTGAAACCCCCTCTTCTGAATATTGTCCCACGTCAAGCACCTGTTCCAGGCCAAGGTCCAAAGAAAGTAGTTACACTTTGGCTAGGAGAACTTGTTCCACACTCTCTTCCACCAGTGAACCTCCCCCCCTCAAGCCTATGAGATAACATTCTCTGATATCCAGAAGCAATAGTAAAGACACCCTTAGGATTAGGAGACCATGAAAGAACATCCCCCTCCTGCAGGGAACTACACTTCCTAGTAGAGAGGATTTTGTGTAGCTCAGCACAGTCCTCCTCCATACCAACATCAGGCCACTCGCCAGGGCTCTTCCATCTCACCATTCTCAGCTGATCTCAAGTAGAGAAGGACTTAAAATCGCTCACCCTTGACCAACCAGCTTCGAGGAACCGCTGGCATAAAGTTACCAAATTCAGAAACTGGGCAAGAATGGGGGGAAAACCATCCCAACAGTCGGACCAAAAAAGAGCTTACGTCCCCCTTTTGCAAATCCAAAAAAGGCCATCCTTTATGAGAGCAACCCCTTTCTTGAGAGTACCCCAAATCACCGAACCTTTCCCCCTCAAGGAGTACCGGGGAATATCAATCTGTGGGATCCCTGGAAAATATTTATGTGATAAAATTCAAGCCCATAGATGATCTTGCTCCACACACCAACGCCAATACAACTTAGCAGCTTGAGCCATGCTGGACAATGAAGACTGCCTTAAACCAAGCCCTCCGAACTGCTTCGGGCTACAAACAATATCCCACTTGACAAGACTCCATTTGGATGACTGTAAACTACTAGCCCATAAAAAATGCCTAGCAAGAGAATCAAGCTCCTTAATAAAACTCACCAGGGCAATCTGGATCATGCATCTGTAGATAGGGAGAGCCTGCACCACAGACTTGAGCAACTGAACATGCCCAGCAAAGGACAACCATCTGTGGGTCCAATGATTAACCTTCACACAAAATTTATCCAATATATTTTGCCAAGACTCCCTATGAGGTCTTCCAACAGAGATCAGAATACCAAGGTAGGTCAAGGGGAGGGACCCAATCTGAAATCTCAAAATGTGAGCAATCCTCCTCTGAATGGGCTCTGGAGTGTTAAAGAAAAGGATGGAGGACTTTTCCTCATTGATCAATTGGCCTGAGGCATTAAGATAAACATCCAAAACTCTGCGCATATTAGTAGCTTCCCTGATAGATGCCAGACCCATCAAAGCTGTGTCATCCACAAACTGCAAATGAGACTGCGATGGTAAGCCACCATCCCATCTCCATCCCAAAATAAGCCCCATCTCCACATGCCTTCTCATCAAGTGGCCCAGACCCTCAGCAAGAAGGATAAACAAATAGGGAGAGAGGGGGTCTCCCTGATGCAGACCCCGAGACGCACCAAAAAGCTCTGAGTGCTCACCATTGATTAACACAGAAAAGGAAGTTGTAGTAACACAGCTCATTACCCAGTTAATCCAATCCTCCCCAAAACCAAAAGTGCCAAGAATCTTCTAAAGGAAGGACCACTGAACTCTGTCATAAGCCTTAGCCATATCCAATTTGATAAACATTGCCTTATCCTTGGAAGTGGCCATA